>CANIUD010000078.1:0-330000 GCA_947470075.1 Closterium sp. Yama58-4 | reverse complement strand
GTCCCAGATAGAAGCCACGGTAAGAACTAGCCACAGCTGGGGAGAGGAAGGAGACGAGAAAAAGAGGAAATGAAACCCTAAGTTGTGCCGACTTCACCGCATCAATACAATAGGGTCAAGGCAGGTTGCGCAGTCGAATGGGTTTAGCATGACTATGTTCGAAAGGTCCCGAGTTCGAATCCTTCCTTGACAATTATTCATTAATAAGAGAAGAGCAAATACAAGTCGAATATAATGGTTTTCCAAGACTAGGGAATTTCGGCATGACCCAATCCTTATGAGGACGGTATATATATTAGTATGGAAGAAGGGAAAGAAAGAAGAAGAAAGGATCCAAGAGTAAGAAGAAGTAGAAGGGGATAGAAGAGAGTGGTAAGAAGACAAGAGAAGGATAGAAGAAGGGAAGGGAAAGAGGGAGGTGGGAAGGAGAAGAGGAGAGAGGGAAAGAGACTAAGGAGGAGGAAGCACCAAGGGACCAAACACGGCAGCAACCCGCACGACAGCGCAGGTACAATGTTTCAAGCACAAATTTTTTTTTTTTTTTAACACATATGCGTCATATATATACATATATATCTATATATATATTGCATGTCGGCAACGCTCTCGAAGCACCTTGTGATGTGGTGCCAGGTACCCTGCCCCGCACTTAGTGGGACTGGTGCGGGCATCCACCCGTCATCGGATCCCCCCAACTGCCGCACCGCATGCTGGATGATGCATTGAGTCTGCGCGCGCTGCAGTGCTACGGAGAGGCGTGTAGTGAGTCCTGCTTCGAATATCCGTGCCGATCTGTCATCCCTCCCTGCTCTATCCCTCTTCCACTGTGCTATCCGCTTTGCGCAGAGCCCCAGAAACTGACGCAGCGGCTCGCTCAGAAGGCCAAAGGTCTCTGCCACGCACGCGTAAAAGTGTGGTGCCGGCTGCAACCCCTCTAAGTGCGGCCCCCAGTGACGCAGCTTCTCTTACACCCGCCTAGCTGCTGCCACTCCAATCTGTGTGGGGGTCGCCCGTCTCAGCTGCACGTTCCCCTCCCGCTGTGGGACTGCTATGGAGACATCCACAATAACCATCAACGTCTGCCCAACATCGCGGCAGGTGAGGTCTGGGATGCGAGAGGGGGTGCCTACTCGGCCTGTGCGTCCGGCTGGTCCCTGCTGCTGCGCTGGCTGCTGCCCTGTTTGGTCCCTCGGTACCTCCTCTCCAGTCGTCTCTCTCCCCCTATCCTCTCCTCCACCCACCTGTCCTCTCCCCTCCCCCTCTCTACCCTCCTCCACCCCTCCCAACCCCTCTGCTCGATCCCCTGCTGCCTCTCTCACCCCCTGATCCTCCCCTCCCAATCTCACTCCCCCCCCTGTACATCTGTCCGCTCTCTGCTGCTCTCGCCCTTGCCCCACCCCTGAGCCCGAGCCCGAAAACGTAGCTCCTGGAGCCTGCGGCATCTGCTGGCTCTCCTGATGCTGCCCCTGCTGTCCCCCCTCCCTGCCGTGGCTGGACTGCTCCCCCTGCCGTCCCCTCTGCCCACCCACCCCTCGCGCCACCCGGCCACGCAGCTGATGCTGTCCCCACTGCCCCCCGCCGCCCGGCTGTCTTGCCTCGCCCCCCTGCTCCAACGGCCCCTCAGCTCGCGCCCCCTCTCCCACTGCCGGCTGTCCCTGCAGTCTCGCCCAGGCTGCCTCTAGCTGCGTGAACAGCAAAGAGTCCTCCACCTTCACCGCGAAGCCCGCTTCGACAGCAAAATCTCGAAGCATGAACTTCACAGTGTCGTCGATGGTAGTGGCGACGCTAGAACGTGGGCACCGCACTGCGTGGTGAGGCACCGTCATGTCGTCGATCGCCTGTCCACAGGAGCACTGGCTTGCAAGGGCTAACTGGGGGATAGGGAGACCTAGGCGGGATAATGAAGCCACCTGCCACCGGGAAGCGTAGTGGATCGGCATACGGCACCGACTGCAACCACGCTCCTGCACCTCCGCCCTGAAGGGAAGTCAAACGGGCAAGGTGCAAGGGAGAGGTGTGACGGGCACGCACGACCTCCAAAACATGCGCATCCAGAAGGCGGCTCGGGGAAGGATGGGGAAGAAGACCTGATCTAGGGTGGCCTCTCGGACGTCCTCGCGACAAGCCCACGTCCCTGGCGCTAAAAGTTGCTGAAAAGTCTCTCCCAACCGTGTGTCCCACCGTGTGAAGCTGGAGAGCACTGCGGGCGAGGGAGGGACGGTCCTCGACAAGTACTGCGGACGAGTGCTGACACACGTTGAAAGAAGGCGGGCGTCTGTCTGGGGCTGGCGCAACCTCGGAAGCCAAGGTAGCACCCGCCCCATCCTCTCGAGACGGTCCGGGAGGCTGCGCTCCACAAACGAGACGCTGCCTACCGGCACGCCTATCACGGTGAGCCCTCGGCGTGCGACCTCGATCCCCAGGCTCGTGAAAGCCTCCAAATCCCTGGACAGAAAGGACTCTGTCTGGTAGACGAGGCACTTGTGCGATTGGACCGCAAGGCCCATCTCGCCCAAGCGCCTCACGATCTCGGCGAAGTGGTGTAGCACCCTGTCTGGGGGACCTAGCACGTACGTGTCATCAGCGTATGACCAAAGTTGGACATCCCCCTATGTCAAAACCGGCTCCAAGGCAAGACACTGCGTTAGAGCGTACAAAAAGGGGCTGAGGGGGTCTCCCTGGTGAGTGCCACGCTTCGAGTGCATCGTGTCTGTTAACAAGAGTGGTGTGTTGGCCCCGCCCTCGCTTGGACAATGCCGACGATTCGGTCAGATGTACAAGAGTAGCAGCCGACCGTTCACAGTGGGAGAGCTGCTCGACAGGCTTCGTCGAGCTGCAGGGGACCGCTGTGGTGTTTCTGTTGACTAGGGAGCTCGACAGCTGCAACTAACTGGTTTGGGCGACGGGTGGGTGGTCGAACAGGAGGAGGAGTACGACCGGGAGGTCGACGGAGCAGTCCGTTGACCTGCAGCTCGAACGTCGTCGGAGCTGTCCGTCGACCTGCAGCTCGACCGGGAGGTTGTCAGAGCTGTCCGTCGACCTACAGGTCGACTGGGAGGTCTACGGAGTTGTCCGTTGACCTGACAAGTGAGCAGCAGGCGTCGAGGGGAGCTCGACGACACCAGCTGACAGTTCTGGTCGACGGACCGTAGCTCGACGGGAGCTGTGGTCGACCAGGGGCACCTGGTGGTCGACCAGAGGGAGCTGTGGTCGACCAGAGGCACCTGGTGGTCGACCGGAGGCACTGGTGGTCGACCAGAGCACCTGGTGGTGTCCAGGTCGACCAGGTAACCTGCTCGGCGAGTTCTGCGGAGGCACGCGAACGTCGTCGAGGTCGCGATGACGAAGGCGACTTCGGGCTGGTATCTCGAAGTCGATGTGGCTCGTCAGGCGCAGACAATAGCCGACGGATGCACAACGAAGCAAGTCGGGCCAATCGTCTGCGCGCACCTGCGAGCATGCGCATTGCTGTCTTCTACGGGGCAACGCTGGACAGCCGCACTGCTGCAGTGTTGGCACGCCGTCGACCTGCTGCGTTGGCAGGTCGCCCTTCTGCAGTGCTGGCGCGGCTCCTCTACGCAATGCTGGCAGGCGGTCGACCAAGCTGTGCTGGCGGTCGACCAGGCTAGCTGCAGGGTTGCTAGGTGCCTGATGTAGTCATTGTTGTCATTGCTTGTTGAACTATTCTGTAATTCCAACTTTGCCTAGTGAAACTCTTGCCAATTTCTCCCGTGAATGTGCAAGCACTAAGGAACCAAGCAAAGCTACGATCACTCCTAGTAGTTCGTGCCAACCCCGTAGTCTAGCTCACTACCGTTGTAGAGTGAATCTCCGTAGTGACCACTCCCGTACCTGACCTGTAGTGGAGGTCCGAGGGCGTCCCGTAGAAGAGGCCGATGAAGGGGATCTGCTGGGGCTCTGTATCGCCAGCAGGTCTGAGATGGCAGCCCTCACCTCCTGTGGGGTCCCGGTGACCTGGCCCGTTGGTGGTGAAGGTAGGAGGGCTGGCAGGGTAGAGGGTGGGGTGGGGCGTGCTGGCTGAGCGGAGCTCGGGTATGGTTCCTGCTCTAAAAAAAACCCCTTGGCTCTCCCCAAAGACCATAAGTTGCGGTAAGGGGCCGTCGACATGAATGGGGTGGGAGGTATTGGAAGAGGAGTCGGTAGTGTCTGCCATGGGCACATCCCTCCTCTCGTCGGCCTCCATCCCGGCGGCACCTGCGGTTGCCGCCACCTGGGGGGGGTTTAGAGGAAGGGAGAGGCGTCCCGGGAGTGGGTGGGCTGGATTGCTCCCATGGCCCTGTGGAGAGGCAGGTACAGGAGAGGGGTGTGTGTTTGGTGGTTGGACTTTAGGGGTGAGGCCTGGTGCAAGTTCAGCGGGATGTGGGGTGAGGAGGGGCGCCTGGGGGGGAAGGGAGGGAGGGGGGAGTAAATGAGCTGACCCCTTGCCGCCTTTGTCTCTCTTCTTCCGTCGGCGGCCAACCTGGTGTTGTCCATCCATGCCTGCTGGTGCGGGAAGGGGAGGCTGAGAGGCCGAGGGGGTGGGTGGGGGGAGCATGGGTGGTTGGCCAGGTGGGGGGAGCTCAGTGTTCATCCCCTCCCTCCCCAAGGCATCTCCCTCTGTGGGGAAAGGCCGGGTGGGCTGTGCGTGGGGGGCGATGGCTGCCCAGCGGGGCCACTCGTGGGGAAGGGGGCCGAAGGAGGGGTTTGTGGGTGGGGAGCGAAGGGCTGGAGTGATGTACACGTTAGGGTGTTGTACCTGCGGTGGGAGGAGTGAGGTCTGAGCGAAAGCATTAACGAGGGGTGAGGGCCCAGCACGAATCCCCCCTTCATCTCCTCTAGAGCCCTGTGGAGTGGCAAGAGGTGCTGGTTGGTTCGGTTCACGGAGGTGGGCAGCTAAAGGTGCAGGTGGAGAGCGACGTTGTGGGATGGTGTAACGGTTGGGACTAGCTGCCTGAGGCTGGGAGGCCGAAGGTGATGATAGGGGTGGAGGTGGAGGGGTGGAAAGACGGGGTGGGTTCTGGGGCTTGTCCTTATGAGGGGTGTTGCCCCGGGCGTTCCTATCACCACACCCTCTCTCTGTAAGTCCCTCCACCAGGGCTTCTTCACCCCTCTGTGCCGATGGGCCTGGTCCCTGTGGGTCGCTCCCACCAGCCCGGGGGAGGTGATGGAAGGGGTGGCGGGTCGGAGGTGTGGAGAGCATGGAGTGGGAATTAGAGGTTGAACCCAACACCTCGGAGATGTGTACCACTGTGGGAAGGGGGGGGGGGGCTGGTGGGTGGGGAGGTAGGGGCTGAGTGTCCGGGGTCGGGGAGCAGGGCTCCTCTAAGAAAGCCCTGGCCTTGGCTGCCCCGCCTATAACATGAGAGTGCCTGCTGGGGCATGGGAGGGGTATTCCTAGGGGAGGGTGGGCTGAAAGGCAGGGGTGGATGGAGGCGTCCTCCAAAAGCATAGTCCTCGTGGTCTCCTCTGGTTCCTCCCTTGGACCACCTGCTAGCATGGGGTTTGGGAGTGGGGGAGAAGGGGAGGTCTCACCATGGGACAGCGGAGGGTCTCTGTCGTCCCCGTCCGTGGGGGTGAGGTAGTGGGCCAGAGAGCCATCAATGAGCATCAGGTCCCCCGTCCCGTCCCCCCCCAAAAGAGTCATAACCACCTCTCCTGCTTCCCCCCTAGGTGGGCCCGTTCCCTTCTCTCCTATCCCTGCTGCCCCTTGGCCTACTGTGCCTGGACCCACTGCTGGCGACCAGAGGAGACCACGAGGACTATGCTTTTGGAGGACGCCTGTGGGCAGTGGGGCGGGTAAGTGCTTCAGCAAATGTTCGACGCTCCCTTCATGTACCTGACTGTATAGTTGAAGTTGGACTCCAAACAGTCCAATCAGCGAATCTGTGGCGGATTGAGGTTAAGCCTTGATGCTGCGTCGTCAATACTTGATGAAATCGTAAGATTCAAATTGCTAGTTGTAAGAGACGTTAAGACGCTCCATATCCAATTTGTAGCATATCATTTGGAAGGGTGACCCGAACGCTATCAACATTTGAAGTTGCTGTGCAGAAATCCGTCTGTGCACTCTATCTTCCCTTTTAGGCACATTTGAACCTATTGTGGTTATAACAAGTGCCGATTCATGCAGTCGACCATATCCGGCCAAACATGGAGCGTTGTACGGTAGATAGTCCCATACTGATTAACAGGAAGATTCATACTGACTTAGTTAAATATTCGTACTAGCCATAGCCTAATAAACAATGCCACTGCACGATGACTTAAACTGACACTGGAATGGTGTTTACCTGAGATCAACGCACGACTGGTTGTCGACACACCAATGGCGATACGAGAATGCGTGGACCGAGTCCAGATTCGCTGCAGAGTTTACTTCACCTTCACCCATGAAATGCTGGCTACAACACTCGACGTGACCGATATTTTACTTTGTTGCGATTGGCTGCAACGACACAATCCGCGAATAGACTGGATGACGGATGATTGCACCATGCATGTCAACGGTAACAACGTTTCCCTACATTGCTGGAGCTCACCTCAGCCTTTGTTGGTTTGAGTCGACGCCATCATGATGAAACGCGCCGTAGTGGCAGGTGCTAACGTGTACGCGGTCGATATCTGGGAAGCCGAGGCAACAAACAAATTATGCAATTTGCAGAAACTGCTCACCGACGCACCGGATGAATTAGCGGTGTTATTGAAGCAATACAGCGAGATTTTCCCTGATGTTATTCCGGAGAGGTTCCCACATCAGCGACCGTACAACCATAGTATATAAAAAGAACTGGGGGCACAGCCGACAGCACAATAACAGTTCTGACTGACCCAACCCGAACTGGACAAACTGTGGAATTAACCAGATTATTTGCTCGAGAAGAAGTTTATTCGCCAGAGTTCATCACCCTTTGCCGTACCAATGATGTTCACACCGAAAAAAGGCGAGGGTTTTCGCATGTACATAGACTACCGCGCACTGAACATACATACAATCAAGTCCCATTATCCATCCCGCGAGCCGACGAACTCATCGACCAACTTCGTACAGCACACGTTTTCTCGAATATTGACCTTTGAGGGGGTTCGCGTCAACCCCATCGACTGCCTAAGAACTGTGGAAAATAGAACGAGAATGAGTGTGACTAACAAGAATGAGAGAACAAATATGAAACCCTAGAGTTCTGTACCCTCTAAGGCTAAACCCACTGTAGCCTACAAAGCTACAACATGCATAATGTTTGACACACCCCCATAGGCAAAGTGGGGGAGAACAAGGGGTCACAAGACCAGTCAAGCAAAGCAAGGCAAAGCAAGCTCAGGGTGGATCACAACGTCACCACACAGTCTGAGCACAAGTTCAAGGCCACAAGGCCAGTTCACATGCAAGATTACATATATATAACGCTAAACAAGCAAGAGCAGGTATATATATGTAACAGTACAAGCAAGGTCAAGAAGTAAGCAAGTGAGGCAAGGTAGGCACAAGACCTAACAGAGTACAGAAGCGCTGATGATCACAAGGCGCGAGTGCCTTAGTGAAGATATCAGCAGTGTTGGCCTCAGAGGCCACGTAAGCAAGGCGCAGCTGACCACGCTGCTGCAGCTCACGAGCAAGGAAGTAGCGAAGAGCGATGTGCTTCGTTCTGTGCTCCAGTCTGTGCTCTCGACACAAGGCCAGCATGGCCTTGTTGTCTACGTACAGCACTGGAGGAGAACGAGGCGGCTCTCCCAGGTCAGTCAGCAGGTAGGTGAGCCAGCGTAGCTCCTGTGCAGCCATGGCCCCTGCGTAGATCTCAGCCTCACAACTGGAGCCGAGAACAGAAGACGAGCGGGTAGACTGCCACGAAACAGAGCCGGAACCAAGGCTGAAGGTGTAACCCTGTGACGACCGCTGCGTAGCCTGGTCGTCAGCCCAAGAAGCGTCTGCGTGACCAGTGAGGACCACTGAACTCTGCCCTCCAAGCACAAGCCCCATGCCCGACGTACTGCACAAGTAGCGCAACACCCTCTTCGCTGCAGCCATGTGCTCTGGTCTGTGTCTCCCAGGAGCAACATAGCGTGCAAGAATGCTAAGAGGGTATGCAAGGTCAGGTCGAGTGCAGGTCATCAGGTACATGAGGCAGCCAACAAGCTCTGGGTACGGGCCACTCGACTCTACGGACTCATCCGAAGGCAGAGCTGAGAGCGAGTGGCGTGTAGGCAGAGGAGTGGCCTGAGGCGAGGAGTACGTGAAGCCGAAGCGCTGAAGGACCTGCTGCACCATATGTGACTGAGTCAGGGTAATGGTGCGCTGTGCTCTGTCCCGGGTGATCTGCAAGCCAAGGTAGCTGCGCAGTTCACCCAGGTCTGTGCACGTGTGTCTCTTCTGCAGCTCGGACTTCACGTAGGCAAGTCCAGCAGTGTCAGCTGTAGCAAAGACCAAGTCGTCGACGTACACGAGGATGTAGAACGGCGGCAAGGAAGAGTCGGTGCGCAGAAACAGCGACGGGTCGGCAGTAGAAGGAGCAAACCCAAGAGCCGCAAGTGTAGTCCTCATTGTGTCGTGCCACTCACGAGGCGCCTGGCGGAGACCGTAGACTGGCCGCCGGAGGCTCCACTGGGTGCCAGGAGGAAAAGTCCCAGTGAAGCCAGGTGGGCGGCGCAGCCAGATCTCCTCGTGCAGGCTGCCCTGCAAGAAAGCAGTGCTGAAGTCAAGAGAGTGCAGCTCGTAGTCTCGGTGAGCGGCTATGTGCAGCAGTACCCGAAGAGTAGTCATCTTCGGGGTGGGAGAGAAGGTCTGAAAGTAGTCAACTCCCTGCCGCTGACTGAAGCCACGAGCCACGTAACGCGCCTTGAAGACAGGCGGAGAACCCGGCGGCCGCTTCACCCTGAAAATCCACATGCCACTGACGATGTTCGCCCCAGGCGGGGGAACCTCGTCAACGTAGGTGCCTGTGGACTTCCAGGAAGCCATCTCTGCATCCATGGCTGCCTGCCACTGAGAGGAGTAGGGACCCTCTATCGCCTCCGCGTAAGAGCGCGGAGTCGGGATGTCAAGTGCATCCGGGTCTCCCTCAGGGGCAAGCAGCATGGACACGAGATGAGGTGAAGCAGCAGCCAAGCACTGGAACTCCTCCTGCCTGTCCTCAAGGACGTCCGTGCCAAGAGCACACTCACCCCCGACGGACGGAGGACAGACAGACTCAGACTCAGCGACGAGACTGGCAGCGTAGTCTAGGCGACAGCGAGCAGCGAAGTCGACAAGCTCAGCAACGAGGGCAGACGCAGCAGTAGACTCAAAGGAAGGGTCAGTGACGACAGTAGCAAGGAGACGTGTGACAGTAGGACGCGCAGCACGAAGGGAGTCCGACTCAGGGTCAGGAAGCTCAGGAAGAGAGGACGCGGGAGGAGAGGGCAAAGGGGCACGCAGCGGAGCAGTGGAAGGACGCAGAGACATCCGGTGCGTGCCGGGGACAGGGGGAGGACGCTGACGCGAACCACGACCACTAGTGCGAGCAGCACGGACAGGCGACGCAGGGCGAGACGCAGGCTCACGACGCTCAGCAAGACCTCCAGTAGGACCAGTGTAGGGAGAAGGAGAAGGAAGCGGGGAGGCTGGCTGTAACTGTGACTCAGTCTGGACAGGAGGCGGACACGCTAAGGGAGGAGCAGGACCAAGAGAGGACGGAAGACCAAGAACCTGCTCAAGGAGCGGAACGAAGTACGGCCGCGGCCGCGCAGCGCCACCAGTGCCAGCAGGAACAGCAGCAGCACTCCCAACGGGAGCACCAGCACCAGGAGGACCCCCAGCTCCAGCAGCTCCAACTCCAGCACCCTCAGCAGCACCAGCGCCAGTAGCACCTCCAGCGCCAACACCCCCAGTAGCTCCAGCGCCAGGCAAACCACCCGAAGACGCAGCAGCTCCAGCGCCAGGAGCACCAGCAGCACCACCAGCTCCAGCAGGAGGAGCACCCGTAGGCCCAGCAGCTCCAGTACACCCTGTACGAGCACCTCTGGGACCCTCTGCACCAGCACCCTCAGCAGCAGCAGAACCTCCAGCGTCCGCAGCACCACCAGCTCCAGCAGCACGCCGCCAGCGCCGGGCGAACCACTCACGCAGCTCCTGTGGAGAGAGTAGCTCCCGCCGGGACGAAGCACCCGAAGCACCGCCAGGCCCAGCACCACCAGACGCCTCACGAGCAGGCCCAGCACCCTCAGGCGCCGTACTACGAGACACAGCACCCCCAGGCTCAGCACCCCCAGGCGTAGCACCCCCAGGCTCAGCACCCCCAGGCTCAGCACCCCCAGGCTCAGCACCCCCAGGCGTAGCACCCCCAGGCTCAGCACCCCCAGGCGCAGCACCCCCAAGCTCAACACCTTCAGGCGCAGCACCCCCAGACCCAGCACCCCCAGGCCCAGCACCACCAGCAGTACCAGAGTCAACAGCTACCTCGACAGGCTCGACTGCATCTACCTGGGACACACCTGAGGGAGCAGGACCCTGAGGGGGGAGGGGGTCTACCGGAGGGGGACCTGGCGTAAGGAAGAGCGGCGGGGGAGGGAGGGACGCAGTGCGGTAGGGGAAGAGACGGTAGTAGGGAACCGACTCGTCAAAGGTGACGTCCTGGGAGGACAGAACACGGCGCGAGGTGGGGTGGTAGAACTGCCAGCCTGGCGCGTCAGGAGGGAAGCCAAGGAAGACGCAGGGAACAGCACGAGAGGACAGCTTGTCCGCAGACAAGTCGCGGACAAACGCCCGAGATCCCCAGACACGGAACGCAGACGCATCGCCAACCTTCCCCGTCCACAGTAAAGCAGGGGAGGTCTCCGGCCTGGAGACCCGGGGGTGAAGGTTGATCTGATGCGCCGCGTACCGAACCGCAAACGGCCACAGAAAATGGGGGGCAGCCGCATGGACCATGGACGTACGAGCGACGTTCATGAGCATGCCAATGCGGCGCTCAGCAATCCCATTTTGCTGTGGAGAGTCCGGAAGCGTGAAGGTCTGGCGGATGCCTCGTGCACGACAGAAGGCCCGCAGAAGGTCAGAGGAGAACTCTCCGCCTCGGTCGGAGTGCAGACGCAGAACAGGAAAGTCAGAGCCGAAACTCTCCCGGAGCTGGAGACGAGCTGCGCGGATCCAGGCGATCAACACCTCAGTGACGTCACCCTTGCTGCGCAAGGGGAAGACTGTGGTGTAACGCGAGTAGTCGTCAACCACCAGCAGGAAGTAACGCTCGTGACCCTGCCCACGGACGCGGGCTGGGCCCCACACGTCCATGTGAAGCGTCTGCAGCGGAGCCTCTGTCGGAGGAAACTCGGAGGAGTGAGGAGCAGCGCGCTGCCGCCCCTCAACGCAGGGAACGCAGGTGGGGGCAGGCCCCGGAGGAAGGGGAGGGAGGGACCGGGGGAGGCCAGAGACAAGAAGACGGGAAGCCATGCCTCGAAGACGAGGCAGGGAGGGGTGACCAAGGCGGTGGTGCCAGAGGAGAGTCCGGTGGGACAGGAGACGACACGAGCAGGGGGCAGACTCAGGACCAGACCTGGACGCCGCAGCAAACACCTGACCCGACGCCGCTACCTGAGCAGACTCAGTGACTGGAGGAGACTCAGTAGTCAGTGTGTACAGGCTCGACCCCGGCCGACGGGTAAACGTGGCCAAGTGTCGGCCCGTGTCCGCACACGTGCAGTGGGTCACCCGCTGACGCGCAGGGGTGAACTGGTCAACCCCCCCATCCTGTAGGTCAGCGCCCGCCACCAAGTTCGTAGAGAACGAGGGGAGGTAAAGACCCGACAGGGAGCCAGACGGGACCGCTGGACACGGTAGGACAGTGGAGTAGTGGGCAAGAACAGGACCCCCAGAGGGGTCTGCCAGGGAGACTGCAACGGGCCGACTGAGCGGCGTGAGAGTGGTGCAGTCTCGAAAGAAGGAGCGGGAAGCACCCGAGTCAAGGGTGAAGGTGTGGGTGGCAGGTGACGACGCAGTACCTGAGAGCGCAGACTCACCGGCACCTGGGGCGGCAGACGCACTGGCACCTAGAGCAGCAGCCTCACAAGCACCTAGCGCAGCAGCCTCTATGCCTGGGTCAGGCGGAAAACACCGGTAACAGTCACCCTCATCACTAATAGTCACAGCATACATGGCAGCAAGAATAGCATCATAATCAAGATCAAAGATCGCAACACCCGCCCTAGACAGCTCGCCCCAGCGAGGGATCTCAGTAGCGTCGGGGAACTGGTGACGCCACGCGTCCGTCAGACGGCCGAAGCAGCGCTGGGTGGAGTGCGCCCCCCCACACTGCTCACCCGTGCGGTCGCCGGTACGGAGAACGTAGGTACAGGGGCCAGCACCCCCGCCCCGCTGACGAGCAGTGTACCACTCACGAAGCTGCTGGGGGGAAGGGGTCTCACGAGTACGCTGCTGCTGCTGGCGCGTACCACCACCGGAGCCAACCCTCTGTGCAGCGCCACCCCGACCAGCTCCACCTCCTCCGGCGCCACCTCCTCCACTACCGCCACCTCCGCCACCTCTGCCTCCACTGCCGCCACCGACGCCCCCACCCCCGCCACCACCCCCACCGCCACCCCCACCCCCTCCACCACCTCCACCTCCGCCTCCACCGCCCCCTCCAGCCCCTCCAGCACCCTTGCCCCCCTTGCCCTTGCCAGGGCGGCGTCTCCCGCTAGGGGCAGACGCCGCAGCGACCGACTCAAGACCAACGAGGTCGGCCGCAGCAGCAGAGGCAACAGAGGGCAGGAGGGGAGAGGGGGAGCACCCCTCAAAGACAGGGGTACGAGGGTCACCACGAGAGGCTCCTACAGCGACTATGCTCATTTCTGCCGCTAGAAGGCGCTCCTCGAGGAGGTCAACGGTGAGGGTGGTGGGGCAAACAGAGAGGAAGTGGTCCCTGACCGGGCGAAGGGTGTCAGGGAGCCGGGTGACTATGTAGTAGAGGGTGATGTACATGGGGGGGGGGGTTCTTGGCGCAGAACTCAGCAGGAAGCGCAGCGCGGTAGCGAGTGTCACTAGTGCGAAGGTGCGTAATGAGGTCAGCGACAGTGGGAAAAGCGGCGAGGTCAGGGAAGAGGTACGGTAGGATGAGGCGGCTAAGCGCAGCAGTGGCAGGGGAAGAGTAGCGTGCAACTACAGCGTCGTACAAGGTCTTAGCACTCTTGTACTGGCTAAAGTGCGCACGCTCAGCGGTCGGCAAGTGGCGGCGCACAGCAAGGCGGGCAGCAGCATCGCGCGTGGCCCACTGTGAGCGAACAGTGGGGTCAGCATCAGCAGCAGGTGCAGGAGAGGCACCAGAAGTGAGGTCAAAGAGGGAGAGACCGTCTGCCCTATCGCTCAGCAGGAAAAGCTGCAGGTCATCTACCCAGACGTCAAAGTCAATGGCCCGACCCTCAGCGTCAAAAGTGAGGACACTAGGGGCAGCCATGACAGCAGTAGACTAGCAGCGCGAGCAGCAGGCAAGGGCAGTGCAGTGGTGGAGGCGCTGCTCTTACCGGGCAGGCGAGAAGGACCGAGGCTCGCCGGCAGGAACAGGGCCGCGACGGCAGTAACGGCGGCTCGGCGGCTCGGCAGCTCGGCGGCAGTAGCTGCTCGGCGGCAACGGCGGCTCGGCGGCTCGGCAGCTCGGCGGTAACGGCGGCTCGGCGGCTCGGCAGCTCGGCAGTAACGGCGGCTCGGCGGCGCCTGCAGCTCGGCGGCAACGGCGGCTCGGCGGCGCCGGCGTCTCGGCGGCTCGGCTGCTCGGTGGTGGCGGCGGAGCCGTGAAGGGCGGCAGGGCCGCTGACAGGAGGCGGCGGGGCCACAAAGGGTGGCGACCGGGCCGCGTAGGGCGGCGCCGGGGTCGCACGGGTGGGGCGACGGGGTCGCGGGCGGCGGCGACGACGGGGTCGCGGGCGGCTGCGACGACTGGGTCGCTGGCGGCTGCGGCGACGGGGTCGCAGGCGGCTGCAGCGACGGGGTCGCGGGCGGCTGCGGCGATGGGGTCGCGGGCGGCGCGAAGGTGTGGCGACGGGGCCGCGAAGGGCGGCGGTGGGGTCGCGGGCGGCTGCGACGAAGCCGCGAGGGTGGGGCCGCGGGGTCGCGAGGGCGACGGGGCCAGCAGAGGCGGCGCCGGGGCCGCGAGGGCGGCGAGAAGGGGCCGCGAGGGCGACGCGACGGGGCCGCAAGGGCGGTGCGACGGGGCCGCTAGGGGCAGTGAGAGGGGAGCGCGACTCGGGCAGGGGCGGAGTGAGCTCCGGGCAGGAAAAAAAAGTCGGTGGGCCCTAGGAACAGTTCCCACGAGGGAACCTGCTCTATACCATGTGGAAAATAGAACGAGAATGAGTGTGACTAACAGGAATGAGAGTACAAATATGAAACCCTAGAGTTCTGTACCCTCTAAGGCTAAACCCACTGTAGCCTACAAAGCTACAACATGCATAATGTTTGACAAGAACTGCCTTTCGCACCTGCTACGGTTCTTTCAAATACACCGTGATTTCCTTCGAACTGGCCAACGCCCCCGTCACCTTCGAGATGACCATGAACGAGGTGTTTCGCCCACTCTTGGATAAATGCATGATCGTCTACTTAGATGATATACTGATTTACAGCCCTGGCAAGCATAACACCTATAGGACATTGAAGCAGTTTAAAAATTACAGACAGAGAACCGCATACTAACCAAAGCCTCTAAGTGTGAGATTTTACAGGAGAGACTAGAATTTGTAGGTCACGTTATTTCGACCAACGGCATAGAACTAGACCCAAAGAAGATCGTCACGATTCAAGCCTGGCACGCGCTGACAAATCTGACAGTGTTGCAGAGTTTTCAGGGGCTCGCCAACTACGTGCAACAGTTCATCCCCGACATGGCGAAGCTGACTGCCCTGTTGACCGACCTGCTGAGGAAGGGGGTTGAGTACACGTGGGGGGAGAAAGAGCAAGCTGCCTTCTCGGCCCTAAAAAAACATTTTGTGCTTGCCGCCCGTACTTCATATCGCCGATCTGCACCGTCCGTTCGAGCTCATCACCGAAGCAAGCGATATCGCAATGGGAGCAGTGTTGTTGCAGGACTTTGGGAACGACCTTCAGCCACTCGTGTACGAGTCCCACAAGCTTCACCCGCCCGAGCGCAACCACCCGATACATGATTGCGAGTCGCCGGCCATCGTGCATGCGTTCAAAGTATGTCCGTGCTACCTCCCAGGAGCTGACGTGACAGTATGGACAGACCATCGATCACTACATTACCTCTGCACCCAAACAATCTCAATCCGCGACAGATACGACAACATGAAGACCAATTTTCAATACACCGTCACGTACAAAAAATGGGGCATCCAACGTTACCGACGCTCTCACCCACCCCACTACCCAACTTCACACCATTCTACTCACCCAAATCAACCCACTGCTAAGAGGCCTAATCAATCCACATATATCGCACCAACCCCTTTTTCACCACCAAAAATTTTCAGCTAATGACTGAAACTAAGGGATATTATTACGTAACAGTTGGCACCAACCGCATCTGGGTGTCAAACTCATATACTATAGTCTGTGTAGGCTGTAGTGGGGTAGCTTACATGGGGTACAACACTTTAGGGTTTGGTACTTGTACTCCTCATGCTGCTCAATGCATTCATTCCTCGTTCTTTCACATGGTAACAGAGCAGGTTCCCTAGTGGTAACGCTTCCTAGGGCCCACCTCGATTTTTTTTTTCCTGCCCGGAGCGCGCTTTGCTCCTGCCCGAGTCGCGCCCCGTGTGCCCTCCCTACCGTCGCGCCCTCTTTCGGCCCCTCACGGCCCCTTCGCGTCTCCCTTAGCGGCCCCTCTCACGGCCCCTCGTGCCGCCCTTACGGCCCCTCGCGCTGCCCTTACGGCCCCTCGCGCCGCTCTTACGGCCCCTTACGGCCCCTCGCGCCGCTCGTTGGCCCCTCGCGTCGCCCCTCGCGGCCCCTTACGGCCCCTAGCGCCGCCCTTACGGCCCCTCGTGCGGCCCCTTACGGCCCCTCGCGCCGCCCTTCGCGGCCCCTCGCGGCCTCCTCACGGCCCGTCGCCGCCCTCCGCGGCCCTTCGCGCCGCCCTTCACGGCCCGTCGCCGCCCTCCGCGGCCCCTCGCGCCGCCCTTCACGGCCCGTCGCCGCCCTCCGCGGCCCCTCGCGCCGCCCTTCACGGCCCGTCGCCGCCCTCCGCGGCCCCCCGCGCCGCCCTTCGCGACCCCTCGCGCCGTCCCCGCAGCAGCAGCCGCAGCCGTTCCTGCAGCAGCAGCAGCCGCCGCCGTCCCTGCAGCAGCAGCCGCCGCCGTCCCTGCCGCGGAAGCCGCAGCTGCAGCAGCCGTCCCCAGCAGCAGCCGCCGCCGCCTCCCTCGGGACTGCAGCCGCCGCCGCCGCTGACTGCAGCCACCGGTGCGCCTCGGCCCTACCGACGCGCCTCGGCCCTACCTGCGCGCCTCGGCTCGTCCCTGCCGGTGCGCCTCGGCCCTGCCCCACCACTTGCGGCTCTCTGCCCTGGTAAGAGTGTCGCCGCACTGCGCTGTCACTACTGCCACTGCTGCTACTGCTGCCACTGCTGTCATGGCTACCCCTAGTGTCCTCACTTTTGATGCTGAGGGTCGGGCCATTGACTTTGACGTCTGGGTAGATGACCTGCAGCTTTTCCTGCTGAGCGATAGGGTGGACGGTCTCTCCCTCTTTGACCTCACTTCTGGTGCCTCTCCTGCACCTGCTGCTGATGCTGACGCCACTGTTCGCTCACAGTGGGCCACGCGCGATGCTGCTGCCCGCCTTGCTGTACTTGCCGACCGCTGAGCGTGCGCACTTTAGTCAGTACAAGAGTGCTAAGACCTTGTACGACGCTGTAGTTGCACGCTACTCTTCCCCTGCCACTGCTGCGCTTAGCCGCCTCATGCTGCCGTACCTCTTCCCTGACCTCGCCGCTTTTCCCACTGTCGCTGACCTCATTACGCACCTTCGCACTAGTGATATCCGCTACCGCGCTGCGCTTCCTGCTGAGTTCTGCGCCAAGAACCCCCCCCCCATGTACATCACCCTCTACTACATAGTCACCCGGCTCCCTGACACCCTTCGCTCGGTCAGGGACCACTTTCTCTCTGTTTGCCCCACCACTCTCACCGTTGACCTCCTCGAGGAGCGTCTCCTAGCAGCAGAGAAGAGCATAGTTGCTGTAGGAGCCTCTCGTGGTGACCCTCGTACCCCTGTCTTTGAGGGGTGCTCCCCCTCCCCCCTCTTGCCCTCTGTTGCCTCTGCTGCTGCGGTCGACCTTGTTGGTCTTGAGTCGGTCGCTGCATCTTCTACCTCTAGCGGGAGACGCCGCCCAGGCAAGGGCAAGGGGGGCAAGGGCGCTGGGGGAGCTGGCGGAGGCGGTGGAGGCGGCAGTGGAGGAGGCGGAGGGAGTGGGGGTGGCGGTGGGAGTGGTGGTGGGAGTGGTGGTGGGAGTGGGGGCACTAGTGGAGGCAGTGGCGGCGGAGGAGGAGGCGGTGGTGGAGGTAGCGGCGGCGGAGGTGGAGCGGGTCGGGGCGGCTCTACGCAGAGGGTCGGCTCCGGTGGTGGTACGCGCCAGCAGCAGCAGCAACAGCGTACTCGCAGAGGGTCCTGTTCTTGCCCACTACTCCACTGTCCTACCGTGTCCAGCGGTCCCGTCTGGCTCCCTGTCGGGTCTTTACCTCCCCTCGTTCTCTACGAACTTGGTGGCGGGTGCTGACCTACAGGATGGGGGGGTTGACCAGTTCACCCCTGCGCGTCAGCGGGTGACCCACTGCACGTGTGCGGACACGGGCCGACACTTGGCCACGTTTACCCGTCGGCCGGGGTCGAGCCTGTACACACTGACTACTGAGTCTCCTCCAGTCACTGAGTCTGCTCAGGTAGCAGCGTCGGGTCAGGTGTTTGCTGCGGCGTCCAGGTCTGGTCCTGAGTCTGCCCCCTGCTCGTGTCGTCTCCTGTCCCACCGGACTCTCCTCTGGCACCACCGCCTTGGTCACCCCTCCCTGCCTCGTCTTCGAGGCATGGCTTCCCGTCTTCTTGTCTCTGGCCTCCCCCGGTCCCTCCCTCCCCTTCCTCCGGGGCCTGCCCCCACCTGCGTTCCCTGCGTCGAGGGGCGGCAGCGCGCTGCTCCTCACTCCTCCGAGTTTCCTCCGACAGAGGCTCCGCTGCAGACGCTTCACATGGACGTGTGGGGCCCAGCCCGCGTCCGTGGGCAGGGTCACGAGCGTTACTTCCTACTGGTGGTTGACGACTACTCGCGTTACACCACAGTCTTCCCCTTGCGCAGCAAGGGTGACGTCACTGAGGTGTTGATCGCCTGGATCCGCGCAGCTCGTCTCCAGCTCCGGGAGAGTTTCGGCTCTGACTTTCCTGTTCTGCGTCTGCACTCCGACCGAGGCGGAGAGTTCTCCTCTGACCTTCTGCGGGCCTTCTGTCGTGCACGAGGCATCCGCCAGACCTTCACGCTTCCGGACTCTCCACAGCAAAATGGGATTGCTGAGCGCCGCATTGGCATGATCATGGACGTCGCTCGTACGTCCATGGTCCATGCGGCTGCCCCCCATTTTCTGTGGCCGTTTGCGGTTCAGTACGCGGCGCATCAGATCAACCTTCACCCCCGGGTCTCCATGCCGGAGACCTCCCCTGCTTTACTGTGGACGGGGAAGGCTGGCGATGCGTCTGCGTTCCGTGTCTGGGGATCTAGGGCGTTTGTCCGCGACTTGTCTGCGGACAAGCTGTCCTCTCGTGCTGTTCCCTGCGTCTTCCTTGGCTTCCCTCCTGACGCGCCAGGCTGGCAGTTTTACCACCCCACCTCGCGCCATGTTCTGTCCTCCCAGGACGTCACCTTTGACGAGTCGGTTCCCTACTACCGTCTCTTCCCCTACCGCACTGCGTCCCTCCCTCCCCCGCCGCTCTTCCTTACGCCAGGTCCCCCTCCGGTAGACCCCCTCCCCCCTCAGGGTCCTGCTCCCTCAGGTGTGTCCCAGGTAGATGCAGTCGAGCCTGTCGAGGTAGCTGTTGACTCTGGTGCTGCTGGGGGTGCTGAGCCTGGGGGTGCTGGGTCTGGGGGTGCTGCGCCTGGGGGTGCTGGGCTTGAGGGTGCTGAGCCTGGGGGTGCTGAGCTTGGGGGTGCTGAGCCTGGGGGTGCTGAGCCTGGGAGTGCTGTGTCTCGGAGTACGGAGCCTGAGGGTGCTGGTCCTGCTCGTGAGGCATCTGGTGGTGCTCGGCCTGGCAGTTCTTCGGGTGCTTCGTCCCGGCGGGAGCTACTCTCTCCACAGGAGCTGCGTGAGTGGTTCGCCCGGCGCTGGCGGCGTGCTGCTGGAGCTGGTGGTGCTGCGGACGCTGGAGGTTCTGCTGCTGCTGAGGGTGCTGGTGCAGAGGGTCCCAGAGGTGCTCGTACAGGGTGTACTGGAGCTGCTGGGCCTACGGGTGCTCCTCCTGCTGGAGCTGGTGGTGCTACTGGTGCTGCTGGCGTTGGTGCTGCTGGTGCTCCTGGAGCTGGAGCTGCTGCGTCTTCGGGTGGTCCGACTGGAGCTGGAGCTACTGGGGGTGTTGGCGCTGGAGGTGCTACTGGCGCTGGTGCTGCTGAGGGTGCTGGAGTTGGCGCTGCTGGAGCTGGGGGTACTCCTGGTGCTGGTGCTCCCGTTGGGGGTGCTGGTGCTGTTCCTGCTGGCACTGGTGGCGCTGCGCGGCCACGGCCGTACTTCGTTCCGCTCCTTGAGCAGGTTCTTGGTCTTCCGTCCTCTCTTGGTCCTGCTCCCCCTTTAGCGTGTCCGCCTCCTGTCCAGACTGAGTCACAGTTACAGCCAGCCTCCCCGCTTCCTTCTCCTTCTCCCTACACTGGTCCTACTGGAGGTCTTGCTGAGCGTCGTGAGCCTGCGTCTCGCCCTGCGTCGCCTGTCCGTGCTGCTCGCACTAGTGGTCGTGGTTCGCGTCAGCGTCCTCCCCCTGTCCCCGGCACGCACCGGATGTCTCTGCGTCCTTCCACTGCTCCACTGCGTGCCCCTTTGCCTTCTCCTCCCGCGTCCTCTCTTCCTGACCTTCCTCACCCTAAGTCGGACTCCCTTCGTGCTGCGCGTCCTACTGTCACGCGTCTCCTTGCTACTGTCGTCACTGACCCTTCCTTTGAGTCTACTGCTGCGTCTGCTCTGGTTGCTGAGCTTGTCGACTTCGCTGCTCGCTGTCGCCTAGACTACGCTGCCAGTCTCGTCGCTGAGTCTGAGTCTGTCTGTCCTCCGTCCGTCGGGGGTGAGTGTGCTCTTGGCACGGACGTCCTTGAGGACAGGCAGGAGGAGTTCCAGTGCTTGGCTGCTGCTTCACCTCATCTCGTGTCCATGCTGCTTGCCCCTGAGGGAGACCCGGATGCACTTGACATCCCGACTCCGCGCTCTTACGCGGAGGCGATAGAGGGTCCCTACTCCTCTCAGTGGCAGGCAGCCATGGACGCAGAGATGGCTTCCTGGAAGTCCACAGGCACCTACGTTGACGAGGTTCCCCCGCCTGGGGCGAACATCGTCAGTGGCATGTGGATTTTCAGGATGAAGCGGCCGCCGGGTTCTCCGCCTGTCTTCAAGGCGCGTTACGTGGCTCGTGGCTTCAGTCAGCGGCAGGGAGTTGACTACTTTCAGACCTTCTCTCCCACCCCGAAGATGACTACTCTTCGGGTACTGCTGCACATAGCCGCTCACCGAGACTACGAGCTGCACTCTCTTGACTTCAGCACTGCTTTCTTGCAGGGCAGCCTGCACGAGGAGATCTGGCTGCGCCGCCCACCTGGCTTCACTGGGAATTTTCCTCCTGGCACCCAGTGGAGCCTCCGGCGGCCAGTCTACAGTCTCCGCCAGGCGCCTCGTGAGTGGCACGACACACTGAGGACTACGCTTGCGGCTCTTGGGTTTGCTCCTTCTACTGCCGACCCGTCGCTGTTTCTGCGCACCGACTCTTCCTTGCCGCCGTTCTACATCCTCGTGTATGTCGACGACTTGGTCTTTGCTACAGCTGACACTGCTGGACTTGCCTACGTGAAGTCCGAGCTGCAGAAGAGACACACGTGCACAGACCTGGGTGAACTGCGCAGCTACCTTGGCTTGCAGATCACCCGGGACAGAGCACAGCGCACCATTACCCTGACTCAGTCACACATGGTGCAGCAGGCCCTTCAGCGCTTCGGCTTCACGTACTCCTCGCCTCAGGCCACTCCTCTGCCTACACGCCACTCGCTCTCAGCTCTGCCTTTGGATGAGTCCGTAGAGTCGAGTGGCCCGTACCCAGAGCTTGTTGGCTGCCTCATGTACCTGATGACCTGCACTCGACCTGACCTTGCATACCCTCTTAGCATTCTGGCACGCTATGTTGCTCCTGGGAGACACAGACCAGAGCACATGGCTGCAGCGAAGAGGGTGTTGCGCTACTTGTGCAGTACGTCGGGCATGGGGCTTGTGCTTGGAGGGCAGAGTTCAGTGGTCCTCACTGGTCACGCAGACGCTTCTTGGGCTGACGACCAGGCTACGCAGCGGTCGTCACAGGGTTACACCTTCAGCCTTGGTTCCGGCTCTGTTTCGTGGCGGTCTACCCGCTCGTCTTCTGTTCTCGGCTCCAGTTGTGAGGCTGAGATCTACGCAGGGGCCATGGCTGCACAGGAGCTACGCTGGCTCACCTACCTGCTGACTGACCTGGGAGAGCCGCCTCGTTCTCCTCCAGTACTGTACGTAGACAACAAGGCCATGCTGGCCTTGTGTCGGGAGCACAGACTGGAGCACAGAACGAAGCACATCGCTCTTCGCTACTTCCTTGCTCGTGAGCTGCAGCAGCGTGGTCAGCTGCGCCTTGCTTACGTGGCCTCTCAGGCCAACACTGCTGATATCTTCACTAAGGCACTCGCGCCTTGTGATCATCAGCGCTTCTGTACTCTGTTAGGTCTTGTGCCTACTTGGCCTCATTTGCTCACTTCTTGACCTTGCTTGTACTGTTACATATATATATACCTGCTCTTGCTTGTTTAGCGTTATATATATGTAATCTTGCATGTGAACTGGCCTTGTGGCCTTGAACTTGTGCTCAGACTGTGTGGTGACGTTGAGATCCACCCTGAGCTTGCTTTGCCTTGCTTTGCTTGACTGGTCTTGTGACCCCTTGTTCTCCCCCACTTTGCCTATGGGGGTGTGTCAAACTCATATATTATAGTCTGTGTAGGCTGTGTTGGGGTAGCTTACATGGGGTACAACACTTTAGGGTTTGGTACTTGTACTCCTCATGCTGCTCAATGCATTCACTCCTCGTTCTTTCACACTGGGTACCGGCATATTCACTACTGGAGGAACTGTTACAGGAAGAGGCACACGATGGAGTTATCTTAGATCACTTCGGGGTTGAAAATATGCGATAGCAACTGCAGCAAAATTACTACTGGCAGGACCTGTTGACCGACGTACAACAACACGTGGGCTCGTGCCCCACGTCAGGTGACGAAATGTTCGTGCAAGAGCAAAGCGAGGCAACTGTAGCCGATCTCGCCGCCCGAACGCGCCTGGCTGCAGGTTACAATAAATTTCGTCACAGGATTACCGTCTAGCCCTGGTGGTAACGACGCGGTTATGGTTGTTGTTGAGCTACTGACAAAAATGGCCTACTTTATTGCGTGCTCATAATCGATCTCCATTGAAGAAACCGCTTGCCTGATTATCGCGACCGTCGTTCGCCTACATGGGATACCAGCCACGATCATCAGCGACCGCAATACGAAGTTCAACAAAACTTCTGAAAATATTTGCGGGAGCAATTCGGGACCCGACTATCAGACGGAGAGGACGAACCAGATCATGGAACAACTTATTCGTGCCACGTGCGACGACCCGACAACCTAGGAGCAGCAGATGCCGCTGATCGAGTTCGCATACAACAACGTCACGTCAACAACAACGTAGCAGCCACCCTTTTACCTGAGCTACGGGCAGAACCCCACAGTGCCCATAACGCCGAGTCCGGACAACCCAACGCCACACGCACAACAATTCGCTGAGATCTTGAAAGCTACCCGAATGCGCGCAACAGACGTAATCAAGAAAGCAAATATCGTCACAAAAAGTAACGCCGATTGCTACCGCCACCATGTGACATACCAGTCAGGAGATTATGTGCTGCTAAAAACTCAGAATTTACTCCTGCTCGTCGTGCCAAATGTCTGTTCGCACTACTATGGCCCATTTTCGATAAGCCACATGATAACACCCATCACCACCCATCACCTGCCACTCACAGATTAGCACATCAGTTCGTCGTTCCATGTCAGTCTACTCTGCCCATATATCACCACCACAAGCCAACTACCATTCCATTCGCCACCATCCATGACGCGCTGCATCAGAGCCGAGAAACTTTTGAGCCATCGGATTCACCACCCCACGGGAATTTGGAAGATTGAATTCCTCGTTCGTTGGAAGGATCACACCCCCATAGGGGACAACTGAGTGCCCTTGGCCAACATCGAAAGTCACCCTGCCAAGCGTACTTGCGCAGCCATACGCACGACATACACGCACTTGCGTAGAAGAGGGGCTTCTTGAGGAGGAGGGGGCGGTAGTACAAGGATTTTTTTTTTTTTTTTCAGCATTCCTTACTGTGCATCTCAGCATCGCATACAAGACCAGCATCCTTCGCCCGTTATTGCTAACGGGGCTTTTGCCGCCTTTGCGCGCTACTTTTGCCAAAACCATGCATCGTTGGCTTCGTCTGAGTTGGCATATGCTTTGAAACTAGCCCGAACCTCGCTGCCAGCGCTGCACTAGCTAGCACGCGTTACCGTTTTTCGTGTTTCACATATAAGAATTCGCTCATGCCTTCGCTCATACTTTGTACTCCTTTTGCCACTTAGTGCAATCCTTGCTACCTAGATACATGACACCCATAAAAAACCTAATAGACACGCCCTATTTCAGAACATTCTAACAGACTGCCAACAAAACTGTCATATCTACCCGCTGCCGTTCTCGGCCGCAGTTGTCACTCATCATAACCTAAGGACGTGTTCTCTCGCATGATCGATCGTGCAATATCGATCCTGCACCGCAATGAAACTCCGCTTGATACATTTCACAACTAGCACAAGCTTCTCTAACCACGCCAAAAATCGAGGGAGGGGACGCCCTAAGAAGCAACCTTTGGTTGGCCGACGCATTATGTACAATACATCCATCAGACGATGCTATCCACATCGCGTCGCATTCGCGTCGTTCGATTCGAACAGAGATAAGGGCGTGTCTGAAGTGACATATGTCGCTGGATGTCGATGCATGTCAGCCCTGGGATCGAAGATTTCGACCGTATGGATTCGCCGACAACCGCAAACGGAGGTCGACGTTTCACTCCGGACACCCGCTTTACTTCATGGTGCCTAAATCAGGAAGTGTCGAGTCTCTGGTACACATGGAACATTGGGAGTTGATGGACGTAGATATCTATGCCCGTTGTCGTTACCAAGTGCAGTTTTCATCTGCTGCAAGTCACGCCACATTGGCTAGCTGCCGGTGTTTCCGTCTCGCAGTAGCCTGCAAAATGGTTGCTCAGCGCCGCCCCTGCCAAGAGATGCAAACCAGATGGGAGAGGGAAACCAACCTCGCTCCTGGGCATCACTCCCGGGCCTCTCACTCCCGAGCCTCTCACTCCCGAGTTCCACTCCTGGTCGTCGCTCTCAACTGTCTATTCCTCCTGCCCTCGATGATGGCATCAAACCAAGCTCACCCCCTGCCGGTGAACGTCGCCGCGCAGCTTCAAGCTGTCATCCCATGACCCCTTCCCGCACCAGTCGACTTTAGAAAATTCACCCCCCAAAAAAGTCACCACAAACTCACCTCGAGGTAACCTCTAGGTTACTCTCGGGAGGGTTACCTCAAGGTTGTCCATAAGGTAACCTCGCAGGTTAGAGGTTACCCACAATGTTACCTTCGAGGGCACCAACGAGGTGAGCACAGGTGCGCACTCCAACTCCACCACAAGTCCCGTCAAACCACAATCCAACTCCGCCACAACTCCCCTCAGCACACAAAAAAACTCCAGTTTTATTGGTGCTCAAGGTATGGTTACACGTGGATTGAAGAACTTTCATTGGCCCCGCATTTCACGCTCAGCTCATGCGTAGGTACTCTCCGATTGGCTGACGCAAATATGGGGTAACCGAGCCCCAAATTGTTCGAACAAAAGGGCTGCCAGAATCAAGGAAGCAAGCAAGCATCTGACGCTCTACGCACTAGTTTCCTAAACATCTTATACTCGCCCCAGATGTCATCAGGTCCGTAGTAGTAGTCTCACGCACGTCCTCACGCGCCGCAGCCGCTCCCACTGCTCCATTGGAAGCGCCGCCGCTTCTCGTCGCTCCCACTGCTGCGTTTGGCGCGCCGCTTCTCGCCGCTCAGAGGCTATCACACCACCTACTAATCCCAGACTGTCATTACCAAACCTGCCTTCAGAACCACCTCTGGACCTACTCCGAACCTACTCTGGACCTACTGCGGACCTACCACAGTCAGAATGTTGTATTTGTCTAGCCTGCAGTGGGGTACTCTATAGCGAGTATAGGCCAAATAAGGGTTTCCTATATGTACTCAACTGCCTGCTAGTGCCAACCCCCTTTTCTGTTCTAAGCTTCTGCCTGCTGATTCTGACATGCTATCAGAGCGGTTACGCTCCTGGCCTGTGGGCCCGCCTGCTTCCGCTGCTGTCCTGTCTGTCGCGCGCCCCATGGCGCGCGACGTTTTTTTCTTCCCGCCACGCCCTCGGGGCACATGGCGGTTTTCTGCCCGCCGCGCGCCCCGAGCGCGCGGCGGTTTTCTGCCCGCCGTGCGGCCCGAGGCGCGCGGTGGTTTACTGTCTCGCGCGTCACCCCGGGTACCCGCGCGCCCCCCCCCCCCCCCCCCCCCCGTCGATCGTCGCGTCGCCCCCGGGGACCCGCGCGTTCCCCCCCCGTCGACCGTCAGGTCGCCCCCCCGGAGGCCCGTCGCGTCGCTTTTGTCGTGTTGCCCCGCAGCCCCGTCGCGACGCCCTGGGGAGCCGCGTGCGGCCCCCGCTGCCCCGTCGCGGCGCCCTGGAGAGCTGCGCGCTGTTCCCCGAGCTGCTGCCCGCGCACCACCTCCGCTGCCTGTGTTAGGGTTTGGGGGTGGCGAGTCTGGGGTGTGTGAGGCCTCTCCTGCTCCTCCTCCTCCTCCGTCTCCCACTGCTGCAGCTGCCGCTGAGGGGGGGTGGATACGTGGGAGCCGTCGGTATGGTACTAGGGGGGTGGCGTGTGAGCAGTGCTAGGGGTACAGCAGGGGGTGTGTGAAAGGGGTGTGAGATAGCTGGGGGAGGTTGAGTGGAAGTCGCCGTCGTGTCGTCAGCAGCGCCAGTAGTCCGGAGCCCTGATGCTCTCGGTAGCCCAGCGAGCCTGCTTTACCAGTCGCCTGTGGGTCCGTTGCTCCTGCCGCTCGTCGTAGCCGCGGAGCCAGATACTCCCGTAGTCCGGTGCCCTCATGCACTCGGTAGCCACTGTGCGCGCCGCTCCTGTTGCCCGTGTGTCTGCAGCTTCAGCCGTCGCCTCCCATCTTCTCGCCACCACATTCTCTCCTCCTCCTCACTTGCCCTCTGTGATAGCCTCTAGCTTTGCTTATCATTGTGAACTATTGCTCTGCCTGCTTATTGTGCTGATTACATCCCACTTTGGCTATGGGGGTGTGTCAGAATGTTGTACCGTCAGCCCCCGGATAGAAGCGCCCCTGGGGGTATAAAAAAACACTGTTTTTTAGGGGGTGGGCTTATAATTGAGGATTTTTATAAGCGCCGGTGCTTATATAATAGCATATATGAAATTCGTCGATTTTACACCAAACTGTAGATCTAGTTCTTGCGAATTGAATCGAGTCGAAACAATACAGGTATGTGATTAAGAATCTTGCGTGCAAGTTGGCAGGGATTGACTCCCTGCCAACACACACAGCCAGACTGAGTCAGCGTGCGCCCCTGACAGCTCAAGCTGACTGGACGCGCTGGCAGTGAGCCGAGCAAGGGTGAAAGTCATCGAAATTCAAAACATGGGAATGGAAATGTTGTGTTTCGTTACAAGAGTTTCAGTAAAATTATATTAAATCAAAAGAGGGTGGCGCTTATAATCCGTAAGCCTTCAGGGGTGCGCTTATAATCGAGGACCGGATATAAGCGCCCTCATCCTTTTATAAGCGCCGGCGCTTATCCGATGCCTGCGCATCTATCCGGGGGCTTACGGTATTTGTCTAGCCTGCAGTGGGGTACTCTATAGCGAGTATAGCCCAAATTAGGGTTTCCTAAAAGTACTCAACTGTCTGCTAGTGCAAACCCCCTTTTCTGTTCTAAGCTTCTGCCCGCTGATTCTGACAACCACTGCCAAGCATGTCGAATGGCGTCCGTCAAGTCGAGCCCCATCTGTCTCCCCATGCTGCTGCTGCTCGCGGGTAAGCCGCATAAGACCAGCGAGGAGGGCTTTGAAACTTACGATTCAATGCCACGCACTTGCCTTAAGCTCACTGTCACACACTTGCCTTGAGCTCACTGGTGGCGCAAGCACAACGTGGTGGCTCTTAGCTCCGTGGCCTATGATGTGTGTGCTACTTCTATGGCACTCAGCTCGATGCAGTCACGGCACGGTGCTCGCCAAGGCGGCGAATCAGGGCACGTACACGCACACGTTGGTTCCCCCAGGGAGTCATCAGCCTATGGCGTTTTTCACCAGCAGCGTTGGCAACGACTATCTCAGAGGCATGAAGGTTGTCTTGGCACCACCGAGGCTCTGAAGCGTCTCCAGCGGTGTAGGCCACGTGATTGGGCAGGAGCAGGTCAAGGCGTGGCCAGTGGTACATTGGTATTCTTCTCTCAGTGGTCCGAGTGTGGCTATTTGTGGTGTTCTGCATTGTCAGATTGTTTGTTACGGTACCGTAGTCTTTGTGCCTGCAAGGTTCATGAACTTGTTGTCAAAACATATGCATGTTAGTATCTAGGCTATATTGGGGCTAGCCTTAAGGGGTACAGAAACTCACTCGACACTCTAGTCTTGTACCCCAACCTTCACCTAATGAGAGACACTCTTCTCATTCTAACATGGCATCAGAAGCCTAGGTTAGGAACCTAGGACCACCTTGTACTAAGGGCCCGCCCTTCCGCTAGCGCCCTCGAGCGCCTTCTTCCTTTCGTGCGCCCTCGCGCGCCTCGTTTCCTGGTCGCGTAGCCCGCTAGACGACCGCGCGCGGCCCCCTTTTTTTTGCCCGCTAGCAGCCTGCGCGCGGCCCGAATCGCGTGCGCGACGACCATAGGCCGCTCGCGCGGCTCGATCCGCCCACGAGCAGGCCGCTAGCCGCCCGTCGACCCGCCCGTAGGCCATCGCGTCGCCCGTAGGCCGCCGCCCCTGCTTTCGTAGCCGCTGCCTGCGCGCGAGTGCAGCCCACGCCCGACCGCTCGCCCCTAGGACGGCGCTCGTAACGCCGCCGCCCGCCCGCAGGTCGCAGCCCGCGCGCAGTGGCGATCGCGCGTCGGCTGCTGCAGCTCGCGCTTAGCTGCAGTAGGACCCCAGCCGCGGCCTGCACGCAACTGCAACCCTAGGCGCCGCCGCGCACCGTGCATAGGCCCGCCGTTGCGCTGCCCTACCTGCCCGAGCCGCGCCGCCCTGACTGAGCCTACTGTTTAGGGTTTAGGGTTTTGCAGCACCTACTGTCCCTGTTCCTGCTGTTACAGCTGTTCTTCTCACTACAGTTGCTACTACTACTGCTCTTACTGCCGCTACTGCCACTATGGCTACACCCACAGTTCTCTCTTTCGATGCTGAGGGCCGTCCGCTCCAGTTTGATGCTTGGCTTGACGATCTCCACCTTTTCCTCCAGATCACCGCTAAGGATGACGTCTCGCTGTATGACCACGCGTCCGGAACCGCTCTCGCACCTGCTGACACTGCTGACAGTACAGCTCGCTCCCAGTGGCAGACTCGTGACGCCCACGCTCGCCTAGCCATTCGCAGCCACCTGCCGTTAGATGAGCGCGCGCACTTTGGCCAGCACAAGACTGCTAAGGAGCTGTACGATGCAGTAGTCGCCCGCTACTCCTCACCTGCCTCCGCTACGATAGGCCGTCTCTCTCTGCCCTATCTTTTCCCCGATCTCGCCGCCTTTCCCACAGTCGCTGACCTCATTACACACCTCCGCACCAGTGACACTCGCTTCCGAGCCGCCCTCCCTGCTGAGTTTCTCGCCAAGAACCCCCCACCGATGTACCTCGTTCTCTACCACCTAGTCACCCGTCTCCCTGACTCTCTTCGCGCAGTCAGGGACCACTTTCTCGCCCTCTGCCCTACCGAGCTCACCATTGACCTGCTCGAGAAGCATCTGCTTGCAGCTGAGGCTAGTATAGTTGCTGTAGGTGCCTCTCGTGGCGACCCCCGCACGCCCTTCTTCGACGGGTGTTCCCCTTCCCCCCTTCTCCCCTCGGTTGCCTCTGCTGCCGCTGTCGACTTCCTCGGTGCTGAGGACGTCGGGGCTGCGTCTGCTCCTAGCTGGAGGCGCAAGAGCGGCAAGGGCAAGGGGGGCAAGGGTGGCGGCGGTACCAGTGGGGGAGGTGGGGGTGGCGGTGGAGGTGGAGGCGGTGGGGGTGGTGGCGGTGGTGGGGGTGGTGGCGGGGCTGGGGGGGTCAGTGGCAGCGGCGGGGGTGGCAGCGGCGGGGGTGGTGGCGGCAGTGGTGGTGGGGGAGGACGGGGTGGAGGTGGTGGTGGTGGCGGCAGTGGGCGTGGTGGCGGCGGCTCGGGTGGTGGTCGGGGTGGACCAGCGCAGCGTGGAGGCTCGGGTGGTGCCCAGCGCCAGCAGCAGCGTCTTGGAGAGACCCCGTCGTCCCAGCAGCTTCGTGAGTGGTACTCTCAGCATGGGGGGTCTGGGGGTGGAGGCACCTGCACGTATGTCATCCGCACCGGTGACCGCGCTGGTCAGACGTGTGGGCGTTTCCACACGCCGCACCGCTGCTTCTTTCGTCTAGACGATGCCTGGCGTGCACAGTTCCCGGAGGCCTCTGAGCTGCCCCGCTGGGCTGATCTGCTTAAAAAGAACATTGATGTATTTGCACTTGACTTTGATGTTATTCTTGGAGCCATGTATGCATTGACTATTAGTGTTGAGGGTGACTGTTACTTGTGTGTGCCACCAGATCCAGGCATTGCGACCAGTGAGGCTGCCGCTCTAGGTGCTAGTGCGTCCGCTGCCCCAGGTCCTGGTGAGACAACTGCTCTAGGTGCAGGTGTGTCTGCTGCCCCAGGTGCTTGTGAGGCTGCGCCTTCAGGTACAGCGTCTACTGCGGCACTGCACACCTTCACCCTGGACTCAGGTGCTTCCCGCTGTTTCTTTCGCGACCGCACTGCCCTCGAGCAGCTTCCTAGACCGGTTGCTGTCTCCCTGGCTGACCCCTCCGGGGGTCCGGTTCTTGCGACCTCCTCCACTGTCCTCCCATGTCATGCGGTCCCGTCTGGCACCCTGTCAGGTCTTTACCTCCCCTCGTTCTCTACGAACTTGGTGGCGGGCTCTGCTCTACAGGACGGGGGTGTTCACCAGTTCACCCCTGCCTATGAGCGTGTGACCCACTGTACGTGTGCCCGGACGGGTCGCCACCTTGCTACCTTCACTAGGGAGCCGGGGTCGGACTTGTACACACTGACCACTGAGTCCCCTCAGGTCGCTGCGTCTGCGTCTGCGTCAGGTCAGCTGTCGGCCCCCTGCTTGTGTCGCTCCCTGTCCCACCAGACTGTCCTCTGGCACCACCGCCTTGGTCACCCGTCAGTGCAGCGCCTTCGCGGCATGCACCGTCGCCTCCTTGTCTCTGGTCTTCCCAGGGTTCTCCCTCCCCTCCCACCCTCGCCTGCGCCTCCCTGTCTTCCCTGTGTCGAGGGGCGGCAGCGCGCCGCTCCTCACTCCTCCGAGTTTCCCCCGACAGAGGCTCCTCTGCAGACACTCCACATGGACGTGTGGGGCCCCGCCCGCGTCCGTGGACAGGGCGGGGAGCGCTACTTTCTGCTGGTAGTTGACGACTACACGAGTTACACCACGGTCTTCCCCTTGCGCACCAAGGGTGAGGTCCCTGATGTCTTGATCCCTTGGATCCGCGCTACCCGTCTCCAGCTGGAGAGGCGCTTTCGCTCGGACCTTCCAGTCCTGCGACTGCACTCTGATAGAGGTGGTGAGTTTTCCTCCGACCTCTTGAGAGCCTTCTGTCAGGGGGAGGGCATTGAGCAGACGTTCACGCTTCCGGCCTCTCCGCAGCAGAATGGGGTTGCTGAGCGCCGCATTGGCCTGGTCATGGAGGTCGCTCGTACCTCCTTGGTCCATGCGGCTGCCCCCCACTTTCTGTGGCCGTTTGCGGTCTGGTACGCCGCGCATCAGCTCAACCTCTGGCCCCGTGTCTCTGACCCGGACACCTCGCCGACACTGCGTTGGACGGGAGAGGTTGGCGATGCGTCGGTGTTTCGAGTCTGGGGATCTCGTGCCTTTGTCCGCGATGCGTCCGCGGACAAGCTCTCCTCCCGTACCCTCCCCTGTGTCTTCCTTGGCTTTGTCCCTGACGCGTCTGGCTGGCAGTTTTACCACCCTGCCTCGCGCCGTGTCTTCCCTTCTCAGGACGTCACGTTTGACGAGTCGGTCCCCTTCTACCGTCTCTTCCCCTACCGCACTGCCCCGCTCCCCCCTCCGCCGCTCTTCCTCACTCCAGGTGCTGCTGTGGTAGACCCCCTGCCTCCCCAGGGTCCTGCTCCCTCAGGTGTTTCCCAGGTAGACCCGGTCGAGCCTGTCGAGGTAGCTGTCGACTCTGGTCCTGCGCGAGGTACTGAGCCTGAGCGTGCCGAGCCTGGTGGTGCTGGGTCTGGTGGTACCGAGACTGGGGGTGCTGAGCCTGGGGGTGTGGAGACTGGGGGTGCTGAGCCTGGGGGTGCTGCCGCTGGGGGTGCTGAGCCTGAGGGTGCTGACACTGGGGGTGCTGCGCCTGGGGGTGCTGACACTGGGGGTACTGAGCCTGGGGGTGCTGTGCCTGGGGTTACTGAGCCTGGGGGTGCTGCGCCTAGAGGCACTCTTTCTTCCTTGGAGCTGCGTGAGTGGTACTCTCGGTACTGCCGCCGCCACAGTGGTACTGTGGGAGCTGGGAGTACTGTTGACACTGGAGCTGAGGGCGCTGGAGCTCCTGGTGCTGGTGTGGCTGCCGACCCTGGGGTTGGCGCTGGAGGTGCTGGAGCTGCTGGGCCTGGAGGTGCTGCTGGAGCTACTGGAGGAGCGAGTGCTGCTGGAGCTGGAGGTGCAGGTGCTGACGGTGCTGCTGGAGCTGGTGCTGAGTCTAGGGGTGTTGCTGGGGACACTGCGACTGGAGACCCTGGGACTACAGGTGCCGGCTCTGGGGGTGCTCCTGCTAGTGACGCTGGTCCTGGAGGTGCTGGAGCTGCTGGAGGTGGTGGAGCTGCTGGTGCTGGGGGCACTGCGCAGCCACGACTGTTCTTTGCTCCGCCGTCTCCGTCGTCTCTGCCACCGCCTGACTCTGCTCTTCGTCAGGTTCTTACCCTCCCGTCGTCTACTGGTCTTCCGTTACAGCCTGGCTCACCACTGCCTGCCCCTTCTCCTTACACTGAGCAGACAGGAGGTCTTGCTGAGCGTCGTGAGCCTGCGTCTCGTCCTGCGTCGCCCGTTCGCACTGCTCGCACTAGTCCTCGTGTCCCACGTCCGCGTCCTCCTCCTGTCCCTGGCACGCACCAGATGACACTTCGCCCGTCCACTGCTCCACAGTGTGTTCCACTGCCGTCCCCTCCTGCGTCTTCTCTGCCTGACGTTCCAGACCCTGAGTCTGACCGTGTACGTGCTGCTCACCCTACTGTCACGCGTCTCCTGGCCACTGTTGTCACTGACCCTTCCTTTGAGTCCGCTGCTGCGTCTGCCTTAGTTGCTGAGCTTGTCGACTTTGCTGCTCACTGTCGTCTAGACTACGCCGCGAGTCTAGTTGCTGAGTCTGAGTCTGTCTGTCCTCCGTCCGTCGGGGGTGAGTGTGCTCTTGGCACGGACGTCCTTGAGGACAGGCAGGAGGAGTTTGAGTGCTTTGCCGCTGCTGTACCTCATCTCGTGTCCATGCTGATTGCACCTGAGGGAGACCCGAATGCACCAGACATCCCGACCCCGCGCTCTTACGCTGAGGCGATCGCGGGTGACTACTCCTCTCACTGGCAGACAGCCATGGACGCAGAGATGGCATCCTGGAAGTCCACTGGCACTTACGTCGACGAGGTTCCCCCTCCTGGGGCAAACATCGTCAGTGGCATGTGGATTTTCAGGGTGAAGCGGCCGCCAGGTTCTCCACCTGTCTTCAAGGCTCGTTACGTTGCTCGAGGCTTCAGTCAGCGAGAGGGAGTAGACTTCTTCCAGACCTTCTCCCCCACCCCGAAGATGACCACTCTTCGGGTGCTGCTGCACGTTGCCGCTCACCGTGACTACGAGCTTCACTCTCTTGACTTCAGCACAGCTTTCTTGCAGGGCAGCCTGCACGAGGAGATCTGGCTGCGCCGCCCCCCGGGCTTCACTGGGTCGTTCCCTCCTGGTACCCAGTCGAGCCTCCGGCGGCCAGTCTACGGTCTCCGCCAGGCGCCTCGTGAGTGGCACGACACACTGAGGACTACACTTGCGGCACTTGGGTTTGCTCCCTCCACAGCTGACCCGTCGCTGTTTCTGCACACCGACACTTCACTGCCGCCGTTCTACATCCTCGTGTACGTCGACGACTTGGTGTTTGCCACTGCTGACACTGAGGCTCTCGCCCACGTGAAGTCGGAGCTGCAGAAGAGACACACGTGCACAGACTTGGGTGAGCTGTGCAGCTACCTTGGCTTGCAGATCACCCAGGACAGAGCACGCTGCACCATCACCCTGACTCAGTCACACATGGTGCAGCAGGTCCTTCAGCGCTTCGGCTTCACCTGGTCCTCAGCACAGGCCACTCCTCTGGCTACAGGTCATTCGCTCTCAGCTCCACCTTCGGACGAGTCCGTAGAGCCGAGTGGTCCTTACCCAGAGCTAGTTGGCTGCCTCATGTACCTGATGACTTGCACTCGTCCTGACCTCGCGTACCCTCTTGGTCTTCTGGCTCGCTACGTGGCTCCTGGTCGGCACCGACCTGAGCACATGGCTGCTGCTAAGAGGGTACTGCGCTACTTGTGCAGCACATCAGGCATGGGGCTAGTGCTTGGAGGGACGAGCGCAGTTGTTCTCACTGGGCACTTAGACGCTTCTTGGGTTGACGACCAGGCTACTCAGCGGTCGTCACAGGATTACACCTTCAGCCTTGGCTCTGGTTCAGTTTCGTGGCGTTCTACACGCTCGTCTTCAGTTCTCAGCTCCAGTTGTGAGGCTGAGATCTACGCCACAGCCATGGCTGCACAGGAGTTGCGCTGGCTCACCTACCTGCTGACTGACTTGGGAGAGCGGCCTCGTTCTCCTCCAGTGCTGTACGTCGACAACAAGGCCGCCATTGCCTTGTGTGAGGAGCACAGACTGGAGCACAGAACAAAGCACATCGCTCTGCGTTACTTCCTGGCTCGAGAGCTGCAGCAGCGTGGTCAGCTTCGTCTGCGGCACGTGGCCACTCGGGCCAACATTGCTGATATATTCACTAAGGCGCTTCCGTCTGGTGATCATCAGCGTTTCTGCACTTTGCTAGGGCTTGTGCCCACATTTCCTCACTTGCTGTAGGCCTTGCTTGTACTGTGATCTATATATATATATATATATATATATACCTGCATGTTTGCATTGCTAGGTAGAGATCACTGTGCTGTTCTTGCTGCTTATATACCTCTGCATGTGGACTGGCCTTGTGGCCGTTTGTTTGTGCTCAGTGTGTGTGGTGACGTTGTGATCCACCCTGAGCCGTGTTTTGTTTCTTCTCTTGACTGGTCTTGTGACCATTGCTTGCTCTGGCTATCCCCCATTTCGCCTATGGGGGTGTGTCAAAACATATGCATGTTAGTATCTAGGCTATATTGGGGCTAGCCTTAAGGGGTACAGAAACTCACTCGACACTCTAGTCTTGTACCCCAACCTTCACCTAATGAGACACACTCTTCTCGTTCTAACACTTGTTCAACGCAAGTGCACTAGACTGTAGAAAGTTATGCGCCTGGTGCATTTGACACCCTGCTGGCCTGGCGAGTTCTGCATCAGTGTTCTCGTTTCGGGATTCCACATCCAGCAGCAGACACGTGAAAAGACACGTGTGTAAGTGGGGTATGAAGGTTCGGACAAACAGCTTCGGTCATGCAGGCTTGGGTCACACAGGTTCAAAGCTTCGGTGGTGCGGATCCAGTGACAGGTGTGCAGCAGCTGCTGCTACAGGCACAGATTCTTGCCAAGGGCCTGAGTGGGAAGGTGAAGCTAGAAGGGGTTCTCAGGTGCTCTCCCTGCCTCACTGCCTCTCTAGCAGGGGGTTTTTGCCCACAAAATTAGTTTTGAGGGTCCAGAAAATGAGCCTTCTGAGAGAATTAGCAGTGCCCCACTTTAATAACCTGGTATGTATGTGTAGCCAAACCCTGAAGATTCCACTAAATGGCAATGGAAAACACGTGTTGCAACCTTCCATTCCCAGGCAAGGCCACTGAAGCCCCAATTACCCAGCCGATTCGGCTCTCCACGCTACCATTATTTACCAGACGCATCAGCTCTCCCGGTGCTGCCACAGACACACTTTCTGAAGCCTGTGCCTGCGGTGTTGGGGGGGCGACAGTAGGGGGTGGCGGTGAGAGGGCGAAGAGAGAAGGCTCAAGAGAGGGGAGCGAGGAAGGGAGGTGAGAGAAGGACGAGGAGGTGTGGGGGAGCAGGGCGGAAAGAGATGAGAGAGTGTGGAGGTCCGGGAGGAGGATTTCTCGCATCACTCCTGGGTCGTGCGGGTCGCGCGGGTCATGTGGGTGGAAGAGAGCCAAGAGCCGGCTGCCACACCCCACAAGCTGCCGCAGTTTTCCGTAATTGGCAGTACCGGCAGTACTGGCAGCCCTGGTAGAACTCGCAGCAGCAGCAGCCGCAGAGGCAGATGTAGCAGCGGCAGCATTGGATCGGGCAACGAGACTGGAAGCTGCACCACCGCTGGCACAGCTCGGAAGGCATGAGGTGAGAGTGGCAGCATGCGAGCTGAACGGTGCAGTGGGTGCGCAGGGGGTCACGGGCGAGCAGGGTGGCACGAGCGGGCAGGGTGGCGTGGGTGGGCGGGGTGGCATGGAACAATATCCCCCATGCGGTCCCCTGCCACAGGGGTAGAGGACGTGAGGGAACGGGCAAGGAAGAGGAGGACGAGGAGGGGAGAGAGAGGAAAGGCGAGGGCCAGCAGGGACCCATTTCCTTTGCAGGTGGTTGAAGACGAGGAGAGAGAGGGAGGGGTCCAGGGAGCAGAGCACGGAGTAGGTGGCGGGTGTGGCATGTGTGGCAGCTGCCGTGCTGCTATGGGCGCCTGGTGGTGGTGGAAGCATCTCAAGCCGTGACGCCTGGCACGCTGTGCTGCTGCGTGGTTTCGTCGAGTCTTCTTCTGCAGCTGACTTTGCAGTCACATCCGACACAGTTACACCCGCTACAGTCACAGCACCTGTTCCAGTCACATCCACTACAATCACTTGTGCCACGTGGGTTCTGGTCCAGACAGCATGGATGGAGTCAGACTCATCCACCGCCCTCCACATCTCAGCGCTCTCCCAGTCAGCCTCCAACACACCTGCATCTGATAGCACGCTGCCTCTGTGTGCGTGGTGGTTAAAGCCCCCTGGATTGAGACCAAAGCACCCCGGCGGTGAGATGTGTCGTCGGACAAACACCCGCCCTCCAAGCACAAGCGAGTCGAGCTTTGGGAACTGGTAGTACTGCTGCGTGCTGCCGCTGCTGTTGCCGCCGCCGCCGCCTTGGGTCAAGGCACACCCACTTAACAAGTCGCTCGTGCTGCCACTGCTGCCACGACTGTTGTTGATGGTGCTCTTGCTACTAGAACCGCATCTGCCCTTGTTACTGTCACAATCGTCGGCGCCGAATCCATCCATGGGCAAGTGAATGCACATCGTGCACATTCCCAGGAGTGGGTGGAATGTGTGGTCGCGGGGAGAAGCCTTGCCACTGCCACGTGGCAAGTTAGGAGACGCCCCAGAGCGTGAACAAACAGGATGTTTCTCAGCTATCCCTGTTTCTGAAGCGCAAACAGCAACTCTACCACATGAGCCAGCAGTGCTCGCGCGCGGGAAAGACGGAACAGCACACCCTCCCACAACCACGAGGCAATCCCTTTCCCCCCCATTCCACCGCACCCCACCCACTGCAGCCACCACAGGGTCCAATCTAGGAAGCATGCACGGCTGCTGCATGTCAAACCACGCGCCCATGTGCCAGTCAAACACTGACACGTGGCGCACGTGCTGCGGCCTGCCTGACTGGGAAGGCAGCGCGCCGCCCACGATGGCAAACCCGGTTCCGGGAATCGCAGCAGCGAAGGCACCGTAGCAGGCTGGGTTGCCGTGGGGGTTGGTGGGGGGAAGCGGAGGCAGGCGGCGCCATCTGGGGAATGCGTTGGGCGCGCAGAATCCACAGAGGTCCGGCGACGACCCGTACCTGCCGCAGGGTTGGCATGGGTAGCACCCGTCGCAGGGTTGGCAGGGATCGGAAGGGTGGCATGGGCCGCCGCATGGGTGGCCTGTTCCGCAGGGATAGCAGGCTTCGCAGGTGCAGCAGGCGAACCACTGCAGTCGCTGGCTGCCTGAACCCTCGCCACCGCTGCCACCCACGCACGCCACCAACAGTGCAGCCGCCCCCGGACTCTCACAGTGGCCCTCTTTCACACCCGGCGGGCCCAGCGGGCCTGGGAGATCATGAGATCTAAAGGGTGGCATCGGTGGTAGACGTTTCTCGGTGGCAGATGAGTCACTCAAGAGATTATTATTGGGCAGAGAATGAATCTCCCCCTCATCTTCCCCCAACGCCTTCCCCTTCCCCTTCCCCCTCCCTTCCGCCCAACGGTGGCGCAACCACTCCCCTCGCCCCGCACCCCTCCCTCCCCCTTCTTCCGCGCGAACGCGTCGTCGCAGGCCACCGAACGACGCGCTGCGGATCGCAGCCGCCCAGCCGCGCGACACGCAGCGAGCGGCGGGCAGGTCCCAGAGCGCGAGTCGCGACATACAGGCGAGCGCGAGGTCATGGGGAAGGCCGGGGAGCAGATCATGGCACTCGGCGGAGGCAGAGACAGACACCATGATAGAGAGTTTTAGAATACTCAAACGCGACTCGGGCTTCGGAAGCTAATGCTCACTGAGGAGTCCGTTTTGCACCTAGGTGTTTCCGGAAAGCAGTTCAGGACGTGAAATGGCGGAGACCGGATCCGTGGTTGCCTGGCGGGGTTGCAAAGAAGCATTCTCGGAAGCACCCTGTGATTGCCTGGCAGGACCGCAAAGTGCGTCACCATCATCGATGCGGGCTGCCCGTTTGAGTCTGCACTGCGATGTGGCGCTACACTGTAGCCCTTCTGAAGACTGTTGAGACAACACGAACGGCAGCATTGGCAGTCGAGCACGTGGGAAAGGACATGCCCACATGTGAAATGCTCTCCTAGGCGAGTAGGTTCCGGCGCAACAGGCAGCCATAGTGTCTGAGAGGATTACACAATGTTCTCGCTATACTCAAGTGTACGGATCTGGCTGCCTGACCTTGTCTTATTCGATTGCCTAATTGAACAATACCCAAACATAATTCAACCACCTTCAACCGTGCTTTTCCAGTTTCCACTCCGGAATCCACGAATCCACGACGGTGAGGCGCAGGGTGTATCTCACGACACGTGTTCCTGAAACCTAAGGGTACAGTCAATGCTCATTACAAAAACACCTGGTAGCCGGGCGCATGTGCGTGGAACGAGTTTTAGCTTTTTGCTTACTCGCCTGTACTTTCGCCCTCGTCGTCACGGGGAAAATTGTGACTGTAAAATGAAAGTGCAAAGAAAATGGAATGTGGGTGTTGATTTTTGTAACCTTGTCAACATTCTGATCACGTGTGTTCTTTGTTGTTTATGCACAGTAGATGTTGGCTTCTGCATTTTGGTGACTATACCCCGAAAATATCATAATGCTCAATTTAGTTACCCTACGGGTAAAAATGTTCGCGGGTGAGTAAATTTCTAATTGTGACGAGCAAATGTTTTGTGATAGTGTAAGCATCGACTGTACGTTCTTGGCCGGTGTCTAGCTTCGGGCCAAGTTTACTTGGTGTCAGGCTCCCCAGAAAGGTCTGACACGGAAAAACGATTTTGCCCCATGCCTGTCTATTCCACCTCGTGTCAAGCAGCCTGGCCCAAACTTTGACACTGGCAAAGAACGTCCCTTAAGGACGGTCACCTAAATTCAAGGTAAAGTACATCACAGCTTCTTGTTTTCAAAAATTTCGAATTTAGTCCCAAGTTTACTCTGAAGGTACAACTCATTGGAATTTTGTTCAAGCGAGGCCCAAATTATGTTCAAAACATGTCCTGCAGGGCAAAATATTCGACACGTGTCCATTTTCGCACTAGATTTTTCTTTTATGGGGGCGAAAAAATATAGGGAACCAGGACACATTCGCGGGAGGGATCAACCCTAAACACCTTGCGGGTCACCGTGTTTAGGGTTGATCCCTCCCGAAAATGTGTACTGGTTCCTTTAGGGGTTTTATGTTTTTTGCTCCGTCGAAAAAAAATTGGTTCGAAAATGGACACGTGTCGAAAAGTTTGTCCCGCAGAGCCAGATTTAAACATAATCTGGGCCTTACATGGGCAAAATTCCATAAAACTATACTTTTGAGTAAACTTGGGGCTAAATTTGAAAGATTTTGGAAAACAAGGAGTTGGGATGTACTTTTCATAAATTCAATCCTGACTGTCCAAGCTCTATCTGGAGAGGGGACGAAACAACCACAGTGTAGAATTTTTCCCTGTTACCAGACTTAGTCGAGGGTGGCGAGTCTACAGTAAACATCACGCCATGAGGGAGGCGGGATGCAACGTCTTATGAACAGTAGGGGGACATCTGAATAACGTGATTTCTATCGGATGAAAAAGAACTGGAAATCCAGAAGCACGAAGGTGACCGTTTTTTCGTCCTTACCGGTCTCGAGCGCAAGCCAAAATGGAAACTTGAAATCAGGGATTCTGTGAGGAAAATTCCTTTTCCTTACGTCGCACCACTGCTTACCGCGTACACAACCATTCCCGCCAGCCCACCATCCCGCCACTGTACCTGTTGCGACCCAACCTCATGGCTCGGCTGGTAACCCGCGCTCTGGGCCTCCGCCTCGACAGTCCCCAACCCCGGTCCCGACCTCAGTCACTGGGCCGTTGCGCACCTCCCACACTTCGTTACCATTACCACTGTAGTTTTCACTATATAACTCTCACTCATGCCTTCGCTCAATGTACTGTTTTTCTTCGATAGTGCAATTCTTGCTAGCTTGCTTGATTGCGCTCGTAACACTTGGTATTCAGAGCCTACGATCTCTTCTCGGATCGCATCCACACCTTCGCTTCTCCACTATCTCAATTTTTAGAGGGGGTAGACGTCTCTCAGCGTCCAAGCACCGCTGCTCGTGTGCTCTCTCATAAGCACACTCGGCCACGACTGAGGCTCTCGCTGAGCTTGCCCGACACCCCCGCCATGGCCGAATTCAACCTCGTGACAAAAACGCAGGAGCGCTTCGACGAACTCGTGCGCCAACTTGAGGAATCGGCGCTCGAAATCACAATGCTCACGGCGGAACGCGACTCCGCCTGACAGCAATCAACGACAAATGCACTTGCGCAATCGGATGAGCCGATTGTCATCTCATCCGGCACACCGTCACACCATGACAGCGTGGGACAACGCTCAGGCGCATGTCAGAAATAACGTGCAGGAGTGGTTGACTAGGATGCAAGGATGAGTACAAGTACTAGGATGCAACCCTAAAGTGTTGTACTCAGTAGAGGCTACCCCAGCATACATATATCGAACATAGTTTGACACACCCCCATAGGCAAAGCGGGGGATAACAAGAACAAGCAACGATCACAAGACCAGTCAAGCAAGAGAACAAAGCAAAGAAAAAGCTCAAAATAAAATCTCAAGATCACCACACAGTCTGAGCACAAGCAAGCGGCCACAAGGCCAGTTCACATGCAGAGTTATAAAAGCACAAGCAGTAAAGTGATCACAACATAGCAACAGCAAACATGCATGTATATATATAGAGATCACAGTACAAGACAAGTCAACAAAGTCACGACGCTCATCGCGCCTGCCCTTCCCTCCGCGCCGCGCCCGTCCCGTCTCGTCCTGCCGTGTCGCGCCGCGCTCGTCTTGTCCCATCCTCTGACGCCCGTAGCGCTTGTCCGCCCCGTCCCGTCCCACCTGCCCGTTCCGTCACGTCCCTCCCATCTCGTCGCGTAGCGCCCTGCTTCACGCGCCCTGCTCCGGCCTTCTAGGCGATTTCCACCTATAGTTTCTCTCCGCTTCCGCTATGGCGACGCCTAGAGTCCTCCGCTTTGACGCCGAGGGTAGGCCGCTGGAGTTTTCAGTCAAGCTCCTGCGTGTGCAGCGTCTCCTATAGAGTTAGGTTCAGGCTGACAAGTCCCTGTGGCCGCACGCTTCCGGTCACCTTCGTGCACCCCCTGATCCTGAACACTTAGGCGCTGACCCCACTGCGGACAAAGAATGTTTTGCTCGTCAGCGCGCTACCCTGACAGCCTGGAAGTCGTGCGACGGGAGTGCAGGAGTTGGTGGAGCGCCTCGTGCAGCGTCTAGTGACTCCCCTGCTGCAGCTGGTGGAGGTGATGCTCGGGTTAGTCGGGCACCTGCGGGACTGCCAACTCTAGGTGCTGGAGTGGCGGCTTGGTACCTGACTCAGCGACAGCAGCAGCAGCAGCCACTCCTCTCGCAGCAGCCACAGCAGCAGCAGGGGCACCAGTAGGTTCCGGGGCAGGGGTCAGGACCGCGTCAGCTGTCGCGTGGTGACGCCCACCCTCCCTGCCCCTACCTCATCCAGACAGGTACTCGCAGCGGCCTCCGCTGTGACCGCCGCCACCCACCGGGTCAGTGCTTTGCTCAGCTCAGTGGCACTCTTCGTGCAACCTCCGGCGTCGACGGCCCTGCCTCTGACTGGCTTCCCTTTGTTTGCTTGCACGGTCCCGCTCTATGGGGCATGTCTGCTTCTCAGTTAGTTGATCTCTTAGGAACTCCTCATGCTATGTATGCTGTTGTTGACTCTAGTGCTTCTGACTCTGTTTACTCGCGTGTTTTTAGCTTAGGTGCTAGTGTTGATCCTATGTCAGTTGCTAGTGTAGGTACTTGCTTAGGTACTAGTCCAGGTGCTGCTCCGGCGGACGCTTCGCTGTCTTTTACCCTGATCAGCCACATCGACCTCAAGATACCACCACCGAGGTCGTCCTCACCAACGTCGCCTGAGCGACCGTCGCGTGCCTTCGCAGAACCTCGTCACCCTGGAAACCTGGTCAACCTGGCAACCACGTCGACCAGCTGCTCCTGCGCGTGCCCGTCGACCACCAAGGCCGACGACCACTTCCAGTCGACCTTGTCACGTCGACCACACTCTTGGTCGACCAGCTCCAGGTCGACGTCACTCCTGGTCGACCAGCTCCTCGTCGACCAGCACAGTTGTCAGCCGACCCCAAAGTCGGCTACCCGAAGTCGGCGTCACCAAGTTGGCCCCCTGCTACTCAACGTCCTGATCCTTCTGTCGAGGTCGACGTCGGCCCCTCCTTCGTCGACCACCATGTTCGGTCGACCACCAGGTCGACATCACGCCTGATCAACCAACCACCAAGTCGACCAGCAGGCCTGGTCGACCAACCACCAGGTCGACCAGCGGTCCCGTCAGCCGACCACCCAAGTCGGCTGCCCCGAGTTGGCGTCACCAAGTCGACGCCCTCCGCAGGTCGACTTCCCAAGTCGACCTCCCTGAAGTCGGCGCCATCCTGAAGTCGGCGCCCATGCAGTGGCACCCGTGCAGGTCGACTTCCTCGTCGACCAGCTCGCCCACTGCTGCAGGTCGGCTGCACCCCTACACCCGACCACGAAGTCGGCTCCGCCCAAGCGAGGACAGGGCCAACACACAACTCCCGTTGACACTCCCCTGCCGCGTTCACGCTTGGGCCCCCAGCCCAGATGGCAGTACTTCTCGGAAAAAATCTCGTCGACGTGCACCCAACACACAGCACGTCGTCCACCGCACCAGCCATGCAAAAGGGCATGGCACCTACTGCTGCACGTCGTTGTCGCCGTCGCCGACTTCGGCCAGGCGCACTTGGCCGATCGCGACGGAGCACCGGTTGAAGGCCGGATAGTGCAGCGCCTTCGTCAGGAAGTCGGCTGGCTGGTCGGTGGTCGGGATGTATCTCAACGCAAACTTCCCGCGCTTCACCATATGCTGCAGCCAGGCCTGTCGCCGCTCCATGTGCTTGAGGTTGCCCGTCAACCCCATGCCCTCGGCGACTGTGATGGCCGACTTGTTGTCCACCCGGAGGACAGTCGGCTTCCCGGCGTCCAGCTGCCGGAACTCTGCAAGAAGGAAGCGGAGGCGGCATCCCTCCTTGCCGGCTTCAACGGCCGCCACGTACTCCGACTCGGTCGATGACAGCGTCGCGCACTTGATGCGCTGGCTCGACCAGGAGACTGCGGCCCCTCCGAAGACGACGTAGACGCCCGTGCTCGTCTGATTTTGCTTGTCGCCGGTGTCGTCGGCGTCCACGTAGCCGACCAGCTTCAGCGACTCAGGTCCACCGCCGAACTCCAGGGCGGTGTCACGCGTGTTGGCGAGGTAGGCGAGGCAGCGGTCGACCTCGCGCCAGTGTTGGTCGCTCCTCACCGTGAGGCCGCTTCCCAGCTTGCTGCAGGCGAAGGCGATGTCCGGCCTCGTCGTCTTCGTCGCGAACTGCAGCGAGCTGACCTTCTGCCGGTACTCCTCCTCCTGGCGCTCCTGCGCCTCCTTGTCATTGAAGGTGAGCTCGACATAGGCGTCGACCGAAACCGGCGTCTTCGGGGTGCGCCCGGTCTGCTCCTGGTCGAGGAAGCGCCTACGCAGCTTGTCGGCGTAGCCCTGCTGATGCAGCCACAGCTTCCCCGCCGACCTGTCGCGAACGATTTCCAGCCCAAGGTACTTCTGCACCGGCGAGATCTCCCGCAGCTCGAAGGCGAACTCCAGTAGCTCCTTCAGCTCCTTCAGCATCTCGGTACTGCAGCTGGCGACGAGCAGGTCGTCGACGTAGACCAGCACCCAGCAGGTCACCTTGTCGTCATCGACCTTGAAGTACAGAGCCTCGTCGACTTGGCTCTTCTTCCACCCGGCGCCGACCAACACGTCGTTGAGAGCCTTGTACCACAGCAGCGGCGACTGCTTCAGCCCGTAGAGGCTCTTTAGCAGCTTGCACACCCGGCCGGACCCGTCGTTGAAGTAGTCCGGCTGGTACATGTACAGCAATCGGTCGAGCTTGCTCTGCAAGAAGGCGTTCTTCATGTCGAGCTGCATCAGGTTGAGGTCGAGGACGGCGACGATGCTGAGGAAGATCCTCAGCGTGACGTAGCTGCTCACCGGCACGTACGTCTCGTCGTAGTCGGCGCCATACACCTGCGTGAAGCCCTTCACGACCAATCTCGCCTTCTCGCGCTCGACAGTCTCGTCAATGCGGTACTTCGTCGTCAGCACCCACCGGTTCTTCATGATGTTCACTCCCGGCGGGCGTTCGACCAGCTCCCACGTCCCCATGCCGATGAGGCTGCGGATCTCCTCCTCCATGGCGGACTTTACCGCCGGGCCCTTCCAGCTCGCCAGCGCCTCCTTCACCGTCATCGTTGAGATGTCCCAGCGGTGCTCGGGGTCGGCGTGCATGTCGGGGTCGAGCTCCGGCAGGTCTTCATCCTCCTCGGCGTCGTCGTACAGCAGGTCGTCGTCCTCGTCGACCACGTCATACACCGTGGTGAAGGCAGCCGGGACGAAGAAGTCGGGAGGCCTCCGAAGTCGGCCTGTACGCCGTGGTCCAGCCTGGACCTCCACCATGTCACTGTCGGAGGACTCCTCGGCGCCCGACTGCTAACCTCCATCGTCACCGGCCTCACTGCCCTCGTCGTCCTGCTGCACCTCGGTCGGCGTCCCAGCCGACGTCTCCCTTATGGTCTGCCTGGTTGCCGACTGCACCGTGGTCGGCTTCACTGCTGCCTGCTCGACCTGCTCCTCCCCTATCAACGTCGACTTCACTCCCACGTCGACTTGCTGCTCGTCACGTCGGCCACCGACGATGCTCTTGGCCGGCGCCGAAGGCGACGTCCCACTACTCCCCTCATCGCCGGAGGCCGACACCGGAGTCAGCCCGCGCAGGTCGGCCACGAGGGGAGGGGCAGGGGTAGGAGGACGGACGACCTCGGCGTCCTCAGCAGCAAGCTCACCGACCTCGGCGAGCAGAGGCAGCGTCGCCGTCGAGGTGTCGGTCGGCGAGGTTGTCGGCGTCCGTCCTGACACCGGCCCGTGCTCCGACTTCCACACCTCCAGCGACATGTCCTCGTAGAACACCACGTCCGACGAGGTGACCACCCGGTTGTCGGCGATGTCGAGGAGCTCCCAGCCTTTGCTCTCCTCCGACACGCCGAGATGAAGGCCCCACCGGGCCTTCGGCCTCAATTTCCCACCACGCTGCTGCTCGGGGACGAGGAACTGCGCCATGCAGCCCCACACGCGTGCCAGCGACAAGTCGGGCTTCTTCCCGGTGAGCAGCTGGTACGGCGTCGTCCCCGGCGGCAGCGCCGACCTCTCAAGGCAGTTGCGGACCCAGACGGCCTGCCGCAGAGCAAGGTGCCACCAGTGGTGCTGCACGCCCATGTGCAGCAGCATCGTCCGCACCGACTCCACCACCGTCCGCATCTCCCGCTCCGCCATGCCGTTCTGCTGCGGGGTGTAGGGGCAGGTCAGGTCGTGGAGGATCCCCTTGCCGTCCACGAGGGCGGTGAAGTCCTTTCCGAGGAACTCCCCTCCCCGGTCAGAACGTAGCATCAGCACCGACTTCTTGGTCTGTCGCTCCGCCATCACCAGCCACTGCTCGAACTCCCGCAGCACGTCGGACTTCTTGGCGACCGGCCTCACCCACACGTAGCGGGTCTTGCAGTCCTTCAGCAGCAGGAAGTACAGGCTGCCGTCCTTGGCAGCCACGCGGAATGGCCCGCACAGGTCGATGTGCACGACGGCCAGCACGTCGTCGGCGTCGGAGCCCTGGTCGGGGAAGGTGTGCCTCGCCAGCTTCCCGACGACGCACGACACACACGGCGAGTCGGCGCCAGACGTCGACTGAATGTCCAGCCCAATGGCGACCTCGTGCTTCGCCGAGCTCCGGATGGTGTCCATGCCGACGTGCGCGAGCCTTGCGTGCAGTCGGGTCGGCGTCGACTTCGTCGCCGAGACGATCGCCCGTAGGGCCACGACCTCCGTCGTGGCCGACGTCGACCTCGTTGAGCAGGGACGCAGGTCGGTGCAGAGGACTCGCCCGGTGTAGGACGCCCGACCGAGGACGTCTCCCGCCGCCGAGACGAGCAACATCCAGTCGCCGTCCTCCTGCAGCTTTACGCCGTTCTCCTTCAGCTAGCCGGCCGAAAGCAGGTTCGCCCGCACGCCCGGAACGTAGAGTACGTCGGGGATGCCGGCCTCCCCTTGCAGGGCGACAGTGCCGCGACCCTGGACGTCCTGCAGCGCCCCATTGAAGCCGCGCACGTGCTTCACGTCGCCGCTCGGCCCCAAGTCGACGAAGGTGTCCTTCGTCCCCATCTGGTCGTGCGAGGAGCCGCTGTCGAGCAGAACCACCACCTGATTCGCCTGCACAGCTGCCGCCACCGCCTGGAAGTCCTCTCCGGCCTCCGGTGCCAGCGAGACGGTCGGCTCCACGACGCCGACCAGAGAGCACGACGCCGACTTGTCGTCCCGCCCCTTGCCGCCAGCAGAGGAGTCGGCGTCCTTCGCCGTGGTCGACGTGGTCGACTGCTTCTCCTTGCGCTGCCTATTTCCTCCTCGACGAGGACGACGGCTACCAGAACTCCAGCAGCATCCCTTGTCATCGTCGTCTGAGTCAGTGCGGTCGGGGCATTTGAAGGAGAGGTGGTCGGGGTCGCCGCACAGCCAGCACTCCCGACGTCGACTTCCTCCTCCTCGACCGCTGTCCTTGGTCGACTTCTTCTTGTCAACATCCTTGGCTGGCTTCTAGCCACTACTACCACCGCCACCAGACTGCCCGCGCTGCCCCGGTCGACCACCTTGCTTCGCCGGGGCAACGTAGTTCACCTGCGCCAGGAGCTCCTGGGACCGCTCGGCCTCCTGCATCGCCTCGTCCTGCAGAATGTACGAGGTCAACGTGTCCTCGTTGAGTGTTGCCCGCGTGCTCGGCGCCAATGACAACCGCTTCAGCAGGTTGTAGCTGCTCGGGAGTCCCTGCATGACGTGGGTGACGTACGACGCCGTCGAGTACTGCGCGCCGGCCATCCTGATGGTGGCGAGAATTCGCCGAGCTCGGTTGCAGTAGTCCGTCGCCGTCTCCTGGTCGCCCATACGCAGGTGCGTCAGCTGCCCCTCAAGCTGGGCGATGAACAAGTCGTCGGTGACTTGGTAAGTCGACTCGATGAAGTGCCACGCCCGGTGGCCGGCGTCGAGGTGCTCCCTGCACGACTTCAGGGCGATTTGCACGCCCGGCGAGCAGCACCGCGATATGACCGTGAAGGTCAGCAGCTGCACGGCGCGAAACTCCGCACGCAAGTCGGGGTCCTCTGGCGACTCACGCTCCCACGAGCAAAGTTGATCAGCCCGGCTATCTCCAGCTGGGGCTTGAAGGCTTCCTTCCAGGTGAGAATGTCGGGTCGACCGACCAGCAAGGGAGTGACCAAGACCCTATCCGGCGTAAATTTGAAGTAGCCGTAGCTCGGTGCAATCCCGCCTGCTGTCACCTGGGTCGCCGACATCGGCTAAGATCCACTTTGTCGACCTCCGACGTTACCCTGCGAGGAGCCCGCACCCGTCGACGACCGCATCCCTCGCACCTGAACGCCGCCGACTTCATCGGCGTGAATCACACCTCGCTGCCTCGACGTGCCTCCCGCACTGCTGCCGACTTGGCCACCACCGGCGTTGACGCCCACATCGACGCCGCCCTCGTTGGTCACCGGTCGAGGAGAAGCCGGTCGAGAAGGGGGATGCTTCGCCGCCCACATGGTGCGGAGTCCAGCCTCGACGACCGCCCAGGGTATCGCCCTATACTCCTGGGCATCATGGCGTCTCCTCGCATCCTCCAGCTGTGCCTCCAGGGTGTCCATCACCTCTGTGTCACCTACGCGCACGCTAGTGACTGCACGGCTGCCGGCCTACGAGCAACTTAAATGAGTGACCACTACGTCGACCTGACTGACAGGTAAGTCGCGTGTTCGCTCCACGCTCACCGCACCATGCGGAGATAACTACTACAACGGGAGCTAGACCACGGGCTAGGCACGGATGCTCGTGTGATCTCTGCGTTCATCGTTCCTTAGTCGTTTCCAAGGGCTCACACTACTTGTTGGTTCACAGGGAAAATTGGCAAGAGTTTCACTAGGAAAGGTTGACAACAATGGTACAATGAAGTTGGCAAGACTAGACTACATCAGAGCTAGCATGCAAGCAAGTCTACTGCCAGCGCAGCACGGTCGACCGCATGCCAGCACGACTTGGTCGACCTCGCTCCAACAGTGCAGAGTCGCGGCTTGCCAATGCTGCAAGTCGACGGCGTGCCAACATCGCAAGTTGACGGCGTGCCAACGTTGCTCCCGCAGGACAGCAGCGCACCTGCTTCGCAGGTGCGCGCAGATGATTGGCGTGCAGTGCCTCGTCACCTGCACAGCGCACACACCACGTCAGCTTCGTGCTGACGACTGCTTCTGATCAGCCACGTCGACCTCGGGATACCACCACCGAGGTCGTCCTCGCCAACGTCGCCTGGGCGACCGTCGTATGCCTTCGCAGAATCTCGTCATCCTAGAAACCTGGTCAACCTGGCAACCACGTCGACCAGCTGCTCCTGCGCATGCCCGTCGACCACCCAGGCCGACGACCACTTTCAGTCGACCTTGTCATGTCGACCACACTCTTGGTCGACCAGCTCCAGGTCGACGTCACTCCTGGTCGACCAGCTCCTCGTCAACAAGCACAGTTGTCAGCCGACCCCAAAGTCGGCTACCCGAAGTCGGCGTCACCAAGTTGACGCCCTGCTACTCGACGTCCTGATCCTTCTGTCGAGGTCGACGTCGGCCCCTCCTTCGTCGACCACCATGTTCGGTCGACCACCAGGTCGACATCACGCCTGATCAACCAACCACCAAGTCGACCAGCAGGCCTGGTCGACCAACCACCAGGTCGACCAGCGGTCCTGTCAGCCGACCCTCCAAGTCGGCTGCCTCGAGTTGGCGTCACCAAGTCGACGCCCTCCGCAGATCGACTTCCCAGATCGACCTCCCTGAAGTCGGCGCCCATGCAGTGGCACCCGTGCAGGTCGACTTCCTCGTCGACCAGCTCGCCCACTGCTGCAGGTCGGCTGCACCCCTACACCCGACCACGAAGTCGGCTCCGCCCAAGCGAGGACGGGGCCAACACACAACTCCCGTTGACACCCCCGAGAGAGGCAGCAGCAGCAGCAGCAGCAGCAGCAGCAGGAACAGCTTCCTCTGACCCCTGTCGCTGCCCTCCGCGAGAGAGTTTCTTTCTGGTGGTCGTTGACGACTACTCTCGCTACACCACAGTGTTCCCCCTAGCGAAGAAGTCCAAGGTGACTTTTACGATGATCCGGTGGTTACTTACCACTGCGGACACTCGTGGTCGTCGTGTCAGCTGTCTTCACTCCGACCGCGGGGGTGAGTTTCGCTCCGGCGTTCTCGCTGGATTCTGTCGCGAGCAGGGCATCCGTCAGTCCTGGACGCTTCCAGAGTCCCCACAGCAGAATGGGGTTGCTGAGCACCGCATAGGCTTGGTCATGGAGATCGCCCGCACCTCCATGACTCACGCCCGTGCCCCCCATTTTCTGTGGCCCTACGCGGTTCGGTACGCCGCTCACCAGCTGAACCTCTGGCCACGTGTTTCTCAGCCAGAGGTTTCACCGACCAGTCTTTGGACCGGGTCCCCTGGTGTTGAGTCGCATTTTCGTGTCTGGGGCTGCTTGGCGCTTGTTCGCGACACCTCCGCGGACAAGCTCTCCCCTCGCGCCCTTCCCTGTGTCTTCCTTGGTTTCCCAGAGGACTCCTCTGACTTCACCTTTTACCACCCTCTTATTCACCAGATTTTTTACTCCCACGACATCTGTTTCGACGGGTCCGTCCCCTACTACACCCGGTACCCCAGTCGAGGTCTCCCGGTTCCTCCTCCCCCTCTCTTCCTGACTTCCGCTCCCCCTCCTGCTCCCCCGGTACAGCCTCCCCCCCCTGGTCCAGCCCCGTCAGGTGTGTCCCACGCTACCCCTCCCCCCTCGGTAGCCCCTCAGGTGCCCTCCCCTTCCCCCCAGTCCTGCTCACAGCCTACTGCAGACCCTACGGGAGGTGGTGTTTTGTCGAGGACCCTGGAGGTGCTAGCTCTAGAGGAGTTGGAGTTGGAGCTGAGAGCGTACCTGTGCGAGGTCCTGGTTCTGGGGGTGCTGGAGTTGGAGCTGAGCCCGTGTTTGCAGGAGACTCTAGTCTTCGGGGAGCTGGTGTTAGTCGAGCTGTCCCTGCGGGTGCTACAACTTGGGGTGCGGATGCGCCCTCTGCTGGACCTGGAGAGCCTGGGACTGACTGCGTTGCTTCTGGTGGTGCTGGCTCTGGGGGTGGTGCGACTGGTGCTTTGGAGGGCTGTCTTGGGGCTACCACCACCCCGGAGACTAATCCTTCCCCACACCCCTACCCGTCGCCGTGCACGTGAGGAGCAGCTGGAGTTGGAGAGAGAGAGACTAGCGTTGGAGCGGCAGCAACTGGAGCTACGGCAGCTGGAGCAGCAGCAGCCGCAGCAGCAGCCGCTGTAGCAGGAGCAGCAGGAGCCGCAGCAGCAGCCGCTGCAAGAGGAGGAGCAGCAGCAGCAGCAGCCGCCGCAGCAGGAGGAGCTTTTCCAGTGTGTGTAACAGAAGAAAAGCCGAGCAAACAGCGTCACTATTTGGAAAAGGCTGTACCGTTTGAAACAGCCTGGATAACATGCAATCAATAAGTTTTGCATTAAAAAGAGCACCTTATAGGAGATTCAAAACATATCCTCATCATCATCATCTTCATTCTCATCACTGGAATCTTCACTATCACTAGAGCCTAAAGCTTCTACATCCTTGTGGTCATCTACTTCCATAGCTGTTGCTTTCCCCTTCTTGCTGGTTTCACCTGTGGTGGAAATTGGGGCATTAGAAAATGGCTTCCTCTTCTTGTAGCTTCTCCAGATCTCGACCACCTCGTCGTATTGAGGCTGGTACGGCATCAGAGACATGCACATCATGTCGCCCAGCCTTGCATCTTTGAGGCCACTCCGCAGCCAAGACTTGATCACGTTTTGTCGCAAGAAGCCCCTTTTGCTCTCCACAGTGTTAAGGGGAATCACCGCCACGGCTACCCACAGCTGCACAAGGTTGGGGTAACTCTCCCGCCAGTCAGGGGTCTTCAAAACCGTGGTGAGGCCATTGTGGAAAGACCTCTCTCCTTTTGGTGCAGCGGCACGGACGGAGCAGAATAGCCGAAGCTCCTTGTGTGCCTGCCGCTTGTTGATTCCTGGCAGGGCCACAACACAAGAGGTTTGGGAGGCAAACAATGCAAGACGGGGTCAAACGTTGACCGTGGCACTCGGGGACGAGCTGGCATGGCAGTAGGGCACATGAGAAACAATAGCATGGCAGTGTAGCAAACGAAAAATGCAAACGTAACTTCACCTGGCAGTATGTCTTCAGCCTCTTCTGCCTTGAATAGCGTCACCAGCGACTGCAGCCACTCAACGCATCGTGCATGACGTTCCGGCTTGCCCTTCGGCCACTCATTCGGCAGGAACAGTTGGACACCTGACCGAGAATCCAAGTCACCCAGCCTCCTCTCCAGGTTCGCCACGATGCGTTCGGCGAAGTCGGTGCAGAGGTCAACGCACACGTCATGATGCCTAGGTCCTTCGTAGCCTTCAACTGGATCTTTATGGAGCGTGAACTTGAACGATGATGGTCGACCATCAGAGTCGACCCCCTCCACAGTCACTTCGCGGTCCTTTCCTGGGCCGTAGCGCTCGATAAACGGCGAAAGCCAGTGGCTCAAGCCACCGCCGAAGTCGTCCCCACAGTTGACATATCGGCTCTCGATGTGTGACGTGGTGTGCTTGACCTGACCGTGCAGAGAGACAAGGTCGAGGTGCAAGCATGGAAAAGAAAAAACTCCAATGTCAGTTTAATAACGTGCTAACCACAAGAAATACATACCGTGGCAAGCAAAAACTTACACAACCCTTACCTGGCGCTACTGGAAGGTCTTGTTCAGGATGTTCAACGGCTCAAGCACATCAGCAAGAAAATACATGAAGAAATGGAACCGGTACGAAGTGGCGAGGAAAACACAGCAGGCCACACTGCAAGGATGCGATGTATAGCATCCCCCGAGACAGCCATCGGACTTGATGTATGCCCTGGACTTCCAGGCTAGTCTTGGTGAAAAGCTCTTGGAGGTCCATGAAGCGCTGGTGCTTTGGGCCGGACCTGCCCAGAAGGTCTGAGACCACCCGGACGAGGTCGTCTACCATGTCGAAGACTGGTAGAGCTTCTGTCGCTTCCTTAGCACCTCCCTGCGTTTAACCACAAAAAAAAACATTAGATAATAGCACAAGAGACAATGTAGTCTATGAGATTAAGGAAAACAGGCACGAAGCTATGGGCGATGCAGTGACACGAGACGAGGTGGGGTATTCTCTCTCAAAGGCGAACCACCAGTCCAGCACGACTCCCCATCATGACCCTAGCACCGTCAGTGCTGATGCCCTAAATCCTCTGCAGGTCGACACCAACGGCCTGCAAGTGAGACAGCAGGAGACTTAAGAGGGTAGAGGCGTCAGCTTTATCCACAGTAATCAGTTGCATAAACTCTGTCACCACGACGGAGTTCCGAATAAAGGTGGCGTAAAGTATCAGATGCTTCCCCCTGATGCGATCTGTGCTTTCGTCGATGGCGATGCCGATGAAGGGGCTTCTGAGAATATGCTCGAATTGGGTCGTCCGTAGCCAGGTAGCCATTGACTGCGTGAGTTCGCCATAACCGTAGCTGCAATATAGACAAAGTAAATAATTAGCGGAACCGAGCATGGAAGTAAAACAATGCAAGAAAGAACCAGCATTACTCACGTAGTATAGTACGTCCCATAACCCTTCTTGGGAAAACCTTGGACCCCCTTCCGAGCAAGATACTGCACCGGCTTCACCCATGTCCCCATGGGTGCGTCGCAATCGCTGACGAACAGAAGCGCGTCAAGCAGTGACGTGACCCGAATTTTCTAAGCGTCGACAACTGCACAATGTTCGTCGATGCGGGGCTGCTTGACGCGGCAGTCAACAAGGCCTCTTGCTTCTCCAGTGCCAACTTGTGTTTCCTCGTCTCGGCGTGCTTGCAAAACGCCTGCATCTGGACGTCGATCGCACCTTTGCCTGTCCTGCCACAACGTCCTCTGATACCGGCGTGCCTAGAGCAGAGACTGCACTTGAAAGCAGGCAAACCACAAAGAGTTTTTGTTTGTATAAGCCAAGGGAAATGCTCAAGCCACTTAGACTTGTACTTCTCTAATTCCTCGGCATAGATGGCATCAACGATATCCTGCACGTTGACGTTAAGAGAAGGGCGCACGGTGGTTTCGTTGACAACAGTTTCCGAGACTGGGACACTTGATGTTGGCTTCCAGAAACTCAGCTTCTGTTGCTTGAGCTTGATTGTGCGCGGTGCTGACGACTTCGATGCAGAAGTTCCGATGTGGACAGTGTTGGAACCACCAGCCGATGCAGGAAGGACCGCCCGGATAGAGTTCGGGCTTGACGGCGCGTCCGGGTTCTCAGGCATAATAGGAACCGGACCGGGTGCAGTGGGCGCTGGAGGTTGAACATGGCGGCCTAAAGATCTAAGAAGAAGATCTAGCCTAGTACGGGCTTCTTCGATGGCGTCGCTATATGCGTCGTCTTGCTCAGCGTCACCCTCGTTGTCAGAAAGGGCGGCGCCAAGGCCAGCCATGGCAGAACAGAGACAAGAGCGTGCCGAGCACAGAGAGAGCGTGCCGAGCACTGAGAGAGCATGCCGAGAATTGATTGGGGATAGAGGCGAATGAAGTGAAACTCTTAGCGAGGTTGGGTGTGGGGTGGGACTCCGGCAGCTAGCTGGGGTTATGCAAGAAAGAGCTGAAGAAGGAGGCTTCATTGGCAAGCTTTCCGTGCCATGATGCAAGGCGATGCGTCCCTTGGCATCATGCACGTACCTGGTTGCAGGTTCGGGGCAGGCCCTCGGATTCACTTTTAGGGGCGCTGATGAATCAGGGTCCCTGTGAAAAAAAGCCTGATTTTCAGTGTTCCTAAAAATAAAAAGCCTGAATTTTCAAGGTTCGTAAATAAAAAAGCCTGATTTTTAGGCACACGTTGCCTTAAGATATGAGAGCAGCCTTTACGAAATACGACTGCCGAGAGATTCGAACCAGAGACGGTGGCATCAATAACCACTGGGACAGTCCAAGCGATCAACAGATTGCCTTTTTAAGCGGTCAACACAATGGCTCGGATTGTCGGAGGGGAGGAGCTCGAGTGGTCAGAGATGTAGTGTGGCGAGCATATTGAGAGTGTGCTTGGGAAAAAACACAAATGAGGATTCTGAAGGTCAACCTATGACTGCTAAGAACCATCGTTTCTGTTGTTACATTCAGTACTCTGCCTTGTTAGGTGATAAGCCTTTTGCACATGTGACTTTGCCATGGCTAATCCACGTCGTGATAGGATCGCTTTACCCTGAGCCAACGGGCGAGGGTTACAGACACTGCAGTCAAGGTGATGTGGACTGGTTCAACCTGGAGTGGGTCATCCATGAAGAGATTGATTTTGGCATGAGGTCATTCGATGGTAGACATAGGACAATTGTCAAGCAGGAGACGCAGGAGTCTGCGATTCACTGACTGTTTGCTAGAGAGTGTGGTTTATCGGTGACGACTTCCTCTAATGGTCATATGAATTGCTCCAATCACTATTTTGTAGGCCGAAATGATAATAAGATCAAGGAATTAGCCCTATCTGTGTAGTCAGGTCTGGCATTTGGCTAGCATTTCTTGTTCCACCTCTTCGCTTCTTGCCATGGGGGCGCGAGTTGCTCCATTTGCCGCCACTACTAGTAAAAAAGCAGCCGCACCACGTTCGCGGGTTTAGTGCTTGGCATGTGCAGCAGCATTGCACGTGAATACGTGTAGATGCAGTGATGACTAGGGTTGATGCCTACAGCTGAGGCAACCTGCCCCACCAGACGATCCACCATCACCACCACCACTCCCACCACGCCCACCAGCACCACGGGCCGTAATACCAGCAGCAACACCACGAACGCTCCCTGGCTGGCAGTGCAATGCTTACCCAAATGGTTCCCAGAATTGTGATTGATTGTGTGTCCCCTCCTTCGCCTGCTGCCCCTCCTTCGTCTGGTTTTTGGGAGTGAATGAGAGTGCTAGGTGAACCGTCATGGCCAGAGCGTGTGTGCGTGTGCACAGCGGGTGTGCCGGAGTGTGTGGTGGGTGTCAGTGTGTGAGGGTCTGTAGGGGCGGAAGTGTGTGCGGAGTGCAAGAGGTTCACGTTGCGTGCAGCGAGAGAGGGGACATGGAGCAATTGCAGCGGGGTGGCAATGGGGTTGGGGACGAGTGCCGCAGAGGGATGAGGAAACGAAGGAAGGGCGTTGGAAGGAGGCGTGAGAGGAGGTGTGAGAGGACGAGGCATGGTAGAAGGAGGCTGAGAGGGTGGGGGGAAGTGCAGAGGCGGAGGGGCCTTTAGTGGGGAGGGGCAGTTGAGAGGTGGGCAGAGGCGGGGAAGAAAGGGACAGTCGATCTGATGGGCAGACAGGAACACAGACGGGGGTGGGAGGGTGGGAGTGAATAGAGAAGGGCAGACTGATGTCGGAGAGGATGTTGTGAGCGAGGATAGGAGATGGGCAGACGCACACATCGGATGCAGACCCAAGTTATGAGCAGAAGCAGAAACCACGAGCTGACAGCAGCAGCTTCCACACTCACTCACCTCATCATCGAGCTATGGGTTACACGATTAGCACTTGTCTGCGACCTAACTCACAATGAATCGCAGTGGGTGAGGCGCTAAGCAGTAAGGCGCTAAGCGGTGAGGCGCTAAGCGGTGAGGCGCTTCGCGGTGAGGCGCTAAGAGGTGCGGCGCTAAGAGGTGCGACGCTAAGAGTTGTGGCGCTAAGAAGTGCGGCGCTAATAGGTGCGGCGCTAAGAGGTGCGGCGCTTGGAGGAGCGGCGCTAAGAGGTGCGGCGCTAAGAGGTGCGGCGCTAAGAGGTGCGGCGCTAAGAGGTGCGACGCTAAGAGGTGCGGCGCTAAGAGGTGCGGCACTAAGAGGTGCGACGCTAAGAGGTGCGGGGCTAAGCGATGAGGGGCGCAGCGGGGTATTAGGCGCGATGCAGGTGACGCGCTAAGAGGGGTCGCGCATTGCGGATTCGGCTAGAATGTCGCCTGCAGGTCCTTCGCATGGGATGTGGTGCACGTTGTCGGAGGCTATTGAAACTCCTCTAATGATGACTGTGAAGTTGTCTATCCGTGAGACAGTGAGGTGTTTGTCGAATGGATGTCTCTAAAATTGCGCAAGTTAGTGTCCATTAGTATAGTTGTATCTGGGCCTTAGGTAGGAATTAGTCGCTTATTCTCACAGTCTGTGAGCTCAGCTCCAGGAGTTGGGTGACAGGAGGGGTTCTCGTGTTCGCATTTCCATCCAAAGTTTCGCCCATCCTCCTCGCGAAGGCCTTTCATTTTCGTTGGGGATGTCTCTTGGTGGGTACTGTTCCAAAGCCAACAGTACATTCAAATGTATACCGCTGCTTTAAAATATGTACCTTTGATTCTTGCAAGACTCAATCTCTCTCTCTCGTTTTTCAGGAGGGATTCGGAATGTGCATTCAGTGTACACTTCGATAAAAGACTGAAAAATCAGTGTTAACTATGAAATAAAGACTGAAAAATCAGTATCACAAATATCTCAACACTAGAAAATCAGTGCAAGTACACAAAACTAGGCTGAAAATCATGAATTTCAGGGGAAAATTGCTGATATCGTAGGGCCAGGTTCGGGGTGGGTGAGGTGGGTGGGTTTCCTAGTCGCGCGACAACCATAATGTGGTGTTGTTGTGCTGTGCTGCTTTACCATGTCAGAATCCCAGTCACTAACCACTGGGATAAAAGGGCTTGTTTGTGTAGCGGGTGAGTGCGCCCATAACTCCCAAGGCCAACGTGCCTGTAACCCTTCCCTAGGATCATCGGGGATTTCCAGTGGACCTCTGACAGCAACGTGCGTGCGTGGTGGTGTTATCTTTCCATTCGCCACAATGTGATATGGTTGCCCAAACAACCAATCACGAGCAAAGATACCGTCGCGCTAAGACAGCTGTGGAAAGAAAGTTCGGGTATGCTGACATTTCCCAATGCGTTGGCAAGGAATCTTGCCATTTCGGCGTGATTGGCGGTGGGATGGTCGAACAGGTGTACCTAGACATCCGGATTTCAGGGCACATACAGGAATCTCCGTTACGGGATTTCAGCCCACCCCCTCGTTACAACTCTGATGAGTCAGTGTACACGCAACAAAAAAAAAAAAAACTGAAATTTCAGCCTTAATAGATTATATATTAAAAAAAAAAAACTGAAATTTCAGCCACCACAGGTTAGCTGACAGATCAGTCCCACTATCTACCCTATCACTGGAAACACAACCTTTTTACCCCTAATCGGCCTTTTTTTCGCTGACTTCTGAGGCCCAGCTACTAAGTTACTAATATTCTGAGAGGAAACATACTGTTATTCTGGACCAATCACAGACATGACTGTTGCCGACGCACACTAAACATGCGAAAACTTTGGTACTTGCAGAAGCACTTGTTGTACGCTCTTCAGAGTAATCTTCGCTAAGGGAAAAACTACCCATGCCCAGAATATCAGACTTTTTAGTCTGATTCAGAGTCCATTCTGGCTTTTTTTTTTTTTTACTTGGTCTGAACTGTAAGATTTTTTTAATATGCCTTCTCAAATTTTCCAGAGTTTTTTTTATATGTAGTGGCTGAAATTTCAGACTAATTTTACAGGTGTAGGCTGAGCCTCAGCCTTGTTTTGGGGGTGCACTCTGAAACGGGTATTGCAGGGGTTTCCGCCAGCCTAGCGGCGTGATGCACTAACACCGTCAATCACGGGCGGGAAACGAAAAAATTCCCGAGCGCGGCACCGCACAGTCGTGTTGGTACAGCAAGCTCAGGGTGGATCACAACGTCACCACACACTCCGAGCACAAGCAAAGGGCCACAAGGCCAGTTCACATGCAGAGGTATATATGCAACAACAACAGTACAGTGATCACTACCTAGCAAGAGCAAGCATGCAGGTATATATATAAATCACAGTACAAGCAAAGTCACGAAGTGAGCAAGTGAGACGAAACAGGCACAAGGCCTAGCATAGTACAGAAGCGCTGATGATCACAAGACGGAAGTGCCTTGGTGAATATATCAGCAGTGTTGGCCCGGGTGGCCACGTAAGCAACACGAAGCTGACCACGTTGCTGCAACTCTCGAGCAAGGAAGTAACGCAGAGTGATGTGCTTCGTTCTGTGCTCCAGTCTGTGCTCCTGACACAAGGTAATAGCAGCCTTGTTGTCTACGTACAGAACTGGAGGAGAACGAGGCCGCTCTCCCAAGTCGGTCAGCAGGTAGGTGAGCCAGCGTAACTCTTGTGCAGCCATGGCTGTGGCATAGATCTCAGCCTCACAACTGAAGCTGAGAACAGAACCGAGCGAGTAGACCGCCAAGAAACAGAGCCACAGCCAAGGCTAAAAGTGTAACCCTGTGACGACCGCTGCGTAGCCAGGTCGTCAACCCAAGACGCGTCCGAGTGTCCAGTGAGGACAACCTCACCCCGTCCTCCAAGCACGAGCCCCATGCCCGATGTACTGCACAAGTAGCGCAACACCCTCTTAGCAGCCTCCCAGTGCTCTCGCCGGTGTCTCCTAGGCGCAACGTAGCGAGCCAGGATGCTAAGGGGGTACGCAAGGTCAGGTCGAGTGCAGGTCATTGCGGAGATAACTACTACAACGGGAGCTAGACTACGGGCTAGGCATGGGTGCTCGTGTGATCTCTGCGTTTGTTGGTCCTTAGTCGTTTTCCTAGTGCACACACAGCTTGCTAGTTCACAAGGAGAATTGGCAAGAGTTTCACTAGAGAAAGTTGACAATAATGGTACAATGAAGTTGGCAAGGCAAGACTACATCAGAGCTAGCATGCAAGCAGGACGACTTCCAATGCAGCACGGTCGACCGTGTGCCAGCACGACTTGGTCGACCGCGCTCCAGCCGTGTAGAGTCGCGGCTTGCCACCGCTGCAAGTCGACGGCGTGACAACAGCGCAAGTCGACGGCGTGCCAGCATTGCTCCCGCAGTACAGCATCGCACCCGCTTCGCAGGTGCTCGCAGATGATTGGCGTGCAGTGCCTCGTCACCTGCACAGCGCACACACCAAGTCCACTTCGTGCTGACGACAGCTGCTGATCAGCCACGTCGACCTCGGGATACCACCACCGAGGTCGTCCTCGCCAAAATCACCTGGGCGAACGTCGCATGCCTCCGCAGAACCTCGTCACCCAGGTAACCTGGTCGACCGAGCAACCAGGTCGACCAGATGCTCCTGTGCGTGCCCGTCGACCACGCAGGTCCACAACCACTTCCAATCGACCTCACCAGGTCGACCACTGCCTCTGGTATGTGCCGGTCGACCTCCCAAGTCGACGGCCACCTCCAGTCGACCTCCCCAGGTCGACCACTACCCCCTGGTCGACCAGCTCCAAGTCGACGTCACTCCAGGTCGACCAGAAGGTCTGGTCGACTTCCCAGGTCGACCAGAAGGGCTGGTCGACTTACCAGGTCGACCAGAAGGTCTGGTCGACTTCCCAGGTCGACCACCCGAAGTTGGCGCCCTCCCGAAGTCGGCGCCCATGCAGTGGCTCCCCGTGCAGGTCGACCAACCTCGTCGACCAACTCGCCCACTACTGCAGGTCGGCTGCACCCTACACCCGACCACGAAGTCGGCACCGCCCAAGCGAGGACGGGGCCAACATACAACTCCCGTAGACGCGTCCGAGTGTCCAGTGAGGACAACCTCACCCCGTCCTCCAAGCACGAGCCCCATGCCCGATGTACTGCACAAGTAGCGCAACACCCTCTTAGCAGCCTCCCAGTGCTCTCGCCGGTGTCTCCTAGGCGCAACGTAGCGAGCCAGGATGCTAAGGGGGTACGCAAGGTCAGGTCGAGTGCAGGTCATCAGGTACATGAGGCAGCCCACAAGCTCTGGGTACGGGCCACTCGGCTCTACGGACTCATCCGAAGGCAGAGCTGAGAGCGAGTGACCGGTAGCCATAGGAGTGGACTGTGGCGAGGACTAAGTGAAACCGAAGCGCTGAAGGACCTGCTGCACCATGTGTGACTGAGTCAGTGTGATGGTGCGGCGTGCTCTGTCCCGGATGATCTGCAAGCCAAGGTAGCTGCGCAGCTCACCCAGGTCTGTGCATGTGTGTCTCTTCTGCAGCTCCGACTTCACAAGGGCGAGTGCCTCAGTGTCAGCAGTGGCAAACACCAAGTCGTCGACGTACACGAGGATGTAGAACGGCGGCAGCGAAGTGTCGGTGCGTAGAAACATCAACGGGTTAGCAGTGGAAGGAGCAAACCCAAGAGCCGCAAGTGTAGTCCTCAGTGTGTCGTGCCACTCACGAGGCGCCTGACGGAGACCGTAGACTGGCCGGCGGAGGCTCCACTGGGTACCAGGAGGGAACGACCCAGTGAAGCAAGGTGGGCGGCGCAGCCAGATCTCCTCGTGCAGACTGCCCTGTAAGAAAGCTGTGCTGAAGTCCAGAGAGTGAAGCTCGTAGTCACGCTGAGCGGCAACGTGCAGCAGCACCCGAAGAGTGGTCATCTTCGGGGTGGGGGAGAAGGTCTGGAAGAAGTCAACTCCCTATCGCTGACTGAAGCCTCGTGCAACGTAACGAGCCTTGAAGACAGGCGGAGAACCCGGCGGCCGCTTCACCCTGAAAATCCACATGCCATCGACGATGTTCGCCCCAGGAGGGGGAACCTCATCGACGTAAGTTCCTGTGGACTTCCAGGATGCCATCTCTGCGTCCATGGCTATCTGCCACTGAGAGGAGTAGGGACCCGTAATCGCCTCTGCGTAAGAGCGCGGGGTCGGGATGTCTGGTGCATCCGGGTCTCCCTCAGGGGCAAGCAGCATGGCCGTGAGATGAGGTACAGCAGCCGCAAGACACTCAAAGTCCTCCTGCCTGTCCTCAAGGACGTCCGTGCCAAGAGCACACTCACCCCCGATGGACGGAGGACAGACAGACTCAGACTCAGCAACTAGACTGGCAGCGTAGTCGAGACGACAAGCAGCAGCAAAGTCAACAAGCTCAGAGACTAAGGCAGACGCAGCAACAGACTCAAACGACGGGTCAGTGACAACAGTAGCTAACAGACGCGTGACAGTAGGGTGAGCAGCACGAACCAGGTCAGACTCAGGGTCCGGAACGTGCGGAAGAGAGGACTCAGGAGGAGACGGCAGGGGAACACGCTGTGGAACAGAGGAAGGACGAAGTGCCATAGTGTGCGTGCCAGGGACAGGAGGCGGACGCTCACGAGGAACACGACGACCAGTGCGACCAGTGCGAACAGGCGAGGCAGGACGAGACGCAGGCTCACGACGCTCTGTAAGCGAGTCTGTCTGCTCAGTGTAAGGAGGAGGAGCAGGCAGTGGGGAGCCTGGCTGTGACCGGAGGCCAGTAGAAGACGGGAGGCTAAGAACCTGGCGAAGCACGGAGTCAGGCGGTGGCAGAGACGACGGTGACGGCGGAGCGAAGAACAGCCGCGGCTGAGCAGTGCCACCAGCACCAGTAGCTCCAGCGCCTACAGCAGCTCCAGAACCTCCACCGCCAGCGCCTCCAACGCCAGCACCACCAGCTCCAGCACCACCAGCAGCAGCACCCCCAGACCCGGCGTCTCCACCTCCACGGTCTCCAGCCCCAGTACCTCCAGCAGCAGCACCCCCAGAAACGGCACCTCCAGCCCTAGGGTCTCCAGCCCCAGTGCCTCTAGCAGCAGCACCCCTAGAACCGGCACCTCCAGCTCCAGGGTCTCCAGCCCCAATACCTCCGGCAGGAGCACCCCCAGAACCGGCACCTCCAGCTCCAGGGTCTCCAACTCCAGGGTCGACAGCACCAGCTCCAGGGCCTCCAGCTCCAGTGCCTCCAGCTCCGGCACCTCCAGCAGCAGCGTCTCCAGCTCCAGCAGCGCGACTCCGAAGGCGGGTGCGCGAAGCAAGCCAGTCCCGCAGCTGCTGCGGCGAGAGAGGTGACCGCTGCGACGCGGCACCAGGAGGACCTCCAGCAGACTCAGCACCCCTAGGCTCAGCACCAGCAGACTCGGAACCCCCTACGCTAGTACCTCCAGGGCCAGCACCTCCAGCACCACTGTCTCCAACTCCAGTGCCTCAAACACTAACACCACGAGTAGCAGTACCCCCAGAGATAGCACCACCAGCACCAGCAGCACCACCAGTCCTGGCAGCTCCAGTACCTCCGGTACGAGCACCTCCAGAACCAGAAACATCAGCACTCCCAACGCCTCCACGACGAGCAGCACCAGCAGCTCCAACCGCAGCACCTCGCGTAGCCGTACCTCCAGCAGCAGGACCTCCAGCTCCAGCAACACGACTCCTCAGGCGGGTACGCCACGCAAGCCACTCTCGTAGCTGCTGTGGTGAGAGAGATCCCCGCCGGGAAATGAGACCCGGAGGAACGCCAGCTGACTCAGCACCCCCCGACCCGGCACCCTCCAGCTCAACACCCTCAGGCCCCGCAATCGTAGGCTCAGCACCCCCAGGCTCCACACCCCCCAGCACCTCACGCACAGGCTCAGCACCCCCAGACGCAGCACCCCGAGTAGCACCACCCCCAGCAGCACCAGAGTCAACAGTAACCGGCTGCAGAGGCGGCGAAGACGGTCGCGGCGGGAAACCCGGAGGGGTCTCCAAGCGTGGTGTGCGGCGGTAGGCCGCCGGGGCGTCAGCAGCAACGTCACCCCCCTCAGCTGGGCCAGAGGTGTCGGAAGTGACCTCCAAAGGCTCAGCCAAGGGGAGTGGGTCTACCTGAGACACACCTGAAGGAGCAGGACCCTGAGGGGGGAGGGGGTCTACCAGAGGGGGACCTGGAGCGAGGAAAAGCGGCGAGGGAGGGAGAGGGGCGGTAGGGGAAGAGACGGTAGAAAGGAACCGACTCGTCAAAGGTGACGTCCTGAGAGGGGAAGACATGGCGCGAGGTGGGGTGGTAAAACTGCCAGCCTGGCGCGTCAGGGACAAAACCAAGGAAGACACAGGGAATGGTGCGGGAGGAGAGCTTGTCCGCGGACGTATCGCGGACAAGGGCACGAGCACCCCAGACCCGGAACCGCGACGCATCGCCAACCTCTCCCGTCCAACGCAGTGTGGGCGAGGTGTCCGGCAAGGAGACACGAGGCCAGAGGTTGAGCTGATGCGCAGCGTACTGGACCGCAAACGGCCACAGAAAATGGGGAGCCGCCGCATGGATCAAGGAGGTACGAGCGATCTCCATGACCAAGCCAATGCGGCGCTCAGCAACCCCATTTTGCTGCGGTGAGCCCGGAAGCGTGAACGACTGCTCGATGCCCTCCCCCTGACAGAAGGCCCGCAAGAGGTCGGAGGTGAACTCACCACCTCTGTCACAGTGCAGACGCAGGACAGGAAGGTCCGTACGGAACCTGCGGCGGAGCTGGAGACGAACTGCTCGGATCCAAGGGATCAGGACAGCAGGGACCTCACCCTTGGTGTGCAAGGGGAAGACCGTGGTGTAACGCGAGTAGTCGTCGACAACCAGCAGAAAGTACCGCTCACCGCCCTGTCCACGAACGCGGGCTGGGCCCCACACGTCCAGGTGGAGGGTCTGCAGGGGAGCCTCTGAAACGAGGAAGAGTGAGGAGCGGCGCGCTGCCGCCCCTCGACACAAGGAAGGCAGGGCGGGGCAGGCGAGGCAGGAAGGGGAGGCAGAGACCTGGGAAGACCAGACAGTAGGAGGCGACGGTGCATGCCATGGAGACGCTGCAAGGAGGGGTGACCCAGGCGGTGGTGCCAGAGAAGAGTCTGGTGCGACAGGGAGCGACACTCACAAGGGGAGGCTACCAGACCTGACGCAGACACCTGACCGACAGCAGCTACCTAAGGAGACTCAGTTGTCAGTGTGTAAAGACTCGACCCAGGCCGACGTGTGAACGTGGCCAGGTGACGGCCAGTCCTGGAGCACATACAGATCGCCACACGCTGTCCTCCAGGGGTAAAGGTGTCAACCCACTGGTCCTGGAGAACTGCGTTGCTCACCAAGTTCGTAGAGAACGAGGGGAGGTGAAGACCTGACAGTGAGCCAGACGGAACCGCCGGGCACGGAAGCACAGTGGTGGACCGTGCAAGGACTGGGCCCCCTGAGGGGTCAGCCAGAGACACTGCAACAGGTGCAGGGAGTGGTGTGAGGGCTGTACTGTCGCGAAAGAAACAGCAGGAAGCACCTGAGTCAAGCGTGAAGGTGTGCAAGGCCTCAGCAGGCGCAGTACCTGAGAGAGCAGACTCTCTAGCACCTAAGGCAGCAGTCTCACTAGCACCTAGAGCAGCAGCCTCTATACCCACAGCACCACTAGGCAACACACAGCACACACACAGGCAAAGCACCACTAGGCAAAGCATACATGGCAGTAAGGACGGCGTCATAGTCTAACGCAAAGACATCAACGCCCGACCTAAGCAGCTCAATCCAGTGGGGGAGCTCAGCCTCGTCGCCAAACTCTGCGTGCCAGGCGTCACTCAAATAGGAGAAGCAGCGGGACTGTGCGTGACCAGGTGTCCCACAGGTCTGACCAGCCCGACGACCTGTGCGAATGACGTACGGGCAGCGAGCAGTACGCGGAGACCCCCCACGCTGGTAAAACCACTCACGAAGCTGCTGGGGCGTAAGGGTCGGACGTCGCAGTAGCTGCATCTGGCCACCGCCAGAAACTCCGCACCGAACAGCTCCACAGTGACTGCTACGACGGCCGCCACCACTCCCACTGCGGCCACCACCGCCGTCACCACTCCCTCCGCTACTACGAAGTGATGTCATAGCGTGCAAGCTAGGAGGAGCGCGACCAGCAGGGCAGTACGGAGTGAAGGCAGTAGCACGAGTAGTGGCGGCAGAAGTAAGAGCAGCAGAGCGGCTCGGTGAAGCTAAGCTGCAGCACCTCCAGCACTCCTAGCAGCACCTCCACCATCAGCAGCAGTAGCACGAGCAGAAGGGCGGATCAGGTTGGGCAGGGCGGCTCGGGCTGGTCTGGGCGGCGCGGGTAGTAGGGCGCGCACTGTGCAGGGTAGCACGGCGCGACGCGCGGGCTGCAAAAGGGCGGGATGCGCGGGGCAGTAGGGCGCGACGCGCGGGCTGCAGCAGAGCGCGACGCGCGGGGCAGCAGAGCGCGACGCGCGGGCTGCCGTAGGGCGCGACGCGCGGGCTGCAGCAGGGCGCGACGCGCGGGCTGCAGCAGGGCGCGACGCGCTAGGCAGCAGAGCGCGACGCGCGGGGCAGCAGAGCACGATGCGCGGGCTGCCGTAGGGCGCGACGAACGGACTGCAGCAGAGCGCGACGCGCGGGGCAGCAGAGCGCGACGCGCGGGGCAGCAGAGCGCGACGTGACGGGCTGCCTTAGGGCGCGACGCGCAAGGCAGGGCGTGCGCGGGGCAGCGCGACGCGGGGCAGGGCAGGGCGTGCGCGGGGCAACGCGACGCGAGGCAGGGCAGGGCGTGCGCGGGGCAGCGCGACGCAGGGCAGGGCAGGGCGTGCGCGGGGCAGCGCGACGCGGGGCAGGGCAGGGCGTGCGCGGGGCAGCGCGACGCGGGGCAGGGCAGGGCGTGCGCGGGGCAGCGCGACGCGGGGCAGGGCAGGGCGTGCGCGGGGCAGCGCGACGCGGGGCAGGGCAGGGCGTGCGCGAGGCAGCGCGACGCAGGGTAGTGGGGTAACACAGTAATCGCAGGCGGTTGCTAAGTATTGTGGGCCCGAAAAAAATACGGTCCTACGGACCTACTACTCTGAAACCATGTCAAGATAACAAGCAGGAATGAGTGCATTGAATGAAATGTGGGTACAAGTACTAACCCTAACTTTGGGTTGTACCCCATATGGGCTACCCCACTATAGCCTACACAGAACTAGCACAGATATAGTTTGACACCCTTGTTTCAGGCTCGCTCTCGCCCTCGCAAAACCAGTGCTCGGCAGACTTAATGGCAGCCACAGTCGCTACCACCAAAGTGCCCGACAATGATGACGATACCGATCGTCGCCCTGCTTCATACGCTTTTACCGGCCTGGACTTTCTTAGATCGTGTTTACCTAATCATGTTCCACCGACTGCTCCACCTTCGCAACCTAGCTCTAACCGTCCTCCTGTTTCCGAGCACTCTGAACCCCTGCCCACGGCCGTGACTGAACCAGTCAAAGCTGCGCCACAGTCGGTGCCCCATGAGGCGTCCACTGAAGCACCATCCCGTCCCGCGCCACCGACGAAGCTGCGGTACCGACAGACCACGTTTCCGTGAGCAACTCCACCTCCACCTCCGACCGTTGAAGCTCCAGCGAGCGACGACTCTCCCATTCAGGACAGCTCAAAGCCCACCGACAAGTCTGCCGCCGAGAAATTGGAGTTGAAATATGAAGAAGCTCACTTTCGTTATAAGGCAAAGTGGTCTACGGATTTCGAGTGGCTGATACTAACAAAAACCTCTTCTGGTGCCCCTGGTTCTAAGTGCAGTATATGCACGGAGTTCGCGGGATTGTCAAGCAAGTGTGGACGGCGCGGTGAGGGCACTACCGATGTGCAGACGCAGTCCTTCAAGAAGCACGAAGGGACGGTGAAGCATCGATTTGCTCTGCAGCGGCAGGAGGACCTCTTTCAGAAGTACGGGCACCAGCAGCGCATCGACCTACACCCGAAAGCGCAGGACAAGGAGATGATTCAGGTTTCGGCGCTCGTGGACTCGCTGTACTTCATGAACAAGTGCAATGATCCCATGGACGCTTGGATTCGGCTTGTGCGCTACCTGGCGAACAAGAAGGTGTCCGGGTTTCCAGAGCAGGGGTACGACACGTACTACAACACGTAAGTATTGGTTGTTGTAACCACCGAGTCCTTGGTTTTCTATATTTTACAGTCGCTAACTGCCTCTGTTTGATTTTTTCTGTACAGGTACGGCTTCGGGAAATTAACACAGGCAATCGCAACATGGCTCCAAACAACACAACTGGATCACCTTCTAACAAGCGCCTTCGGGATCACTCTGGACGAGAGCACAGACCGGCGGCGAGGCAAACACATGATTGTGTTTGCAACCTTCCTGCGCGACGGGCAAGTCGTGACTGAGTTCTTTGCTCACCTCACAATTGAGAAAGCTGACGCTGCATCCCTGCGTAGTTTGCTTCTTTCCCACATCAGGGCTGTCGGCGTGGACCTCCGCTGTATTTCGGGAATGAGCACGGACGGCGCCATGGTGGGGGCCTACAACGGTGTGGTTGCTCGACTTCGGATGCTCATCCCCAACCTGGTGTCGTTCCAATGCATTGTTCACCGGTGCGTTTATGTTTAAGGCGTAGGTTGAAGACTTTGTTTATGATTTTCCTGAAATGCTAATGCTGCTTGTTTGTTTGACATGCAGAGAGGCTTTGGCTGCCAAAGCTGCTGCAGAGGCTATACCCACGTTCAACATGGTTGACGACGTCATCCGCTCCGTCACTGAGTACCTGGGGCGATCATCACCGTGGCATCAAAGGTTCATGGAGCTGCAAAAGGTCTTCACGTCCACCAATCTCGAGGTGCAAGGCATCCACGAGGTGCGGTGGCTATCAAGGGGTGCTGCAGTCGCCCGCTTTGTCGAGGTTCTCCCTGCCGTCGTGGTGATGCTGTCAGAGTGGAAGGACAAGACGATGTTCGAGCTCGTCACGTCCTACCGGTTTCAGTTCTTGCTACGCTTCCTCGCGGATGTTCTGGAGCTCCTCAACATCCTCTCCAAGGTTTTCCAGTAGCTAGAGGTAAGTAACTTGAGTACATGCTTTGTGTTCTCTACACATGTTTCCGTGTACTAAGCTACTCTTGTTTTTTGTGTGGCAGCTGGACTACCCTTTGGTGCACACGCAGATTGTGCGCACAACGTCTCTCCTGGAGAGTTGTTACATCGACTGCGGAGACGACTTCGGTGGCGGCCCCAACGAGCGGCTTTATCGCTTCATCGTGAAGGGGACACCAGAGATGGTGGTGGAAGGCGCGTCGTCGAATGGGAGCCTCAACCGCTTCAAGGTCAGAGCGCAGAGTGGCGAACTATCTTGGGCCAGGTCATCACGATGCGTGTGTGGCGCTCTGCACCGATTTTGCCTAGGGCCTCGTCCAAGAGCTCCAGTCAAAGCTCGGCGACCTCGACTGTCTTTCCGGCGTGCGACTTTTTAAACCTGACTTGTGGCAACCGAATTGGGAGAGGACCGCACGGCAGGCACAGTGCCTTGAGTGGCTGTTGTCGCCAGTCACTCTGTTTCGCGCCGATGACTCTGACGAGATTCTGCCAGGTCAGTTCATGATTGAATGCTCGTTTGACAGTTGGCATCCCGTCCCTTACTAATCCCGTGCCTTGTCTTATATTACAGGCATTGACAAGAAGCGTGCCGTGAAGGAGTTGCGGACTCTGTGCCCAGTCCTGGCCAGAGCTCCTAAGAGCGAGCGTAAGTTCAACACGGGACTGACGGCAATTCTCAAGACACCTGACTGGCAGCAAGCATACCCAAACCTCGTCAAGCTCTGGGTGGCGATTGCAGTGCTGCCTCTCAGCACAGTCGAGTGCGAGAGAGGATTCTCTCGTCAGAATCTCATCAAGACGTGGCAGAGGGGCAGTATCAAAGACTGTAGGCTCAGTGACCTGCTGTGTATGTCTATGCTAGACTATGAGCTAGACGTTCCTGGGGTAGTAGAGATCTGGCGTAGCTATAAGAAGCACCGGCCAGTCACTGCACCTGCTGCAAGACACAGGGAGCCCCCAAGGGCTGGGAAGGAGGCTGTAGAGGAGCCATTTGTGTTAAACTGTAGTATGCTTGTAGGCTGTAGTGGGGTAGCCAATATGGGGTACAACCCCAACTAGGGTTTCATATTTGTACCCAAACTTCTGCTAGTTCAATCATTCTTGCCTAGTGATTCTGACATGGTATCAGAGCGAAGGTCTCGGGTTCGATTCCCGGTGTGTGCACTTCGGGCATCCCAGTGCGGGGGGGTGTCAGAGGTCCACTGGTGATCCCCGATTGATCCTAGGGAAGGGTTACAGGCACGTCGGCCTGGGGGGTTATGGGCGCACTCACCCGCTACACAAACAAGCCCTTTTATCCCAGTGGTTAGTGACTGGGATTCTGACATGGTATTCAGAGCAGGAGGTCCCTAGGACCTACCGACCGTTTTTTAGGGCCCACCACCGCTCGCATGCGGTTACCACGCTACCCCGTGCCCTAGCCTCGTAGCGCCCTCGTGCGCCCTCGTTAGCGCCCTCGCGCGCACCCTCGTTAGCGCCCTCGCGCGCACCCACGTTAGCGCCCTCGCGCGCCCCTTCGTTAGCGCCCTCGCGCGCCCCTTGCTAGCGCCCTCGCGCGCCCCTCACTAGCGCCCTCGCGCGCCCCTCACTAGCGCCCTCGCGCGCCCCTCGCCGAGCCGCCCGCTCGCAGCCCGCCCGCCCGCTCGCTGCCCGCTTCGCGGCCCGCTCGCTACGCAGCCCGCCCGCCCGCTCGCTGCCCGCTTCGCGGCCCGCCCGCTTCGCAGCCCGCTCGCTCGCTGCCCGCTTCGCGGCCCGCCCGCTTCGCAGCCCGCTCGCTCGCTGCCCGCTTCGCGGCCCGCCACTTCGCAGCCCGCCCGCCCGCTCGCTGCCCGCTTCGCGGCCCGCCCGCCTCGCAGCCCGCTCGCCCCGCTGCCCACTTCGCGGCCCGCCCGCATCGCAGCCCGCTCGCCCCGCTGCCCGCTTCGCAGCCCGCCCGCCCGCCCGCTGCCCGCTTCGCGGCCCGCCCGCCTCGCAGCGTCGCCCGCCCGCCGTGCTGCCCGCTTGCAGCGCCGCCTGCCCGCCGCGCTGCCCGCTTCCCGGCCCGTCCGCCGCGCTGCCCGCTCGCAGCGTCGCCCTCCCGTCGCGCTGACCGCTTGCAGCGCCGCCTGCCCGTAGCGCCAGCCTCGCCCGCTGCTCTCTATCCGTGCACAGTCGCCTTCCCCTGCTGTGGCAGCCTGCGTTACTCTGTCACACTGTCGCTATGGCTTCCATCCGCGTGCTGTCGTTCGATGCTGAGGGCCGCCCTGTGCGGTTCACCGCTTGGCTAGATGACCTGCAGCTGTTTCTCCTGAGCGATAGCAAGGAGCATGTGTCGCTCTATGATTACGCGTCTGGTGCTGCGCCTGCCCCTCCTGCCACAGCTGAGCTTAGTGTTCGTTCCCACTGGCAGACTCGTGACGCAGCTGCTCGCCTAGCCATTCGCAGTCACCTGCCGTTAGCTGAGCTAGAGCATTTTGGCGACTGCAAATCCGCTAAGGCCCTGTACGACGCTGTCGTCGCTCGCTACTCCTCGCCTGCCACAGCCGAGCTTAGCCGCCTCATGCTGCCGTACCTGTTCCCCGATCTGTCCACCTTTACTACAGTCGCCGATCTTATCACCCACCTTCGCACTAGTGATGCTCGCCTGCGTGCCGCCCTTCCCACCGAGTTCTGCGCTAAGAACCCCCCTCCACTGTACTGGACACTCCACTTCATAGTCACCCGTCTCCCTGACACCCTCCGCTCAGTTCGAGACCACTTCCTTGCTCGCTGTCCCACTGAGCTCACAGTCGCCCTCCTAGAGGAGCACCTGCTCGCGGCCGAAAAGAGCATTGTAGCTGTCGGTGCTGCTCGTGGTGCTCCTCGCACCCCCATCTTTGAGGGGTGTTCTCCCTCTCCCCTCGCTCCCTCCTACGCTGCTGCTGCTGCTGTTGACTTCCTTGGTGCTGAGTCTGTTGGCGCTGCTTCTACTCCTGGTGGGAGGCGCCGCACCGGCAAGGGCAAGGGGGGCAAAAGTGGTGGTGGTGGCGCTGGGGGGGGAGGAGGTGGGGGAGGTGGGGGGGGAGGCGGTGCTGGAGGGAGCGGTGGCGGGAGCGCTGGTGGGAGTGGGGTCGGTGGTGGAGACGGGGGCGGCGGAGGAAGCAGTGGCAGTAGTGGCGGCGGCGGCGGTGGCGGCGGTGGCGGTGGTGGCGGTGGTGTCGGTGGCGGTGGCGGTCGGAGCGGTGGTAGTGGTGGCGGCGGAGGTCGGAGTGGAGGCACTGGCTCGGGCCAGAGCTCCCAGCAGCAGCAGCGTCCCCAGACGACCCAGCAGCTTCGTGAGTGGCTTGCTCAGCGTGGGACGTCGGGGGCCAGTGCCCGCTGTTCTTATGTCATTCGCACAGGTGACCGCAAGGGACAGACGTGTGGGAGGTTCCACACCCCGTACCGTTGCTTCTCCCGCCTTGACGACGCTTGGCGTGAGGAGATGGGTGCGGATGTTGAGCGCCCCCGCTGGGCTGAGCTCATGAGGGCTGGTGTTGATGTCTTTGCTCTTGACTATGATGCTATTATTGCTGCCATGTATGCATTGACTGTTAGTGCCGAGGGAGACTGTTACTTGTGTGTGCCGCCTGACCCAGGTATAGAGCCTGCTGCCCTGGGTACTAGTGAGTCTGCTCTCTCTGGTATGGTGCCCCCTGTACTTGCTCCCCCCAGTGCTGTCCCGGCTGGTTTCGAGTCTGCTCTCTCAGGTACAGCACTCACACAGACTCCTCTCTCAGGTACCGCACCGGCTGAGGCCTGTCACACCTTCACCCTTGACTCAGGTGCTTCCCGTTGCTTCTTTCGTGACAGTACTGAGCTCACACCGCTTCCTGCACCGGTCCCAGTCTCCTTGGCTGACCCCTCTGGGGGCCCAGTCCTTGCCCAGTCCACCACTGTCCTCCCTTGTCCGGCGGTTCCGTCTGGCTCGTTGTCGGGTTTCCACCTCCCCTCGTTCTCGACGAACCTGGTGAGCAACGCTGTCCTCCAGGATCAGTGGGTTGACACCTTTACCCCTGGCGGACAGCGTGTGGCGATCTGCACGTGCTCCAGGACCGGCCGTCACCTGGCTACGTTCACCCGTCGGCCGGGGTCGAGTCTCTACACACTGACCACTGCGTCTCCCCAGGTAGCTGCTGTCGGTCAGGTGTCTGCGTCAGGTCTGGTGGCCCACGCCTGTGAGTGTCGTTCCCTGTCGCACCAGACTCTTCTCTGGCACCACCGCCTGGGTCACCCCTCCTTGCCACGCCTTCGTGGCATGCACCGTCGCCTCCTTGTGTCCGGTCTTCCCAGGTCCCTCCCTCCCCTCCCTGCCTCGCCTGCGCCGCCTTGCCTTCCTTGCGTCGAGGGGCGGCAGCGCGCCGCTCCTCACTCCTCCTCGTTCCCCCCGACAGAGGCTCCTCTGGAGACCCTCCACCTGGACGTGTGGGGCCCAGCCCGCGTTCGTGGTCAGGGCGGTGAGCGGTACTTTTTGCTGGTTGTCGACGACTACTCGCGTTACACCACGGTCTTCCCCTTGCGCACCAAGGGTGAGGTCCCTGCTGTTCTGATCCCTTGGATCCGCACGGTTCGTCTCCAGCTCCGCCGCCGTTTCCGGACGGATCTTCCTGTCCTTCGTCTGCACTCTGACAGAGGTGGTGAGTTTTCCTCCGACCTCTTGAGGACCTTCTGTCAGGCGGAGGGCATCGAGCAGACCTTCACGCTTCCGGACTCCCCACAGCAGAATGGGGTTGCTGAGCGTCGCATTGGCCTGGTCATGGAGGTCGCTCGTACCTCCTTGGTCCACGCGGCGGCTCCCCATTTTCTGTGGCCGTTTGCTGTCCGGTACGCCGCGCATCAGCTCAACCTCTGGCCCCGTGTCTCCTTGCCGGAGACCTCGCCCACACTGCGTTGGACGGGGGAGGTTGGCGATGCGTCGCGCTTCCGGGTGTGGGGTGCTCGTGCCCTTGTCCGCGATACGTCTGCGGACAAGCTCTCCTCCCGCACGCTTCCCTGTGTCTTCCTTGGCTTTGTCCCTGACGTGCCTGGCTGGCAGTTTTACCACCCCACCTCGCGCCGGGTCTTCGCCTCTCAGGATGTCACCTTTGACGAGTCGGTCCCCTTTTACCGTCTCTTCCCCTACCGCACTGCCCCCCTCCCTCCCCCGCCGCTTTTCCTTGCTCCTGGTCCCCCTCCGGTAGACCCCCTTCCCCCTCAGGGTCCTGCTCCTTCAGGTGTCTCTCAGGTAGACCCTCCTCCCGTCGCTGAGCCTGTCGAGGTCACAGGTGACTCAGGTGCTGCTGCGGGTGGTGCTGCTGGGAGTGCTGAGCCTGGGGGTGCTGAGCCTGGGGGTGCTGGGCCTGGGGGTGCTGGGGCTGCAGGTGCTGGGACTGAGGGTGCTGGAGCTGAGGGTACGGTGCCTGAGAGTACGGAGCCTGGGGGTGCTGCGACTGGGGGTGCTGAGCCTGCGGGTACTGAGCCTGCGGGTACTGAGCCTGGGGGTGCTGCTACTGAGCCTACGGAGCCTCGGGTTACTGCGTCTGGGGGTGCTCCGGTTCGGGGTGCTGAGCAGTCTCTCACACCGCAGCAGCTTCGTGACTGGTACGTCCGACGCTTTCGCCGTCCTAGTGGCTCGGCTGGAGTTGGGGGTGCTGGAGCTGCTCGTCCTGGGGGTGCTCGTACTGGGGGTACTGGAGCTGCCGGGACTGGCTGTTCTGGGAGCACTGCGACTGGAGCTGCTGGAGCTGGGGACTCTGGCGCTGGCGGTGCTAGCGGAGTTGGAGCTGCCGACTCTGGGGGTGGCGCTGCTGCTGGTGCTGCGGACCCACCTGGTGGAGCTGCTGCTGGTGCTGAGGAGTCGGACGGTGGAGCTGCTGCTGGAGCTGGGGACCCGGCCGGTGGAGCTGCTGCTGGTGCTGTGGACCCGGACGCTGGAGCTCCTACTGGTGCTGAGGACCCGGCCGCTGGAGTCCCTTCTGCTTCTGGAGACGCTGCGCGGCCGCGACCGTACTTCGTACCGCTCCTTCAGCAGGTTCTTGGGCAGGCTCCTCCTCCTTGTCCTCCTCCCTCCGTAGAGTGTCCTCCGCCTGTCCAGCCGCAGTCACAGTTACCGCCTGCCTCGCCTCTCCCTGCTCCCTCTCCTTATACTGGTCCCACAGGAGGTCTTACAGAGCGTCGTGAGCCTGAGTCTCGTCCTGCGTCGCCTGTTCGTCCTGCTCGCACTGGTAGTCGTGTCCGTCGTGAGCGTCCTCCTCCTGTCCCAGGCACTCACTACATGACTCTGCGTCCCTCTACTGCTCCTCAGCGTGTCCCTCTACCGTCTCCTCCTGCGTCCTCTTTGCCTAACGTTCCGGACCCTGAGTCTGACCGGTATCGTGCTGAGCACCCTACTGTCACCCGTCTCCTAGCTACTGTTGTCACTGACCCTACCTTTGAGTCCTCGGCTGCGTCTGCTCTAGTCGCTGAGTTGGTTGACTTTGCTGCTGCCTGTCGTCTAGACTACGCTGCTAGTCTTGTTGCTGAGTCTGCGTCTGCGTCTGTCTGTCCTCCGTCCGTCGGGGGTGAGTGTGCTCTTGGCACGGACGTCCTTGAGGACAGGCAGGAGGACTTTGACTCTCTCGCGGCTGCTGTACCTCATCTCGTGGCCTGGTTGCTTGCCCCTGAGGGAGACCCGGATGCACTAGACATCCCCACTCCGCGCACTTACGCAGAGGCGATCTCGGGTCCCTACTCCTCTCAGTGGCAGACAGCCATGGACGCAGAGATGGCATCCTGGAAGTCCACAGGCACCTACGTCGACGAGGTTCCCCCTCCTGGGGCGAACATCGTCGATGGCATGTGGATTTTCAGGGTGAAGCGGCCGCCAGGTTCTCCGCCTGTCTTCAAGGCTCGTTACGTTGCTAGAGGCTTCAGTCAGCGTCAGGGGGTCGACTTCTTCCAGACCTTCTCCCCCACCCCGAAGATGACCACTCTTCGGGTTCTGCTGCACGTTGCTGCTCAGCGTGACTACGAGCTTCACTCTCTTGACTTCAGCACAGCGTTCCTGCAGGGCAGCCTGCACGAGGAGATCTGGCTGCGCCGCCCACCTGGCTTTACTGGGTCGTTTCCTCCTGGTACCCAGTGGAGCCTCCGCCGGCCAGTCTACGGTCTCCGCCAGGCGCCACGAGAGTGGCACGACACACTGAGGACTACACTTGCGGCTCTTGGGTTCGCGCCGTCTACTGCTGACCCGTCGCTGTTTCTGCGCACAGACACGTCGCTGCCGCCGTTCTACATTCTTGTGTACGTCGACGACTTGGTCTTTGCTACTGCTGACACTGAGGCACTCGCTCGTGTGAAGTCGGAGCTGCAGAAGAGACACACCTGCACTGACCTGGGTGAACTGCGTAGCTACCTTGGCTTGCAGATCACCCGGGACAGAGCTCGCCGCACCATCACCCTGACTCAGTCACACATGGTGCAGCAGGTCCTTCAGCGCTTCGGCTTCCAGTTCTCCTCACCACAGGCCACACCTCTGGCTACCAGCCACTCGCTCTCAGCTCCACCTTCGGACGAGTCCGTAGAGCCGAGTGGCCCGTACCCAGAGCTTGTAGGCTGCCTCATGTACCTGATGACTTGCACGCGACCTGACCTCGCGTACCCTCTTAGCATCCTTGCTCGTTACGTTGCGCCTGGGAGACACAGGCGAGAGCACTGGGAGGCGGCTAAGAGGGTGCTGCGTTACTTGTGCAGTACATCAGGCATGGGGCTGGTGCTTGGAGGACGCGACAGAGTTGTCCTCACTGGTCACTCGGACGCTTCTTGGGTGGACGACCTGGCTACGCAGCGGTCGTCACAGGGTTACACCTTCAGCCTTGGCTCTGGTTCTGTCTCGTGGCGGTCCACCCGCTCTTCCTCTGTTCTCGGCTCTAGTTGTGAGGCTGAGATCTACGCCACAGCCATGGCTGCACAGGAGTTACGCTGGCTCACCTACCTGCTGACTGACTTGGGAGAGCGGCCTAGTTCTCCTCCAGTTCTGTACGGTGACAACAAGGCGGCTCTTGCCTTGTGTCAGGAGCACAGACTGGAGCACAGGACGAAGCACATTGCTCTTCGCTACTTTCTTGCTCGAGAGCTTCAGCAGCGCGGTCAGCTTCGGCTTGTGTACGTGGACTCGAAGGCCAACACTGCTGATATCTTCACCAAGGCGCTCCCGCCTAGTGATCATCAGCGGCACTGTACTTCTTTAGGCCTTGTGTCCACGTTTCCTCACTTGCTCACTGCTTGACATTCTTTGTACTGTACTTTATATATATCTTGTTGCTTGCTTGCTAGGTTTGATCACTGTGTTGCTTGTCTTGTACTATATCTAGCACTGCATGTGAACTGGCCTTGTGGCCTTTAGTTGTGCTCGGAATGTGGTGACGTTGTGATCCACCCTGGGCTTTGCTTTGCTTTGCTTTGCTGGACTGGTCTTGTGACCCTTTGTTCTCCCCCACTTTGCCTATGGGGGTGTGTTAAACTGTAGTATGCTTGTAGGCTGTAGTGGGGTAGCCAATATGGGGTACAACCCCAACTAGGGTTTCATATTTGTACCCAAACTTCTGCTAGTTCAATCATTCTTGCCTAGTGGTTCTGACAATTTGTTCATCGTGCAGTTGTAGAGTCTCGTGCGTCAGAATCGTAGTCAGATAGTTGAAATGTTTCTTTGGTGAAGTACCGTATTACCCCGGATTAAAGCGCAGGTGCGCTTATAATAAATCAGTGGTTTTGGGGGGGGTACGCTTCTAATTGAGTCGTTTGTATAAGCGCATGCGCTTATAAAATGACAAGTATAGATTTATAATATTTGATCACCAAACTGTAGATCTGGTGCTGGCTTTTCAATCGAGTCGAAGTTACAGGGGGTCGTGAGTGAAATTCTCGTGCGGCTGGCAGATACAGTCGATGTGACTGACAAGGCGCCCCTGACAACTCATGCTGACTGGACTCGAATTTAGCCCGCATCAATGTACATTGCAATATTTTTCAGATTTTCCAGGAGTCTTCCTTGATAACCAACTGACGGGTTATCAAGGCTCGCGATAAGCGCTTGGCTGCCGAGGCAAACCAAGCCCGAATGCCTGCAGAACGGTCATTTTGGCAACCACAAATTTCCATTTGGCCGCTTTCCGAGAAATTTGTCGTCCTAGCAATCTGACGCATCCTTGATGCGCGCATGATGCAACGCAGGGAACGCGCATGATGCGCGCATCAGCTCGAATGGGGCAACTAAATAGCGCCATTAAAAAAAAAAAAAAAAAAAAAAAAAAAAACGGCAGCGACATTGATTGCCCTCTGCTGCCCGACGCCATAAAAAAAAACAAACCAAAAAAAGGGTTTCTGAATCGATGCAGAGGGGTTTCGATCTCTAGGGGTGTTCGAGTTTCCCCGTCAGATTTTTAGGCAGCTACCCGGCTCGTGTGTGGGCAGCATCGGGCAGGATGTACAGGCATCAGGCGAAGGCGTCAGGCACGTGCTGTCTGACTGTCCCGATCCCTCTGCAATGCCGAATTTGAGGAAAGTTGAAATCGACATCTGAAATGTCGAAAATTTCAAATCTCCGATTTCCGATTCTCCGAACCTCAATTTCCATTTTCCAAACCTCATTTTTTTCTATTTCAAATTCCTGATTTCCGAACCTCAATTTGTCAATGTGCGGATCAGGCCGAGCCTAGGGCGCATCAGAGCTGATGCGCCCACAGAACGCAGCCTTTGTGCAGGGTTCGAATGTGAGGAGAACCGAATTTCCAACACGTCCACCTACTAAAGGGAAAACCGTTACAGTATTTCCACACATTATTGTTGTTAAATTTAACATGCGCTTATAATAAATCAAGTGTTTTTAGGGGGTGCGCTTATAATTGAGGATCGGCCATAAGCGCATTGCTCCAGATAGAAGCGCATGCGCTTTTAATAGGCCTGCGCTTTTATCCGGGGCGATACGGTTAGAAACTCAGCATCCTTCAATTTGAATATAACTCTGAACTTTCAGCCTAAAAAAACTACGGTAGTGTTGTCTGAATTTCCAGACTAAAAATTGGATGCAACTCTGACTGACAGAGTTGCGACAAGGGAGCACACTGAGCTGACCCATCAGAGTGCCTCAAAACCAATCTAGGGGCCTGACCCAGAGCCATCAGTGTGGCCTTAACCATTACAATGTGTTATCGGGGAAATTCTACTCCCCATAAAAATTACCGTGGCATAAGTGTGACCCCCGAAATTCACCCTTCTAATCAGTCTCAGGGTAAATTACACTGATAAAATAGGCCCCTGCAGGCCAGCATGACACCAGGCCAGCATGACACCAACAAGTCATTATTCCACCTTCCCAGCCTTGCAAGAACGACCCAGCTACTCCACATGCAGGCGCAGCTCCTTCTCCACATGTGCCTTCACCTGTGCATGCACACCTGCATGCTCTGGCTGCTGCAGACACTGGCAGGCCGGGTGAGGAAGGTGGGTGAGAGGTGCGGAGGAAAGTTGGGGAGGTGGATTGGGAGAGGGCTTTCGTGATAGGCAAGCTTGAGCATCGTATACAGAGTGTCACCAAGTCGCAAATCGCAACAGCATGCCATGCCATGCCATGCCATGCCATGCCATGCCATGCCATGCCATGCCATGTCATGTCATTCCATGTCATGCCCACCCCATTCACTGCCTTGGCAGGTGAAACGAGTTGCCAGAAAAAACAACAGCAAGTACTAACACGAGCTGAACATGCTGCACCGAACCTCACCCCACATGAGGCAATCTTCCCCCATCCGCCCATGCACCACACACAAGCCCATCCGCACCACACACAAGCCCATCCGCACCACACACAAGCCCATCCGCACACACACAAGCCCATTCGCACCACACACAAGCCCATCCGCACCACACACCAGCCCATCCGCACCACACACCAGCCCATCCGCACCACGCACAAGCCCATCCGCACCACACACAAGCCCATCCGCACCACACACAAGCCCATCCGCACACACACAAGCCCATCCGCACCACACACAAGCCCATCCGCACCACACACCAGCCCATCCGCACCACACACAAGCCCATCCGCACCACACACAAGCCCATCCGCACCACACACCAGCCCATCCGCACCACATACAAGCCCATCCGCACCACGCACAAGCCCATCCGCACCACACACAAGCCCATCCGCACCACACACCAGCCCATCCGCACACAAATCTTTGACTAACCTCGTAAAGTTTCTGAAGCAACTTCCGCGGAATCACCACTTCCTCTCCCCTCCCTCTCTCCTCCCCCCTCACCTCCCCCCCTTCCGCACCCCCTCTCTGCGTCGACCCCCCTCCCCCTCGTCCCCCATCAACACCCCCCCGCACCCCTCTTCCCCTTCCACCACCACCTCCCCCCTCTTCACGCCCCACACCCCTCACAAACGAGTAAACCGCAGCAGCTTCTGCTGCCCGCTTGTGCCGCACACACGCCGCCAGCACTGCCAGCATCTCCTCCGCAAAAACGGGCGGCGGCGGGCGGGCGGCGAGCACCATGTGCGTCAGAGTGAGCATGTCGGCGACGCGCTGGCGGCTTGCCAGGTGGTGCGCGAGCAGCATGGCCTCGCGGGGCGAGGTGGAGGGCGAGTAGATGCCCATGCTGTGGCCCCACTTGAGCACGCGCAATGCACACTCGTGCCCGTCATACTCCTCCTGCCCCTGCCCCTGCCCCTGCCCCTGCCCCTGCTCTCCCCCCCGCTCCTGCCCCTGCTGCTGCAGGGCCTGCTCTGCTTCTCCCTCACTCCCCCCACCCCCACCCCTCTGCTCCCCTTCCTCCCCTTCAACGTCTAGATGCCCACCCCCATCCGCGTCCCTGTCCCCACCCCCATCCGCGCGCCCACTCCCCGCGCGTGCCACGTGGCCATCCATGTGCATGAGGTGGCGCGCCACCATCGCCACGTCCTCACTCTCCATCCACGACCGCTGGGCGTTCAGCAGCCGCATGCCATGTGACGCGCGCATCTCCGCGTACGTCCCCGCCACCCACCGCACCTTCTTCTCGCGCCACTGCTTCCCCCCTCCGCCCTCGCGTGCGGCGCTCCCCCCGCCCTGCCGCTGCAGCCATTTCTCAAAGGAGGGCGACTCTTCCTCTTCTAAAATCCGCTTGTGCCGGACGGCTCGCCTTGCAGCCTCCGCCTTTAGGTGGTGCTGCTGCTGTTCCCGCCCTCCGCTACGGCTCCTCCCGCCCCGATCGCTCCGCTCGCCCCAATCGCTCCGCCCGCCACTGCTGGTCCGCTCGCCCCAATCTCTCCGCTCGCCACTCCCCCTGCCGTCGCGCGGGCTGTGCGGCCGCGCGCGCTGATCAACCCTGTGGGATGTGCCGGCCGAGGCGCTGTGCGCGGTGTCTCGCGCCGGCGGCGGCTCTCCGCTGTAGCGGATCCATTCCTCCGCGCGCCGGGTCTCCTCGCGCCAGTCCTCCGCCGCGCGCCGGTGCTCCGCACGCCGGTTCTTCGCGGCATCGGCCTTTGTTTCCAAATCGCCCCTGCTCCGCCCGCGCTCACTGTCTCGGCTGGGAGAGTTCGAATCCGAAGTGGGTTGCGCGGAAGCACTGCATTGGCGGAGCGAAAGCAGAAGCTTAGGGCCAGCCGGAAGCGCGCAGAGCGAATGCGGAGGAGGCGGAAGCAGCGCGTGATCCGGGGCGGCTGATGTACGAGGGGAGAGGTTGCGCGTGTGCGGCGGGAACGGCGGAAGTAACGAGGGCTGTGTGCGGGCGGACGAGTGCAGACGTGAAAGGTCGCGCGCAATCAGACGGTGGTCGTGCGGAAACGCGGGAGATGGCGAGGGCGGAGAGCGGATGGCGGATCGCGCGGCTAATGACGGCAGCGCGTGGGGCGGCGACGCGAGGAGACGGTGACAGGCAGTGGTGAGACGGCGGAGAGCGGACCGCCGACTCGACATGGGACGAGCCGCGAGACACCACGTGCTCCCGATTAAGGAAACCCTAAACGTCCACCGACCCAGGCCGGCGCCTTACGAGGCGAAAGCTAGGCGCATGAGAGGACATGGCGCGTCGTAACAGACGTATGCGTAAACAGTTGGGCAAGGAGAATTTGAGGTGAAGGCCCACCTGCAACTTGTCTGTTGAAGAAATGTGCGGGATTTATCGCGGCGGCGTCCTCTTCCAAACGTTTTAGTACGTTTCAAAACGGTGAAGTTTCGGACTCCACGGTGTGTATGTGCTTGATTTGGGAGGGAAACCCGATCGCAATTGCGCGTCGGCCTATTTCGAGGATTTGATCAGGCGAAATGACGCACATTGGCGGAAATCGCGTTTCTCTTAATTGCGTCAATCCAAATTACAAGGACCTCGCAACGTGCGCGTTTCTCTAAATTGGATGGACCGCTTTTCCGCGCGCCCCTCCAAACCGATTTACCCGCCCTTCCCCTCCAAATTCGGGCAGCTGTGCTGAAGTTCAGAACAGTCGCGATTTCAACCTCCACATTTTCGCCACGTGACGAACTTCTGATTGCTCGAAACATCTGTAACTATAGTTTTTTTATTATCTCTATACCTTCTATTTTCTCTATCGGTCACCCTATGCAAATTAACTTTAACTATTGTTTATATTAGACAGAAATTGTTTTTATTATGATTTATATTTTTATAAATATTACCCTCCGATTACAAAGATTTTAATCAATTGCATTCAATCAATAAAACCCATGTTTTAATGCTGAGATCTCATTAACAATCATTTTTATTTAGTTGTTATGCTCAAGCTACTACTAGTTTCAGAATAATTCAGATTCTAACTAAAGAGTATGGTAATATGAAAGGGGAAAATAAGTAAGAGTACTATGTTGAAATCAAGACTGTTTGTGATTTCACGCGAGTACACAAGGCTGCCCGAATTTCGGATGGGAAGGGCGGGAAAATCGGGCTGGGGGGCCGGGCACTAACGCGGTTCATCAAATTAACGGAAACGTTTACGTGGCGAGGTCGGAGTAATGTAGGTCGATGCAACTGAGAGAAACAAGATTTCCGCCGATACGCCATTTTTTTATGTTTGACTTGTTTCCCGCCAAAACACATTCACAGCCTCACTCCCTCCCACTTCGTCTCTTGCAATTTTGAACGCATAGCACAACACAGCACAGCACCGACCCAACAGTGTCCTACAATCAAACTCGACAGAGTCAATCCCGCGCTAGTTTTAGCAGCCGTGTTCTTGAGCGCATGAGGTAGTCATGGTAATAGAGGCAGCAACCTCCGGTTCCCCGCTATGGCCGCCGCATTTCCCGCACGCATCCACACTCGAGCGCTGCTCGTCGTCGTGCTCGTCGCGTTCTGCGCGTCATTCCTCCTCCTCCCCCTCTTCTACTCACAGCCGTCTTCCGACCGCGGTTCGACACCCCGTTTCGCCACGTCATCATCTGATCAAGCAACTGTTGTTGAATCGAATCCCAGCCAACCGCTAATCAGCTCGCAGCAGCTGATTGGCTCGTTAGTCCCGCAAATAGTGCCCGTCGACGTGGCAGTGCCATCTGAACGTCTCGAGGCGCGAGTGAAAGAGCTTTTGGCCGCTTGGGATCCAACACGTGTCATTTCGCCTCCAACTGAAACGGGCGGAAAAGGGCGGAAAGCTAAAAAACGAGGGAAAAAGCGGGGTAAGGGCGCAAAGGGGACCGTTTCAGCCAACGCCGCGGAGGAAAAACCAGCTTCCCCGTTAGGCGCATCCGCGGAGGAACCGCCGGGGGACCTGGCGCAAGGGGGAACGGAACCGTTTTCCGCCGCCCCGCCAGTCCCCCGCGCGCCGCATCTGGTGGATTGCGCGGAGCGCGCGAGGCAGCACCGCGAGGAGTGGTGGGCGGCGCGACCGGCGGACGGCTCCCTTCCGCCGTGGGCGGTGGTGTGGCGGGCGCGCGAGCACGCGTCGCGAGACCCGCGCGCGTACGAGATGCTTCCGCCCAGGGGGAAAGGGAGGGGCGGGGAAGAGGAGGAGAACGGGGAAAGGGATGAGGGAGAGAGGGGGGAAGAGGATGCATCGGAAAAATATGGAACTGCCTAATCCAGTCGGGGGTGAAGTGCGTCCTCGGTCTCATGGTCATGAATGGCGATGAATGGATTAGGTTTGGCAGACGGGCGTAAGGGAATGTTGGTGGTTGGAAAATTGCCGTGGATGGTGACTTGGGGTTCTACACGGTTGGGTCTGTGTTGGTGCTTTTGTCGCTACTGTTCCCCCAACCATTTCCGACGGGATGTTGTCATCTAGGGCTGGGATTGGGGCACGCGCGGCCTGTGGTGATTTTGTTTTCCTTATGACGCATCTGATTTCGTTTGTAGTGTGTTTAGGTGTAGTTCATAACGAAACTGGGAAGCGATCTCGTTAAATTGTTTGTGTGTGTTTTTCAAGCTCATAAGTTTTACTGTTTTAGTTTCACAATTTTATCAACGGCAGAAAATCTAAATATTGTACATAGAGCTCCTCTAAAATCTATCTAAGAACAAAATTTAGTTCAAGTTTTGGCAAATTTGTCGGATTTAAATTTGCTTTTATATGTAGGCCACTTGATAAGAATTTGTTATATATGGAAGATTACATTTGTATCCAGGGTACAGATTTATCTGTTGGCTGTTGGACACATGTCCGTTTTCTTTCATTCGCGCCGAAGATTGCGGGAAGCCACACGGGTGGTGGGAAGCAATTCGCGGTCTGTAAAACTTCAGGGAAATTTGCAACGCGTTTCGCAAATCAGCGAATCCTTTTTGCCGCGTGGTGACGAAAATTTTCAGGCATGCGAATCGACTCGCCAGTAGCTTGTTCTTTCTCGCAATTTTCGGTTGCGACGCGTTCCGACCGTTTGTGGTTCTCTCTCGGTAGTCCCTCATCCTCCACTCATTCGTTAGTTACTCCTCGTTCCACCATCTCTTGCTGGCCAGTTTTGAGTATCTGCTAAGGAAAGTTGGCGATCCGTTCCTAGTCACCCACGATTTTGCATGAGCACGGTTGTTCTATTCGTAGCTCTAGGGCCGGTCTCGCGTGGAGGTTCGTTCGAACCGCGTTTCTGGCCGTCACGTTGGTGGCGCGCTTTAACGAAGCGCTCACACCTGAGTGAGCTTTAAGAAGGTGAGCATAAAGGTTCTACCACGTCCTCTCTAATTTGCTCTCTCTGTAGTTCCCGATCTCTCACTCGGTCTCTGTCGCGCTCTCCGTGTAGGCTCGTGCTCTCTCCCGGTGGGGGGGGGAGCGTACCGTTTCTAACGTGATCTCTCCCTTCCGCCTTCGCTCTATCCGTCTCGTCGAGCTCTCACTTGGTCATTTTGGATCCCGCGCTCGCTTAGGTTGCTCTCGCTCGGTCGCATTTTCTCTCCCCGCCTCTATCGTTCTCTCACCCGGTCACAATCACGCGCTCCGACCCTCCCGTGATCTCACCATGTCGCATTCGCAAGCTCCGTATGTCCCGTGCTCTCTCTCTCGGACGCATTTCGCGCGCTCCGTTCCTCCCGTCATCTCTCTCTCATACGCATTCGCGCGCTCCATCTCTCTCGTGCTCTCCCACAGTAGCTCTTCCGTATCTCCCATTCTCTCTCTCTCTCGGTCGCATTCGCGCGCTCCGTATCTCCCGTCCTCTCTCTCTCTCGGACGCATTTCGCGCGCTCCGTTCCTCCCGTCATCTCTCGTGCTCTCCCACAGTAGTACTTCCGTATCTCCCATTCTCTCTCTCTCGGTCGCATTCGCGCGCTCCGTATCTCCCGTCCTCTCTCTCTCTCGCACGCATTTCGCGCGCTCCGTTCCTTCCGTTATCTCTCGTGCTCTCCCACAGTAGGTCTTCCGTATCTCCCATGCTCTCTCTCTCTCTCTCGGTCGCATTCGCGCTCTGTATCTCCCGTCCTCTCTCTCCTTCACGCATTTCGCGCGCTCCGTTCCTCCCGTTACCTCTCGTGCTCTCCCACAGTAGCACTTCCGTATCTCCCATTCTCTCTCTCTCAGTCGCATTCGCGCGCTCCGTATCTCCCGTCCTCTCTCCCTCGGACGCATTTCGCGCGCTCCGTTCGTCCCGTTATCTCTCTCTCGTTCGCGATCGCGCGCTCCGTATCTCCCGTGCTCTCCCACATTAGCTCTTCCGTATCTCCCGTTCTCTCTCTCTCTCGGTCGCACTCGCTAGCTTCGTCGCTCCCGTGCTCTCCCACAGTCACTCTCTCAGTCTCTCCTGTTCTCTCTCTCTCTCTCGGTCGCATTCACGCGCTCCGTATTTCCCGTTCTCTCTCTCTCGTTCGCATTCACTTTCTCCGTCGGTTCCGCGATTTATTGCGGTCGAATTCGCTCTCTCTGTCGCTCCCCTGCTCTCCCACCGTTGAATGCGCTCTCTCTGTCTTGTCCCCGTGCTCTCCCACCGTCGAATTCGCTCTCTCTGTCGCTCCCCTGCTCTCCCACCGTCGAATTCCCTCTCTCTGTCGCCCCCCTGCTCTCCCACCGCCGCATGCTCTCACTCCGTCGCTCCCGTGCGCTCCGTCGGTCGAATTCAGGCTCACAGTTGCTCACATGCTCTCGCTCTTCCATGCTTGTTGCCTCCGTCACTCTCTTCTCCACCCCCTACGGTTTCCCTCTCTCACTGGTACTCTTCTCTCTCCTTTTCTGCCTCACACTGCCTCCTCTCTTGTCCTCCCCCCCACTGCCGTCTCCCTCTCCTCTCCGCACTCTGTCCCACGAGTTCACCCTCCCCCTCCCTCCCCTCCCGAGCTCTCCCTCTCTCCCACTCCCTCTCCTCCTCCCCCTCCGTGCTATCCTATCACTGCCTCTTCTTCTCTGCCTCTGCTCTGTATTCCATCGCATGTGGTTTGTTGTCTTGTTCGCAGATGTCGTACAAGTGTAACAAATGCCCAGCACAGGCATCTTTTGACACGGCACAGGCTCTAGCTTCACACCAGCGAAGCCAGGCGTGCAGGGCCGTGAGACTGCCTGCGGTTGCATCTGCGAGTGGTAGCAATCCGTACCTGCTACCTCGACACCACCGAGCGCCAGTGGCGCACATCCCATCTTTCAACCTTACGCCCGTGGAGTTAGATGATGCTCCTGTTGTGTGTGATGCTGCTGAAACTGTGCAGGATAGCATGGTGCCACCAGATTTTGTTTCAGACGTAGATAGTGACAGTGGCAGTAGCTCAGATAGTGATGATGATGAGGACTGCATGCCTTGTGATGTACCTGTTGCTAATAACATACCTAGTGAGGTTGGGGGGGGAGGAGGGGAGGGTGGATCTGGACAGGCAGCAGCTAATGCGACGGAAGGCCTCGGGGTTCCCGGGTCTGAGGATGTCGAGGAACGTCCATTCAACTTCATGGATGCCCTTGCACACTGGTTGTTGATGGAGAATCTGTCACAAAGCCAGATTGCTACCCTCTTGGCAATCCTATGTCATGAAAGCACACGGCTATCTGACATTGCCCAGTGGAAAACCATCCGTGATGTTGAAAAGTATGCAGAGTCGAGGGTTGCCGACACGTCGAGGGGCTGGACGAAGGCCAGGGTGCGTGTTGGGACAAAGGCATGGCTTGAATATCACTATTGTGATGGTCTTCAAGCGCTGAAAGAGCTTCTCACACATCCGAAGCTTGAAGGTAAGATTGTGAAGGAAGCGAAGGCTCGCATCCCCGGCGAAAAGCATGTTTACACCAATCCAGAAACGGGTGATTGGTGGTTAAAGATGCAAGAAAACATTCGCAAGGAAATGGTGGATGGCTTTGTCGCTGCTCTCGTACTAGCGTCGGATGAGACGCACATGGACCAGCGGGGTAAGGCGAAAGGCCACCCCTTGTACATGACACTGGCCAATATTCTAAGGGAGGAGAGGTGGAAGAAGCACGGCCACGTGCTACTCGCTCTTCTCCCGGAATTCACAGCAGAGTACGACTCATTGGATAAGCTTGTTGTGTTCCAACATGTGCTAAGCCAAGTGCTAGCCCCACTCAAGCGTGCGTCCCACACGGGTATCAAGATCAAGGGTTCCAACGGTGATACCTTGAACGCTTGGCCTGCTCTATATGCGTATGTGTGTGACTATCCCGAATCGTGCAAGGTCACGTGCACAAAGTCGGGTAGCACAACTCGTCCATGCTCCATTTGCCTCACTCAACGGGAAGAATTAGCGCATTTTAAGCGTGACATGGTACATAGGACACCTCATGTCCACCGATCATTGTACCGGATGATAAAGAGTGGTTCGTATGATGCTACGAAGCACGATGACTTGTCAATGCATCCCGTAGAGTGTTGCCTATGGGGCTGGCGGTGGGAATCTGAGCCACTTCTCAACCCATACCTTTGTGTCATGCCTGACATCATGCACCAGGCTGACTTGGGGTTGTTGGAACACATTGTAGAATGCATTCGTCAAGGTGGTGACACACCCGACACTAAAATGACCGATGCACGAAGGAAGTTGCTGGATAGGAGGTTAAAGTACCTACGCAGCATCACTCGGAGTGCGTTTATGCGCCTACCAGCTGGCACTTACTTCTCTAAAGGTGCCAACTATCAAGCATACGAGCATCGTAGTGTCATGCAAGTACTTCCTTTCCTTGTTACCACGTTCGTCACACAGCCACAAATGGATGCATTGATTGCCTATGTGGAGTGGTATTTGCATTGTGCACGTGTGAGTGAGCACACGGATGAGTCGCTCCTAGACTTGAAGCAACGGGCAGAGAAGATGCTCAATGGGCTTACAAGAGCATTCAAGCAACACTCGGGCTGGAAAATTGTGAAGGCACACTTGGTGAGTCATTTCATTGACGCCATCAAGCGTGCAGGTGTTCCAGAGCACTATAGTGCGCAGCTCTTTGAACACTTGCACATTGAGTACATAAAACACCCATACCGTGCCTCTAACAAGAGGAGCGTGGGATCTCAAATTGTTAGCTCCGAAGTCCAGCGCCTGCGCTTGCAGCCACTTGCACCAGTCTTGGGCAAGCGGAAAAGGTATGACACGGCCATGCTTATGGCCCAACGGACAGGCACACGCTACTTGTCTCGCACGAGCTGGAAGTTGGTGGTACCAAAAGCCCCGGAAGTGCCACAACCACAAACTTCTGATGGCAAAAGAGATAAGGCTTATGCCGAAGCTCTACGGGAAGAGCTGCCATTTCTCAGGGGTGCCTTAGACATTGCACCAAAGTGTAGGGGTGAGGATATCACTCACATCCAGGTTCACACCGAGCTAGCAATGCCTGCAGCCGTGGATGCCGAGTTCTCTCGCCTTCCTCATCGCATCCGTGCGCTCCCTTCCTTCCATGGAAGGCCATGGTTCTCAGATGTAGCTGTGCTGGGGACTGAGAAAGAAGAGGGTGATTCAGAGTGGTATGCTAAGTTACTACTACTCTTCCGAATTGTAGAGAATGGGACGAACATATGCATTCATAAAGTACTATGAGGCTACTAGGGCCCTAGACCCGGTAACGAAGTGTGTGAAGCTGAAGTGGGCAGCCCAAGGTGATCGATACAGGGTAATAGAGACAGCAAGCATCAAACGAGCGGTTCATTTAGTGCAGCCGTTCATAGGGGATGACACATGGCTTGTAAACAGATTCTGTTTATAGAGATTATAATCGTGTAGTTGATCAGTACTTGAGCACATATTTTATCGCAGCTGTGTTTATATGCTCCGTTCTCTGATATAACCAAACTTAGAGAAATACCTAGAAGGTGGAATGTTATTACTGATCTGTATTTTGTTGTGTGGCATTTTAGGCACATCACCTAGAAACAAGTTTGACACAAAAAAAAAAAGTGTAGACACTGGCTCCGAAACAACAAGGCTAGTATCGGTAAACAGTCCAAGTGTGGGTGCATGTATCGATACTAGCCTTGCTGGCACACTCGTGGTATTTTCGGGCGCGTTTTGGTGGTTGTAAACACATCCAATCACATGCGACGACGCCTGTGGTTGAGACAACCAATGAGCAAATGGCAACATACAGCGTTGCTCTGTCGTGCGCGTGATTTCATAAAAGAATGGATTTGTCAGAGGTCCACTGGAGATCCCCGATGATCCTAGGGAAGGGTTACAGGCACGTCGGCCTGGGGGGTTATGGGCGCACTCACCCGCTATATAAATAAGCCCTTTTATCCCAGTGGTTAGTGACTGGGATTCTGACATGTTATCAGAGCGAAGGTCTCGGGTTCGATTCCCGGTGTGTGCACTTCGGGCATCCCAGTGCGGGGGGGTGTCAGAGGTCCACTGGAGATCCCCGATGATCCTAGGGAAGGGTTACAGGCACGTCGGCCTGGGGGGTTATGGGCGCACTCACCCGCTATATAAATAAGCCCTTTTATCCCAGTGGTTAGTGACTGGGATTCTGACAGAATTGGCCTTGTTTGTTGCGGGCAATTTTTCCTGGTGGAATAGTACTGAAACCTCAACTTCACCACTAGCGTGGTGCTTTGTTTCCTGCTGTATACGGGAACAAGGATGTGCAAAAATTATCTCGGGAATTTTTCCCTGACCCAATGGGCGTCGAGTCGCGAAATGCCCCACGCAGACGACAGCTGAAGGCATCGGCGATTTACAGACACCTGCCATGCTCACGAAGCGTGAGTCACGATGGCCCTTTCGCGCCGTCCTTACAGACTTCTGCATCATTTTAAATGCTGCCCCTGTCACGCAATGGTTTGTTGTGACCTGTGCCTAAAACACACAGGAATAGTAGTTTCAACACTCGTCTCCAAACCAGCGCCTCCCCTGCCTAGACTCGATACTCGGTACCACAGAACTCACAATGCGCTGAGAATCGTTAGTTCTCAGTACCACCAAATTTCAACGCCGACGGGTCTAATAGTTAAAAAATTCAGTACCGGAAAGTGTAAACATAATGTAACACCTTCTAGTTCCAAAAACACCACGCCACACAGCCCATAAAAACAAATGACCTTGAAGTCATCCAAGGCCATTCACAGCCTAATCAACGACGACGACCGTTTCAGCAAAATGTCGCACGCGTCTACCATTTTGGGTGGAAAACGTGCCTGTGCGACAGATGGCGACCCTCGAATTGATGCCACCCTCGAACCTGCGCCGATTGTACCCTCTAAACGACCAGCAACCTCCTCTGCCCCCCAGGTCACTGATGAAACTTACCTCAACTTCCTCGCATGGATGAGCCACCAGGCTATCAAACCTGCTCCTACCATGCCCCCAGCCACAGCCGTAACAGAGGCCCCAGCAGCACCACCAACTCAAGCTGGTGAGGCAAATGCTGGAGCGACGGGAGTAGTCCAGGATGGGGAAGCCATCGCCATCCCCAACACTGCCAGTCAGACCCCGTTCACCCCGGGCGCTTCCGTAATCCCTGTGAAGGCACGCACTGGTGAGTGTGCATGTTGTGGTTTGTTTGTTGCCTTCACTTAATTTTACATGTTGTAATCAGCATATTACTCTTAACTCCAGAAAACATACATTCGCGGGTAATGATACCTATGTTGCTTTTACATTCGCAGCTACTCTTCATCCGCGTGTGGAGTCCGGAGTACTGCTTGAGGCTCAGTTAGAGGATCTGAACAACACGCTGCAGATCTCCCGCCAACGCGAGCAGGAACTTCAAGACGAGAATGACAACAAGGACCTCGAGCTCGAGCACCTCCGGACCGTCGTTGAAGAGCAGCGGCAACGCATCGATGCTCTCGAGAATCGGTCCGTCACGGTGGCTGCACCGCCGCAAATCGCGGCCCAGAGTGGCACCGTCATTCAGGGCCCCGTTCTGTTGTTTGACATCAACAAACTTGATGTCATTGGTGGTGTCGTGCAGCTTTCGACGAAGCTCACGGATGAACTTCAGATCAAGGTTAGCTCTTACGAATTCATTACACATTGTCTTGTTTTATTCCCCGCCCTTACGTTTTCTCTTGATTTGTTGCAGAAATTCACGGGCGACTCCATTCACTGGCTCACAACAGTTGCGCCTGGAAGTTACATGAGTTTCTACCCCGACTGGCAAGAGCTGCAACACACCGTTGCCATGAAGTATTTAGAGGACGGGGTAAGCAACGATGAGTTCTACTACGCCGTTTCCAGGAACTGTAAGATAAGGGAGACTGCTAAATCTAAGTTTTCAGAGAGACGATCGAACCTTAACGGCCCGATAAGGGTGTATGCCTGGGGCTTTGGGGGATACTACAGCGAGACCGTTGTACCCGCGCTTGCTGCTGTGGGTATCAAAGCTGGATTTGTGAGAACACCTGCGCAGTGGGCAGAACGATTCCTGCATGGTGTGTATGGTTCCGTCTCTCATGTTTTTTTTTTTATCGACGATCTATACTAATCTCGTTCATTTTTCCATACAGGTCCCTATGGTTCAATTTGGCATTGCGGTGAAGACGAGCGCCCGTTTTCGAACCTTGGGTGGATCATGGCAGTGTGCAAGGCCTTCGGTGGCGTTAAGGCTACTACCTGGAACATCAAGCTTGTTGCAGCTGCGTACGTGTGCTACGTGGTAAGTTTCAAAGCTTTTTCTGCTAAATTATTAAGGTATTTGTGTCTTACAATATTTCTTTATCATGAACTTGCAGGTTGAGTGGCCAATGGCCAACGCTAAGGGAACCAAGATTCCCGCCATGTCTGGCAACGAGCTTCTCAACACTCAGAACATGCAGAGGAAGATAAGTGAGATTATTTCATGGCTGAAAGTGTGGTACCAGCGTGACCCTAGTATCTGGAATCCTGCTCACCCTGCTGGCTTTTCTATGTGCAAGGCAGTAAAGATCGAGATTGAAGGATTTGAGAGGCAATTTTTCCCTGATGGTGTTCCTGCCTAATAATAGTTTCGTGATTGGTAACATGTTTTTGTCTGCGCAATTAATAACAAGAATCTGTGATTGCTATAAGAAACTCCGTAGCATAACAAGCAATTCCGTAGCATTATAAGAATCTCTAGATGCAACTGCTAGAATTATAATTTACATTTTTGTCCAGAAAATAAATCAATGAATATAAATTATTGACGGAATACTACATCGTGTACTACGGGAATAATTGTGAAGTGTATATTATCAGAAGTATCTGCGAATTTCATACAGTCACAGTAATTACGAACTAACGTACAGGCACAAATTTATAGTGTACAATGTATCGGTTTCTAATACTGTTGGTGTCGATGTAACAGGTCACGCGCGTGGTAACAACACAACCTTGGATGGGAGGAACCAGGCATCTCTCGCACGATCGACTCAATTACGAGGGAACGAGCGCGACTGTTGACAGCTGCAAACTGGCATTTCAATCTGGAAACGCCAATCAGCCGCTGCTCCACTTTGAATGGCAATCGCAATACCCAGCCGTCAACCAGTGCGGCTGTTTCCAGCCGTGAATGGCTTAACCCTCGATCATGAATGGCCACCGAGGGCAATTGCGAAATCCAACCGTTCGCACCCGGAAACCAGCAGTTCATTCCCGTACCCAGGACCCGATTTTTTCCGATGTGAAGTGGAGAAGGAGGAGGGGGAAGTAAGGGAGGAGGGTGTTGGAGGCTCAGTTGCGCATGCAGTAACTGCTGCTGCTAGTGGTGGTGGCGGTGCTGTGGCTCAGACTGCTGAAGCCCCCTCCCAGCAATTTTTTCTGAGCACGGATGCTGACGTCATAGCGGAAGGACCGTTTCCGCCATGGGTGGAGGGCGGGGAGGCTGCCAACCTGCTGCTGATTCGCCTCGTGCAGACCCATCTGTGGCGCCGCCAGTTCCCCGCCAACTGCTCCCTCCCCCATGTGCGGTGCGCTCCCCCTCCCCCATGTGCGGTGCGCTCCCCCTCCCCCATGTGCGGTGCGCTCCCCCTCCCCCATGTGCGGTGCGCTCCTCCTTCCCCCATCCCCTCTTTTCCCCATCCCCTCTTTTCCCCATCCCCTCTTCACCCCATCCCCTCTTTTCTTCCCCATCCCTTCTTTCCCCCAGCCCCTCTTCCCCCATGGCCTCATGCACACCCACCTGTGGCGCCTCCACCACCCAGACTCTACCCCCGAGGTCTCTCCACCTCTCCCATTTCCCCCGTGCCACGGGCTTGCCTCCTCACCAGCCCCCCTCCCTCACTGCCCTGCCCTGCCGTTGCCGTCTCCCACCATCACTCCTTTCCTCCCTCCCTCCGTGCTACCCCATCTGCAACGTTATGGAACATGGCTGACATGGCTGACATGGCGCCAGCGATGGGGCAGGCGTCCACTGGCTGGCACACCGAGCGCCCACTTTCCTCCCTGAATATCCACTCCCACCATGCTGCACTCCCACCATGCTGCACGTTCATGTTTGCATTGCAGCCTTTCAGCGCACGCGGCGAGGCGGCTTTGCAAGCAGCTGGCGTACATGGCGGCGGCGCTGGCCCGGCTGGCGTATATGGCGGCGGCAGCGTTTTTGAGTCGACTCAAAGGCAGCAGCGCTGGGGCAGGCATCCTGTCGGTCACATCACACCCACCCCATCGGAAAAAATCGGGTCCTGGGTACGGGAATGAACTGCTGGTTTCCGGGTGCGAACGGTTGGATTTCGCAATTGCCCTCGGTGGCCATTCATGATCGAGGGTTAAGCCATTCACGGCTGGAAACAGCCGCACTGGTTGACGGCTGGGTATTGCGATTGCCATTCAAAGTGGAGCAGCGGCTGATTGGCGTTTCCAGATTGAAATGCCAGTTTGCAGCTGTCAACAGTCGCGCTCGTTCCCTCGTAATTGAGTCGATCGTGCGAGAGATGCCTGGTTCCTCCCATCCAAGGTTGTGTTGTTACCACGCGCGTGACCTGTTACATCGACACCAACAGTATTAGAAACCGATACATTGTACACTATAAATTTGTGCCTGTACGTTAGTTCGTAATTACTGTGACTGTATGAAATTCGCAGATACTTCTGATAATATACACTTCACAATTATTCCCGTAGTACACGATGTAGTATTCCGTCAATAATTTATATTCATTGATTTATTTTCTGGACAAAAATGTAAATTATAATTCTAGCAGTTGCATCTAGAGATTCTTATAATGCTACGGAATTGCTTGTTATGCTACGGAGTTTCTTATAGCAATCACAGATTCTTGTTATTAATTGCGCAGACAAAAACATGTTACCAATCACGAAACTATTATTAGGCAGGAACACCATCAGGGAAAAATTGCCTCTCAAATCCTTCAATCTCGATCTTTACTGCCTTGCACATAGAAAAGCCAGCAGGGTGAGCAGGATTCCAGATACTAGGGTCACGCTGGTACCACACTTTCAGCCATGAAATAATCTCACTTATCTTCCTCTGCATGTTCTGAGTGTTGAGAAGCTCGTTGCCAGACATGGCGGGAATCTTGGTTCCCTTAGCGTTGGCCATTGGCCACTCAACCTGCAAGTTCATGATAAAGAAATATTGTAAGACACAAATACCTTAATAATTTAGCAGAAAAAGCTTTGAAACTTACCACGTAGCACACGTACGCAGCTGCAACAAGCTTGATGTTCCAGGTAGTAGCCTTAACGCCACCGAAGGCCTTGCACACTGCCATGATCCACCCAAGGTTCGAAAACGGGCGCTCGTCTTCACCGCAATGCCAAATTGAACCATAGGGACCTGTATGGAAAAATGAACGAGATTAGTATAGATCGTCGATAAAAAAAAAACATGAGAGACGGAACCATACACACCATGCAGGAATCGTTCTGCCCACTGCGCAGGTGTTCTCACAAATCCAGCTTTGATACCCACAGCAGCAAGCGCGGGTACAACGGTCTCGCTGTAGTATCCCCCAAAGCCCCAGGCATACACCCTTATCGGGCCGTTAAGGTTCGATCGTCTCTCTGAAAACTTAGATTTAGCAGTCTCCCTTATCTTACAGTTCCTGGAAACGGCGTAGTAGAACTCATCGTTGCTTACCCCGTCCTCTAAATACTTCATGGCAACGGTGTGTTGCAGCTCTTGCCAGTCGGGGTAGAAACTCATGTAACTTCCAGGCGCAACTGTTGTGAGCCAGTGAATGGAGTCGCCCGTGAATTTCTGCAACAAATCAAGAGAAAACGTAAGGGCGGGGAATAAAACAAGACAATGTGTAATGAATTCGTAAGAGCTAACCTTGATCTGAAGTTCATCCGTGAGCTTCGTCGAAAGCTGCACGACACCACCAATGACATCAAGTTTGTTGATGTCAAACAACAGAACGGGGCCCTGAATGACGGTGCCACTCTGGGCCGCGATTTGCGGCGGTGCAGCCACCGTGACGGACCGATTCTCGAGAGCATCGATGCGTTGCCGCTGCTCTTCAACGACGGTCCGGAGGTGCTCGAGCTCGAGGTCCTTGTTGTCATTCTCGTCTTGAAGTTCCTGCTCGCGTTGGCGGGAGATCTGCAGCGTGTTGTTCAGATCCTCTAACTGAGCCTCAAGCAGTACTCCGGACTCCACACGCGGATGAAGAGTAGCTGCGAATGTAAAAGCAACATAGGTATCATTACCCGCGAATGTATGTTTTCTGGAGTTAAGAGTAATATGCTGATTACAACATGTAAAATTAAGTGAAGGCAACAAACAAACCACAACATGCACACTCACCAGTGCGTGCCTTCACAGGGATTACGGAAGCGCCCGGGGTGAACGGGGTCTGACTGGCAGTGTTGGGGATGGCGATGGCTTCCCCATCCTGGACTACTCCCGTCGCTCCAGCATTTGCCTCACCAGCTTGAGTCGGTGGTGCTGCTGGGGCCTCTGTTACGGCTGTGGCTGGGGGCATGGTAGGAGCAGGTTTGATAGCCTGGTGGCTCATCCATGCGAGGAAGTTGAGGTAAGTTTCGTCAGTGACCTGGGGGGCAGAGGAGGTTGCTGGTCGTTTAGAGGGTACAATCGGCGCAGGTTCGAGGGTGGCATCAATTCGAGGGTCGCCATCTGTCGCACAGGCACGTGTTCCACCCAAAATGGTAGACGCGTGCGACATTTTGCTGAAACGGTCGTCGTCGTTGATTAGGCTGTGAATGGCCTTGGATGACTTCAAGGTCATTTGTTTTTATGGGCTGTGTGGCGTGGTGTTTTTGGAACTAGAAGGTGTTACATTATGTTTACACTTTCCGGTACTGAATTTTTTAACTATTAGACCCGTCGGCGTTGAAATTTGGTGGTACTGAGAACTAACGATTCTCAGCGCATTCTGAGTTCGGTGGTACCGAGTATCGAGTCTAGGCAGGGGAGGCGCTGGTTTGGAGACGAGTGTTGAAACTACTATTCCTGTGTGTTTTAGGCACAGGTCACAACAAACCATTGCGTGACAGGGGCATCATTTAAAATGATGCAGAAGTCTGTAAGGACGGCGCGAAAGGGCCATCGTGACTCACGCTTCGTGAGCATGGCAGGTGTCTGTAAATCGCCGATGCCTTCAGCTGTCGTCTGCGTGGGGCATTTCGCGACTCGACGCCCATTGGGTCAGGGAAAAATTCCCGAGATAATTTTTGCACATCCTTGTTCCCGTATACAGCAGGAAACAAAGCACCACGCTAGTGGTGAAGTTGAGGTTTCAGTACTATTCCACCAGGAAAAATTGCCCGCAACAAACAAGGCCAATCCATTCTTTTATGAAATCACGCGCACGACAGAGCAACGCTGTATGTTGCCATTTGCTCATTGGTTGTCTCAACCACAGGCGTCGTCGCATGTGATTGGATGTGTTTACAACCACCAAAACGCGCCCGAAAATACCACGAGTGTGCCAGCAAGGCTAGTATCGATACATGCACCCACACTTGGACTGTTTACCGATACTAGCCTTGTTGTTTCGGAGCCAGTGTCTACACTATTTTTTTTTTGTGTCAAACTTGTTTCTAGGTGATGTGCCTAAAATGCCACACAACAAAATACAGATCAGTAATAACATTCCACCTTCTAGGTATTTCTCTAAGTTTGGTTATATCAGAGAACGGAGCATATAAATACAGCTGCGATAAAATATGTGCTCAAGTACTGATCAACTACACGATTATAATCTCTATAAACAGAATCTGTTTACAAGCCATGTGTCATCCCCTATGAACGGCTGCACTAAATGAACCGCTCGTTTGATGCTTGCTGTCTCTATTACCCTGTATCGATCACCTTGGGCTGCCCACTTCAGCTTCACACACTTCGTTACCGGGTCTAGGGCCCTAGTAGCCTCATAGTACTTTATGAATGCATATGTTCTTCCCATTCTCTACAATTCGGAAGAGTAGTAGTAACTTAGCATACCACTCTGAATCACCCTCTTCTTTCTCAGTCCCCAGCACAGCTACATCTGAGAACCATGGCCTTCCATGGAAGGAAGGGAGCGCACGGATGCGATGAGGAAGGCGAGAGAACTCGGCATCCACGGCTGCAGGCATTGCTAGCTCGGTGTGAACCTGGATGTGAGTGATATCCTCACCCCTACACTTTGGTGCAATGTCCAAGGCACCCCTGAGAAATGGCAGCTCTTCCCGTAGAGCTTCGGCATAAGCCTTATCTCTTTTGCCATCAGAAGTTTGTGGTTGTGGCACTTCCGGGGCTTTTGGTACCACCAACTTCCAGCTCGTGCGAGACAAGTAGCGTGTGCCTGTCCGTTGGGCCATAAGCATGGCCGTGTCATACCTTTTCCGCTTGCCCAAGACTGGTGCAAGTGGCTGCAAGCGCAGGCGCTGGACCTCGGAGCTAACAATTTGAGATCCCACGCTCCTCTTGTTAGAGGCACGGTATGGGTGTTTTATGTACTCAATGTGCAAGTGTTCAAAGAGCTGCGCACTATAGTGCTCTGGAACACCTGCACGCTTGATGCGTCAATGAAATGACTCACCAAGTGTGCCTTCACAATTTTCCAGCCCGAGTGTTGCTTGAATGCTCTTGTAAGCCCATTGAGCATCTTCTCTGCCCGTTGCTTCAAGTCTAGGAGCGACTCATCCGTGTGCTCACTCACACGTGCACAATGCAAATACCACTCCACATAGGCAATCAATGCATCCATTTGTGGCTGTGTGACGAACGTGGTAACAAGGAAAGGAAGTACTTGCATGACACTACGATGCTCGTATGCTTGATAGTTGGCACCTTTAGAGAAGTAAGTGCCAGCTGGTAGGCGCATAAACGCACTCCGAGTGATGCTGCGTAGGTACTTTAACCTCCTATCCAGCAACTTCCTTCGTGCATCGGTCATTTTAGTGTCGGGTGTGTCACCACCTTGACGAATGCATTCTACAATGTGTTCCAACAACCCCAAGTCAGCCTGGTGCATGATGTCAGGCATGACACAAAGGTATGGGTTGAGAAGTGGCTCAGATTCCCACCGCCAGCCCCATAGGCAACACTCTACGGGATGCATTGACAAGTCATCGTGCTTCGTAGCATCATACGAACCACTCTTTATCATCCGGTACAATGATCGGTGGACATGAGGTGTCCTATGTACCATGCCACGCTTAAAATGCGCTAATTCTTCCCGTTGAGTGAGGCAAATGGAGCATGGACGAGTTGTGCTACCCGACTTTGTGCACGTGACCTTGCACGATTCGGGATAGTCACACACATACGCATATAGAGCAGGCCAAGCGTTCAAGGTATCACCGTTGGAACCCTTGATCTTGATACCCGTGTGGGACGCACGCTTGAGTGGGGCTAGCACTTGGCTTAGCACATGTTGGAACACAACAAGCTTATCCAATGAGTCGTACTCTGCTGTGAATTCCGGGAGAAGAGCGAGTAGCACGTGGCCGTGCTTCTTCCACCTCTCCTCCCTTAGAATATTGGCCAGTGTCATGTACAAGGGGTGGCCTTTCGCCTTACCCCGCTGGTCCATGTGCGTCTCATCCGACGCTAGTACGAGAGCAGCGACAAAGCCATCCACCATTTCCTTGCGAATGTTTTCTTGCATCTTTAACCACCAATCACCCGTTTCTGGATTGGTGTAAACATGCTTTTCGCCGGGGATGCGAGCCTTCGCTTCCTTCACAATCTTACCTTCAAGCTTCGGATGTGTGAGAAGCTCTTTCAGCGCTTGAAGACCATCACAATAGTGATATTCAAGCCATGCCTTTGTCCCAACACGCACCCTGGCCTTCGTCCAGCCCCTCGACGTGTCGGCAACCCTCGACTCTGCATACTTTTCAACATCACGGATGGTTTTCCACTGGGCAATGTCAGATAGCCGTGTGCTTTCATGACATAGGATTGCCAAGAGGGTAGCAATCTGGCTTTGTGACAGATTCTCCATCAACAACCAGTCTGCAAGGGCATCCATGAAGTTGAATGGACGTTCCTCGACATCCTCAGACCCGGGAACCCCGAGGCCTTCCGTCGCATTAACTGCTGCCTGTCCAGATCCACCCTCCCCTGCTCCCCCCCCAACCTCACTAGGTATGTTATTAGCAACAGGTACATCACAAGGCATGCAGTCCTCATCATCATCACTATCTGAGCTACTGCCACTGTCACTATCTACGTCTGAAACAAAATCTGGTGGCACCATGCTATCCTGCACAGTTTCAGCAGCATCACACACAACAGGAGCATCATCTAACTCCACGGGCGTAAGGTTGAAAGATGGGATGTGCGCCACTGGCGCTCGGTGGTGTCGAGGTAGCAGGTACGGATTGCTACCACTCGCAGATGCAACCGCAGGCAGTCTCACGGCCCTGCACGCCTGGCTTCGCTGGTGTGAAGCTAGAGCCTGTGCCGTGTCAAAAGATGCCTGTGCTGGGCATTTGTTACACTTGTACGACATCTGCGAACAAGACAACAAACCACATGCGATGGAATACAGAGCAGAGGCAGAGAAGAAGAGGCAGTGATAGGATAGCACGGAGGGGGAGGAGGAGAGGGAGTGGGAGAGAGGGAGAGCTCGGGAGGGGAGGGAGGGGGAGGGTGAACTCGTGGGACAGAGTGCGGAGAGGAGAGGGAGACGGCAATGGGGGGGAGGACAAGAGAGGAGGCAGTGTGAGGCAGAAAAGGAGAGAGAAGAGTACCAGTGAGAGAGGGAAACCGTAGGGGGTGGAGAAGAGAGTGACGGAGGCAACAAGCATGGAAGAGCGAGAGCATGTGAGCAACTGTGAGCCTGAATTCGACCGACGGAGCGCACGGGAGCGACGGAGTGAGAGCATGCGGCGGTGGGAGAGCAGGGGGGCGACAGAGAGAGCGAATTCGACGGTGGGAGAGCAGGGGAGCGACAGAGAGAGCGAATTCGACGGTGGGAGAGCACGGGGGCAAGACAGAGAGAGCGCATTCAACGGTGGGAGAGCAGGGGAGCGACAGAGAGAGCGAATTCGACCGCAATAAATCGCGGAACCGATGGAGAAAGTGAATGCGAACGAGAGAGAGAGAACGGGAAATACGGAGCACGTGAATGCGACCGAGAGAGAGAGAGAACAGGAGAGACGGAGAGAGCGACTGTGGGAGAGCACGGGAGCGACGAAGCTAGCGAGTGCGACAGAGAGAGAGAGAGAACGGGAGATACGGAAGAGCTAATGTGGGAGAGCACGGGAGATACGGAGCGCGCGATCGCGAACGAGAGAGAGATAACGGGACGAACGGAGCGCGCGAAATGCGTCCGAGGGAGAGAGGACGGGAGATACGGAGCGCGCGAATGCGACCGAGAGAGAGAGAATGGGAGATACGGAAGTGCTACTGTGGGAGAGCACGAGAGGTAACGGGAGGAACGGAGCGCGCGAAATGCGTGAAGGAGAGAGAGGACGGGAGATACAGAGCGCGAATGCGACCGAGAGAGAGAGAGCATGGGAGATACGGAAGAGCTACTGTGGGAGAGCACGAGAGATAACGGAAGGAACGGAGCGCGCGAAATGCGTGCGAGAGAGAGAGGACGGGAGATACGGAGCGCGCGAATGCGACCGAGAGAGAGAGAATGGGAGATACGGAAGTGCTACTGTGGGAGAGCACGAGAGATGACGGGAGGAACGGAGCGCGCGAAATGCGTCCGAGAGAGAGAGAGGACGGGAGATACGGAGCGCGCGAATGCGACCGAGAGAGAGAGAGAATGGGAGATACGGAAGAGCTACTGTGGGAGAGCACGAGAGAGACGGAGCGCGCGAATGCGTACGAGAGAGAGAGATGACGGGAGGAACGGAGCGCGCGAAATGCGTCCGAGAGAGAGAGCACGGGACATACGGAGCTTGCGAATGCGACATGGTGAGATCACGGGAGGGTCGGAGCGCGTGATTGTGACCGGGTGAGAGAACGATAGAGGCGGGGAGAGAAAATGCGACCGAGCGAGAGCAACCTAAGCGAGCGCGGGATCCAAAATGACCAAGTGAGAGCTCGACGAGACGGATAGAGCGAAGGCGGAAGGGAGAGATCACGTTAGAAACGGTACGCTCCCCCCCCACCGGGAGAGAGCACGAGCCTACACGGAGAGCGCGACAGAGACCGAGTGAGAGATTGGGAACTACAGAGAGAGCAAATTAGAGAGGACGTGGTAGAACCTTTATGCTCACCTTCTTAAAGCTCACTCAGGTGTGAGCGCTTCGTTAAAGCGCGCCACCAACGTGACGGCCAGAAACGCGGTTCGAACGAACCTCCACGCGAGACCGGCCCTAGAGCTACGAATAGAACAACCGTGCTCATGCAAAATCGTGGGTGACTAGGAACGGATCGCCAACTTTCCTTAGCAGATACTCAAAACTGGCCAGCAAGAGATGGTGGAACGAGGAGTAACTAACGAATGAGTGGAGGATGAGGGACTACCGAGAGAGAACCACAAACGGTCGGAACGCGTCGCAACCGAAAATTGCGAGAAAGAACAAGCTACTGGCGAGTCGATTCGCATGCCTGAAAATTTTCGTCACCACGCGGCAAAAAGGATTCGCTGATTTGCGAAACGCGTTGCAAATTTCCCTGAAGTTTTACAGACCGCGAATTGCTTCCCACCACCCGTGTGGCTTCCCGCAATCTTCGGCGCGAATGAAAGAAAACGGACATGTGTCCAACAGCCAACAGATAAATCTGTACCCTGGATACAAATGTAATCTTCCATATATAACAAATTCTTATCAAGTGGCCTACATATAAAAGCAAATTTATTTCTGTCAAATTTGCCAAAACTTGAACTAAATTTTGTTCTTAGATAGATTTTAGAGGAGCTCTATGTACAATATTTAGATTTTCTGCCGTTGATAAAATTGTGAAACTAAAACAGTAAAACTTATGAGCTTGAAAAACACACACAAACAATTTAACGAGATCGCTTCCCAGTTTCGTTATGAACTACACCTAAACACACTACAAACGAAATCAGATGCGTCATAAGGAAAACAAAATCACCACAGGCCGCGCGTGCCCCAATCCCAGCCCTAGATGACAACATCCCGTCGGAAATGGTTGGGGGAACAGTAGCGACAAAAGCACCAACACAGACCCAACCGTGTAGAACCCCAAGTCACCATCCACGGCAATTTTCCAACCACCAACATTCCCTTACGCCCGTCTGCCAAACCTAATCCATTCATCGCCATTCATGACCATGAGACCGAGGACGCACTTCACCCCCGACTGGATTAGGCAGTTCCATATTTTTCCGATGCCAACCATCCGACCATCCCCCTTCTCTTCTCCCCACTCTCCCTCCCTCTCCAATCTCCACCCCTGTCGCGCTGCAGGTTCATGTATGTGGCATTTGAGCGCAGGCGGCGAGACGGCTTCGCAAAGCAACTGGCGTTCATGGCGGCAGCGCTGGGGCAGGCGGTGCAGCAGGGGCGCGTGCTGGTGGCGCGGACTTATGACCGCGCCCAGCATGCGGGGTGTGAGGGGGACGCCAATGCTCAATGGCACTGCTACTTCCTGCCTGAAACATCCGATGAGTGCCGCAGGTGAGTGAAGGGCGGAGTAAGGGAGGACGGAGAGAGGGAGGGCGGAGCGAGGGAGGAGTGAGGGACGAGTGAGGGAGGAGGGGAGGGAAAGCGGAGGAAGGCAGAGGGAAGGCGGAGGAAGGCAGAGGGAAGGCGGAGGAAGGCAGAGGAAAGGGCTTACTGGTGTCATCACCGTTTCGTTCCCACTCAAGGGCCTTAAGAATCAACTCAAGAGTCACCTCGTTCCCATGCAAGGACATTCTGGGCCCCGCCCCCAAGGCCACCCGCCCCCAAGGCCACCCGCCCCCAAAGCCAGCCGCCCCCAAGGCCAGCCGCCCCCAAGGCCAGCCGCCCCCAAAGCCAGCCGCCCCCTACTGCATCCAGTACCTTGCCTACTTCACCCGCCCTCTACCCCTCTCCCCCATCCCCTCCCACTCTGCTCCTCCCAGCACCTTCTTCCCACAGGCGAGTGAAAGAGCCGTCAGAGTTGCATGCCAGCTGTACGGAGAGAAGCTGCTGGGAGGCACTTCTGACAGCTCACAGGGCCACACCCTCTCGGGGCCACACCCTCACGGGGCCACACCCTCACGGGGCCACACCCTCTACTCACGGGGCGTAGAGTGAGAGAGGCACCAGTGGAGGGATGGGGCTTTGAGGCGACATGACATCCCTCCTCCCCCCCCCCCTTCTCTCCCCACAGGCGGGTGAAAGAGCTGTCAGAGTTGCCTAGTAGCTATACTGGCCCAGACCCCCTTATAGTCACGGGGCGTAGAGTCACAGATGCGCCGCTGGAGGAGTGGGGCCAGGGGGATGGGGACGAGGGAGACGCTGACGTGGCAATTGCAGAGAATTTGACCAATCAAACCCCAGGCGTGGACAGCTCGACCAATGAGGGCCCAGAAGAAGCGAAACCGGGCAGGCCAGGGTCAGCAGCTGAATATTTTTGAGCGGAGGTGCCGACCGTGTGGGGGGAGCCGTGGCGAGATATGGTGGGGTGAAGGGGGAAGCCGTGGGGTGTGGGGGGAGTAGGAGCAGGGGAAGAGGCTGTGGGGGGGAGAGGAGGGGGAGCGGTGGTTGAGGATGGGAGTGGGGAAGGCAGTGGACGGGACGGTGGGGTTAATGGAGGCCAAGCAGAGTCAAAGCAGCTGAACCGGTAGGATGTGAGGAAGAGGCGCATGGATAGTATCATGGTATCATGCATTACGGGCTAATAGGAGATTCTCTTGGCGCTTCATAATCACAGAGTATTGATGGTTCTTCCTCACCATCCACTGCAAGCATGCATTTCACCACAATCTCCACCATCCACTGACGTGGCAAGTGGTTCCTCACCATCCACTGCAAGCAAGCACAATTCAGCTTCATCTCCCCTATCATCCTATCACCTCCGCATCTCCTCACCTCTCACCTCTTGCCTCTCGCCTCTCAGTCTCCAGCAGTCCAGCACTGCACTCAACCCATCTTCTTCTCACTCTATGCTCTCATGCCCAGCCTTTCCCCGCATCCTCCCCCTGCCCCATCCCCACAACCATCCCCCTATCCTTCCCCCCCATTCCCTCGTTCCCCCCCGCTCCCCCGTTTCCCTCGTCCTCACGTTTCCCTCGTCCTCACGTTTCCCTCGTCCTCACGTTTCCCTCGTCCTCACGTTTCCCTCGTCCCCGTTTCCCTCGTCCTCACGTTTCCCTCGTCCCCGTTTCCCTCGTCCTCACGTTTCCCTCGTCCCCGTTTCCCTCGTCCTCACGTTTCCCTCGTCCCCGTTTCCCTCGTCCTCACGTTTCCCTCGTCCCCATTTCCCTCGTCCTCACGTTTCCCTCGTCCTCACGTTTCCCTCGTCCTCACGTTTCCCTCGTCCTCGCGTTTCTCTCGTCCCCGTTTCCCTCGTCCTCACGTTTCCCTCGTCCTCACGTTTCCCTCGTCCTCACGTTTCCCTCGTCCTCACGTTTCCCTCGTCCTCACGTTTCCCTCGTCCCCACGTTTCCCTCGTCCTCACGTTTCCCTCGTCCTCACGTTTCTCTCGTCCTCACGTTTCTCTCGTCCTCACGTTTCCCTCGTCCTCACGTTTCTCTCGTCCTCACGTTTCCCTCGTCCTCGCGTTTCTCTCGTCCCCGTTTCCCTCGTCCTCACGTTTCCCTCGTCCTCACGTTTCCCTCGTCCTCACGTTTCTCTCGTCCTCACGTTTCCCTCGTCCCCGTTTCCCTCGTCCTCACGTTTCCCTCGTCCTCACGTTTCCCTCGTCCTCACGTTTCCCTCGTCCTCACGTTTCCCTCGTCCTCACGTTTCCCTCGTCCTCACGTTTCCCTCGTCCCCGTTTCCCTCGTCCTCACGTTTCCCTCGTCCTCACGTTTCCCTCGTCCCCGTTTCCCTCGTCCTCACGTTTCCCTCGTCCCCGTTTCCCTCGTCCTCACGTTTCCCTCATCCCCGTTTCCCTCGTCCTCACGTTTCCCTCGTCCCCGTTTCCCTCGTCCTCACGTTTCCCTCGTCCCCGTTTCCCTCGTCCTCACGTTTCCCTCGTCCTCACGTTTCCCTCGTCCTCACGTTTCCCTCGTCCTCACGTTTCCCTCGTCCCCGTTTCCCTCGTCCTCACGTTTCCCTCGTCCTCACGTTTCCCTCGTCCCCGTTTCCCTCGTCCTCACGTTTCCCTCGTCCCCGTTTCCCTCGTCCTCACGTTTCCCTCATCCCCGTTTCCCTCGTCCTCACGTTTCCCTCGTCCCCGTTTCCCTCGTCCTCACGTTTCCCTCGTCCCCGTTTCCCTCGTCCTCACGTTTCCCTCGTCCCCGTTTCCCTCGTCCCCGTTGCCCTCGTGCCCATGTACCCCCTCAGAGTCCAGAGCACCTGTACTGGTGGGTCCCCTTCCTTGCTCCACTCTCACCCCTTCTCCCCTCGCCACCCCACCCTCCCCCCAAGCTGAAGCACCTGTGCTGGCGGGCCTAGGCGCACCAACCCCCCCAACCAGCCCCCTTTTTTCCTTCCGCAAGAGCCCCTTTCCTCCCCCCTCCCAGCCTGAAGCACCTGTGCTGGCGGGCCCAGGTGCAACCACCCCCCAACCCCCCCCTGTTTCCCCTCGTCCGCCCCTTTATTCCCCCCCCAGGCTGAAGCACCTGTGGTGGCGCGCCCAGGCGCTGCGCTTCCTGCTGCGCGCCCCCTCCCCCTATCTCTGCCATGTCAGCAACGTGATTCGGCATGATGCGTTCGGGCCAATGGCAGCGCGGGTGGCCGCGCTGGGGGAAGCTGCTGTGGCTCAAGCTGACGTGGCAGGTGAGGGATGGAGGGATTGCATGCGGAAGGAGTATGAGTGTGTTGCAACTCTCTGGTCCCTCATGCCTCTCTTCTCTCTCTCTTTTCGCTTCTCAGACTACAAGCATGCCTCTCTTCTCTCTCTCTTTTCGCTTCTCAGACTACAAGCATGCCCCTCTTCTCTCTCGTCTCTATCGCATGTCCCATGTCTGTTATCGCCCTCGAGTGTGTCCTGCTCCACGGTTTTTGCTGAATATGTTCAGAAACAGACAACAGCCAACAACAGCAGCCAGCGAGAAAGGGAGTGGAGCAGGAGCAGGAGCAGCCTCAGCAGCAGCAGGAGCAGCAGCAGCAGGAGCAGGAGCAGGAGCAGCAGGAGGAGGCAGCAGAGCAGCAGGTGCAACGGCGAAGACTGGTATCACAGGCGGGAAGAGATGGGGCTGCCAGCGCTGCCAGTCACAGCCACAGCCCCACTTCCCCAGCAGATGCGCCCTCCTCTATCCAAGGCACCTCCGGCAGCATGGAGAGTGACTTGTGGCGGCGCCACGTGGCAGTGTGGGTGCCGCGGCCGCTGGTGGGTGTGCACGTGCGGAGCGCGGGGCAAGGGGGAGCGGAGGCGGGCGTGTGCAGGACAATGGGTGCGCTGGTGGCCGTGAGGCAGCAGCTCCCTGCTGCTCGCTTCGTGTGGCTCAATTCTGACGAGCAGGAGGTGAGGGGTGGGTGAGGAGGGGGGGAGTTGGGTGGGGGGGGTTGAGGCGTCTCAAAGCACGTGGGCAGTGTGGGGTGAGTGGGCGTGCAGGCAAGAGTGCGGAGGACAATGGGTGCGCTGGTGGCCGTGCGGCAGCACCTCCCTGCTGCTCGCTTCGTGTGGCTCAATTCTGACGAGCAGGAGGTGAGGGGTGGGTGAGGAGGGGGGGAGTTGGGTGGGGGGGGTTGAGGCGTCTCAAAGCACGTGGGCAGTGTGGGGTGAGTGGGCGTGCAGGCAAGAGTGCGCAGGACAATGGGTGCGCTGGTGGCCGTGCGGCAGCACCTCCCTGCTGCTCGCTTCGTATGGCTCAATTCTGACGAGCAGGAGGTGAGGGAAGGGTGAAGGGGGTGAGGGGTTGAGGGGCCGTGCATGGGGGGGTGCGGAGGGCCGTGGCTGCACAAGTGAACGTGAAGCAGCAGCTGTCTGCTGCGCGCTTCTTGTGGCTCAATTCTGACGAGCAGGAGGTGAGGAGAGGGTGGGGGATTTGTTGTGAGATGACTCGAAGCACGTGGGCAGGGTGGGGCAAGAGGGCGCGCAGGCGGGCATGCGGGGGACAGTGGGTGCACTGATGGCCTAGAGGCAGAGGATATGGAGAGGGTGAGGAGAGGGTGAGGAGAGGGTGAGGAGAGTGTGAGGGAGAAGGTGCGGTCTGCACTTCATATCGCACGCTCTCTCCTTGTGGTGACCGTGTCATGCGTGCATGCAATCAGGTCAAGCCACCGCCCATTTCCCCACCTCTGCTCGTGACCAGGCACCCTTACTGATTCTCTTACCCTTCCGCCCGTTAACCACTCTCCCCTCCTCCCCCCAGCCATTGGATCAGCTAGCAGCAACCCCAACGTGGACGTCGTTCCACTCACACACTCCCCGCCTCTCCGTCGCCTCCTCCATCTCTCCACCAATGCTCACCACCTTGCACTCTCCTGTCACTGCCCTCCTTTTCACCCTCTCCTCCCAGCAGCCACTGGAGCAACTAGCAACGACCCCAGGGTGGACGTGGTTCTACTCGCACACGCCCCGCCCCTCTTCCTCCGCATCCGCAGCAGCACGTGCCAAACAGCAGCAGAAACAGCAGCAGCAGCAGCAGCAGCAGCAGCAGCAGCAGCAGCAGCAGCAGGCGCTGCAGGAGGTGGTGGGAGCAGCGTTCACAAATCTTCTGATAGCCCAGCAGGCTGACGTGTTCGTCGGGTCATTCAAGTCTCCTCGGGCTTACCTTATCTATGCGCTCCGCTGCACCGGTGGGAAGTTGCAGAGCAGCTTCTTAGATGGGGGGCTGTGAGCGTTCGCTAGTGTGCTGAGTTGACAGCCCAGCAGGCCGATGTGTTGATCGGCGCCGCCAGGTCTCCCACGTGTGTGTAATAAGACGATTTATTACCCTAAACCCTGGTGGCCTAGCAGGCCGATGTGTTCATCAGGTCAACCAAGTCTTATCAGTCCTACCGCTGCACTGCTGCGCTGCTGGGAAGCTTCAGAGCAGCTTCTTGGACACGGGAATATGACAGTGAGTTACCGCAACGCTCAAGTATATTGTCCATCGCAAAGCTACAATGAAAAAGCAGAATACTAGTTTGAATTCAAACCGTTTCAATCTTTGTGTGATGGTAAACAAACAAATATGCGCATATCGCATCTCTAGTTCTTCTCATTCTCGCCATTTTCGATGGGGCTGGTTTGGGATGCCAGACCGAACCCTAGTTCCTCGGGAGCTTTTTGCAAGAAGCATGCGTGCGAGGCGCGTTTCCTGAGAGCGCGATGCCTTCAGTCACCTTGCGACGCATTACAGGCTCCGTCTCAGTCGCTGCCCCCCGCCGCTACGCGGCGACAGTTGCATTCTACTGACTATGGCAGAACAGAATCTTTCGTTGAGCAGCCTAGGTCTCATCTCACGACGGCAAGCCCGTCAGGTTCACCCATCATCCAGTCAACACACCAGCAGACCCCTTCTTTTCGTAGACGGACCGCTTTATGATGCTTGGGCAGCGAGCGAGCTTAATGGGAAACGCGACACGTATATTTTTGGGCAGCTACAGTTGAGCCTGCTGCCCAGAAGCTCCGTGAATGTCGATTAACGAGCCGCATTACTGTCAAACGACATCGCCAGGTTTGGAGGTTCGGCTTGGGACCGAAGTTTCGGCCTTCACCTATTGGCTGTCCAAATGCCGAGCTTCGATTTTCGGCTTGGAGCAGCAGACTCGGCCTCCTCTTATTGGTAAACCGAAACCTTTGTGGTTCGGCTTCTAATCCAGAGCACAGGCAGAGCACTTTTCGGGGTGTTTCTTTTCTGTCTTTCTTCTCCGTTCGGGCAGCAGGTTTGCTTCCTCCGTAGCCTCGAGAGTTGCTTCTCTTCACCCTTTCCTCCGCCTTGGAACCTCCTCCCTTTCGAACAATACAAAGCCCACCTGTCCTCGCCATTCTCCCCACCACAGCAGTTGAAACCTCATTCTTCCGTTGACTCTCAGAATCAGCTTCTATCTTCTCGAGCCTTCGATCAGCTTCACCTTCTAGCTTTGCGTTTCGTGCCTTTGCGAGTAGCCTCTCGTTCCTACCGCTATGGCATCTCGGATCCCCCCGACTCTTGCTGGATCTGCGCGCCGCGCTAACATCTTGAAGATGTGGCGTCACGCGATTGCAGTGCGCGTGGGACGCTTTAACGAGGTAGAGCAGTGCGCTGTGCGCTCCCCCCGTGCGTCGCTCGGCTTCTCCCCTCTGCGACCCAAGCCCGTGGCTAAGCCGCCCAGCAAGAAGCCCAGGCCCAGGGATGTGATGGGTACCGCTGCTGCTGTGAAGCCCAGAGCGGTGCACAGCGGTCAAGCGACCGTCGCAGCTGCAGCAACCAAAGCTACGCCAGCCAAGGCAACGCTAGATAAGGCGACGCCACCTAAGCCGATGCTAGCTAAGGCGACGCCACCTAAGCCGATGCTAGCTAAGGCGACGCCACCTAAGGCGATGCTAGCTAAGGCGACGCCAGTCAAGGCGACGCCACCTGAGGTGACGCCAGCTAACGCGACGCCAGCTAAGGCGACTCCACCTAAGGTGACGCCAGCTAAGGCGACGCCAGCTAAGGCGACGCCAGCCAATGCGATGCCAGCTAGAGCGACTCCAGCTAAGGTGACGCCAGCAGCACCAGCTAAGGCGACACGTGAAAGCTCTACTGCTGCGGCAGGTGTGAAGGCTGCAGGTGCAAGCAGCCCAGCAGCAGCAGCAGCAGCAGCTCCCCACAGCCCGAATGCGGGTCTTGCTGGCGGGTCTGGAATTCCCAGACCTGCAAGCAGTGCGTCACAAAGGAGGACCGCAGCAGAAGTGACGGCAAGTGGCATTCCCAAACCAGGGAAGGTAGCAGCCAAGTGAAAAATAAATAGAATAAAATAAAACGAAGAAAGAAAAAAAAGCAGCAGCAGCGGAATCAGATGGGATCCTGGGCATTTTAAATGGGGATGTGAAAGGACGAGTGTGGTGGGTGAGCTGGCATGGCTGGTGGGGGCTAGAGGGAGGTGCATGGAGGGACTTACCCCTTTTTCCACCCTGCTTGCAGGGTGTTGTGGGAGAGATGGGAGGAAGGGTGGAGGAATGTGGTGAGCTGGAATGGGGAGGCATGACATGAGGGGGAAGAGCATGCCCTTGTATCCGCTGCTGATGCGCCTGAATGCTCATGCTGACTGTATTCTGTTGAGCCTGGCACTCGAGTGCCCTTGTATCCGATGTTGCACCGTGAACTAGCTAGCCTCTTGAATAGTAGTATGTCACGACCAGCCGGCACCAGGGGAAATCGCCGAGACAAATGGAGACTCCGCGAAACAAGACCCTGCACCGACTGGGAAACTCCAGCCGTACACCCCGACAAGTAAGAATATTACTTCTCGTGGGTTTCAAGCCTTTATTAAGGGAGAGTCAGAAATTAAACCGGTACCGGGTAATATGGGGACCCTACTCCGGAGCGCTAACAAGGGTCGAGCATTTCGAGGAGTTAATATTCTCTCCCAGCAGCTCTGTTTAAAGGCTCCCTGTTCCCCACAGATGAAGCCTACACAGCTGCAAAGGCCTAGGGGAAGGTTCCAGGCTCAAGAGAAGCTGTACCAGCCTCGGATAAATCCTTCTAACCCTACTCAGGTGATACCTGATATTGAAGCTGCATCTTCGAGCGCAGGACCTAGGGATGACATATTCGACGTACCCTACGATCCTATAAGCGATACCATCTACGGCTACTCGGAGCAGCAACAGCCACTAGTACTCGAGGTGATCTGCAACGGGCGACGCCTCCAGACACTGGTGGACAGTGGTGCGTCCCACTCGGTGTGCGACTGCGGGACGTTGGAGAAAATTGAAGAATCCTCAGAAGAGACCCAGTTTACAACAACGATGGTGGACGGTACGAAGCTTCCCATCCACGGCGAGTCAACACTGCAGCTGCAGATAGGAGCGTTAAGGTGGAAGCCGACGTCAACACTGCAGCTGCAGATAGGAGCGTTAAGGTGGAAGCCGACGTTGCCGATCACGAACATCAAGGGATTAGATTTCATCTTGGGGCGTGATTTTTTGAAGCGGTTCAACCCCGAGATCGACTGGGTCAACCGGAAGGCGTGTATCTACAACAACGGGAAACTTGTGGAGCTACGAAGGTGGACGGATACAGGGGATACTCCTCATCAGCAAGCCATGGAGCAGCTACAGACAGCACTGACTACAGTGCCAGTACTCATCCTACCGGATCCAGACAAAGACTACGTGGTGGAAGCAGACGCTAGTGACCAAGCAGTCGGAGCAGTACTGATGCAGAATCACGGACGCGGTTTGCAGCCCATCGCCTATCTGAGTAAGAAGCTACACGGAGCAGAACTGAACTACCCTATCCATGACAAGGAAGCCTTAGCGATAGTCACAGCCTTCAAGGCATGGAGGTGTTACCTAGAGGGAGCCAAGACTACAGTTTACACTGACCACTGCAGCCTCAAATACCTGAAGTCGCAGCCGACGCTCCCATGACGACAGGTGCGGTGGGTAGACTTCTTGGAGACCCACTTCCACTACGACATCGTCTACAAGCCCGGGCTACACAACAAAGCTAACGCGTGGAGCCGCCCCGGTCATGTAGCAGGCATCCAACTCGACGGGATGAACCCTCTGCTCAAGGGTCTATTCCAGCATGGATACTCCGTGGACGCAGAAATCACTACAGCAGAGAAACAGAAGCTGTTACAGTGGGAGAAGGACCTAGCTGTAAGAAAGGGATTAGGAAAGATTTGGGTACCGAACTATGCCCCGCTCCGACAGATCGTACAGGAGGAGTTTCACGATGTGGCATACGCGGGACATTTCGGGAGCAACAAGACGTTAGCGGGAATAGCAAAGTATTATTACTGGCCCCGGATGGCAACAGACGTGCAGCAGTTCGTCACTTCATGCGACACGTGCCAGCAGATGAAGAGTAGCAAGCAGAAAAAATCAGGGTTACTTCAGCCTCTACCCGTCCCGGAGCAGCCATGGCAAGTTGTCAGCCTAGACTTCATGACTGGGTTTTCTTCGACCTCACGAGGGCATGAAGCTATACTCGTGGTGATCGATAAGTTCTCTAAAATGGGACACTTCATCTTGACCAACGCCACGGCTACTGCTGAAGCAACTGCTCGCCTCTTCTTCGACCGCATCATCACCATCCACGGCATCCCCGCTACACTTATCTCGGACAGAGACCCTAAGTTCACTAGTAAGTTCTGGAGGGAACTCATGGGATTGTTGGGGACAAAGCTTGCGATGTCTTCAGCGTACCACCCCCAGACTGACAGACAGACAGAGCGACTCAATCAGGTGGTTGAACAGTTACTGCACACAGCTTGCAAAGACGACATCAGCCACTGGGATTCACAGTTACCGACACTTGAGTTCGCTTACAATAACGCGTCGCATGCGGCCACAGGGAAATCTCCATTCTTCCTGTGCTACGGACGGGAACCACTTATACCACGGCAGCCAACCACACCAGCACACGTCCAAGCCGCACACGACTTCGTCACCACCATGCAGCAGCTATGGGAGAAGACTCAACGACGTCTCACCACGATGCAGAACTCCCAGAAGCAGTATGCCGATCGCCAGCGACGTGATCACTCAGTAGCAGTCGGAGATCAGGTGCTTCTTGACACGCACAACTTGAACCTGTCTCACCTACCGTCCAAGCTCCGGCCTCGCTTCTATGGTCCTTTTCGCATTGACCCACACACAGGTGACACCAGTAACATTCCGCTTGCGCTTACCTATGACGTGGAAGCTTCACAACGCTTTCCATGTTCAGCTACAAAAGCCCTACAAGGACCCCAACCAACAGTTCCAGGGACGCCAGCTACCGCCACCATCACCTGTTCTCATACAGGATGAACCAGAGTACGAGGTGGAAAAAGTTCTCGCTCATCGACGCAGACGCGGCAACACGCTCGAGTTCCTGATACGCTGGAAGGGATATGACCCATCGGAGGACAGTTGGGTTGCAGAAGCTGATATGGGCAACGCACGCCGTGCTCTCAAGTACTATCTTGTCAAGCAGGGTGTTTCTCACGCCACCCAGCTTTGAGGGGGGGACGTGTGAGAGTACGACGTCAGTGCTACACTTTAGTAGCTTGATTCTGCTTTACTATGCATTATCTAGCTTAGCTTTGCTTTATTTTGCTTGCTTTTGCTAGATTTCCTAGGTTCGTTGCTTTTACTATATTATTATAGTTTTAGGCACCGAACTAGGTTAACACCCGGGTTACTGCCTTGTGTCGAGCCTATATATAGCCTCGCCTTGTACCCAGGTGAATCATTCAATAGAATCATCTTTCCTGAACCAGATCCTCACATTCCCCCCCCCCCTCCCCCCCCCCCATACCCCGACCCCCCCATCCCGGCCCTCCCTCACCCCCTCCCCCCCTCCCTGAATTCCGCCACGTCATAACCGTCCAGGGAAAATCCCTTGGGAACATTCGCGATACTCCCCCTCACCTCGACAGTTTTCCCAGCCCACTCCCAACTTCTCCCCCACTCACCCGGTGCCCCGCCCTTCCCCTCATGAACAGCCCCTCCCCCCATTTCCCCCCCCCCCCCCCCCCACCCTCTTCCCCCCTTTTTCTTGTAACCCGTTGTCCGTCGCTTATAGCTTCCTCGACTCATCTGCTCCCTCCCTCTTCGCACCCCCCCCCCCCCCCCCCCCCCCCCCCCCCCCCCTCCCCTCGCACCTACGAAATTCACCTGACGCCACATGCACTCAGTCATACCTTTCCAGCCAGATCTCCCGCATCAAACAGTTTCAACCAGGGGCATTCTTTAAATGTTAAACTGCCCTGATTCCCCTTTCTAAAATCCATTTTTTTCCGACTATCATGATTTTGAAAGGGTGGACGATTTTGTACCCTTTCTCCAAAAGTGTAGTGTTTCTACTACCTTGTCAAAATCAGTGTGCGCAGATTGTTACTCTTGCACGCCTAAGTGCACTCGTCTCTCCCAGCCCCACTCTCCTTGATTCTCTTACACCTCGCAACTCAACTCCCCCCATTTCCCTCGCCTCTCACAAGTCACCCTGATAGACAGGGTGACGTCGTCAAGGCACCCTGATTCCTAAGGGTGCCCGAAAACCAATAATAGGCCCTGGTTTCAACCACACACACTATGTTTTTTCTTGCCAATATGGAAAAAAAAAATATGCAACACCGATTTCAATTTGCTATCTTTGACAGTTCATACTTTCATTTTCGTTAACACCGAGCCTCACAAGAAGGCTCCGAGTTGGCGTTTTGCGGCCAACCTTCAGAGTAATTGGGGGGGGGGGGGGGGGGGGGGGGGGGGGAAATCAAAGTCCCTACATTTGAAATGTCAGCCCTGGGCTGCGCGGTCCTGATTAGGGGAGGCTCTACACCCTGTACTTGTGTGTAACAATGTGATAATGCCTCCTTGATGTACTTGATATGGACTTGTTAGAAAGGAAAAAACTCAAACTTGTCAAAACATATTTGTTTATATATATTTAGGTTGTAGTGACGATAGCCTTTAGGTGGTACAAGCACTGTCTCGACACTTTGCTTGTACCCACCTTCCCTTCACCTAATCACCAATTTTGCTGCCTAGTTCTAACATGGTATAGAGCAGGTACCGATGTAGGACCGATTTTTTTTTTTTTTTTTTTTTTTAAGGGCCCACCGTTAGTTTGTTCAGCCCGTTCGTTCTGCCCTGCCCCACCCGATAGCGCCGCCCTGCCTAGCGCGATCGCGACTTCCCTACCCCGTGCGCGACCCACACGCTGCCCTGCCCGCGCTACCCCGCGCACCCTGTCCTGCCCCGCCCGCAACCCGCACACGGTTCCGCACGCTGCCCCGCACACGCATTGCCCGCGCGCTGCCTGTGTGCAGCCCATGCACTGTACGCGACGCCCGCGCTGCTTGCGCTGTCCGCGCTTCCTGCAGCCGCGCTGCCCACACGCTGCCAGTGCTGCCCACGTTGGCTGCGCTGCCAACGCCGTCTGCAGCTGCCATGCTCGCGCAGCCTGTGCTGCCTGCGCCACCTGCAGCCGCCCTGCCCTCGCCCCCCTGCAGCTGCCTTGCCCGCCCTGCCCTGCCGCTGCTGCTCTACTTACTGCCCGCCAACTGCTCTCCCTAGCCGCTGCTCAACGCAATACGCCCTGCAGCTGCTGCTGCCCTTACAACCGCCACCACTGCTGTCACTGCAGTCGCTGCTGCCGCCCTTACTACCACCGCTGTAACTGCTACTGTACTACCTACTATGGCAACTGTTACGATGCTTAACTTTGATGCGGAGGGTCGCCCAATTCAGTTTGACTCCTGGCTAGAGGCCTTATTTGTACCTACAGAGTGTTTCTAGGGATGAAGTCTCACTGTATGAGCATACGTCGGGGTCCCTTCCCGCCCTGGATGAGACAGCTGACCGTGTAGCTCGTTCCCAGTGGCTCTCGCATGACGCTACCCCTCGGCTTGCTGTCCGCAAACACCTCCAGCTAGACCACAGGCCCCATTTTAGCCAGCTGAAGATGGCCAAAGCACTCTATGATGCTGTAATCAAGCACTACTCCTCTCCCTCGTCTGCTGCCCCAGGCCGTCTCCTGCTGCCATATCTCTTTCCAGAGCTTTCTGACTTACCGTCGTAGACTTATGACCCACCTCCACTCCAGTGACACTCGTTACCGCGCTGCTCTCAAGCTAGAATTTCTGGCTGGGAACCCGCCCTTGATGTACATGACTCTCGACTTCCCCACGACTCGCCTCCCTGACTCTCTTCACGCCGTAAGAGACCACTTTCTTGCCCTTGACCCCACTGAGATCACCCTTGCCTCGTTTGAGAAAAGTCTCCTAGAGGCTGAGACGAGTGCCGTCGCTGTAGCTGCCTCTCGTGGCACTCCCCGCTCCCCCTTCTTTGAGGGGCGTTCCCTTTTCCTCCTAGGGCCTTCTGTTGCCTCTGCTGCTGCTGTTGAGTTCCTTGGTGCTGAAGAGGCCGGTGCAGCGTCTGCCGCCAGCGGACGGTGTAACAAGAGTGGGCGTTAGAAGGGCAAGGGTGGTGGGGGTGATGGAGGTGGTGGAGGCGGTGGCAGTGGTGAGGTTGGTGGCGCTAGTGATGGTGGGGGCGGAGTGTCAGAATATTATGCTCTAGCCTGTAGTGGGGTGCTCTATAGCGAGTACAACCCTTCTAGGGTTTGCTATTTGTATCCCCATTCTTTCTAGTGCATCGCCTCTCCTTCTTTCACCTAAACTATCGTTTGCCTAGCTAGGGCTTTCCTAGCTTAGGCTCCTAAGACTACCTCCTGTTCTCACATGTTATCAGAGCTACATGCTCCTGGCCTGTGGGCCCCACTTCACTGCTTCCGCTGCTACTGCTACTCCCTGTCCGCCGCGCGCCCCGTGGTGCGCGGCGTTGACTTAGGGTTTTCAGCCCGCCGTGCGCCCCGAGGCGCGCGGCGGTTTTCTGCCCGCCGTGCGCCCCGAGGCGCGCGGCGGTTCTCTGCCCGCCGTGCGCCCCGAGGCGCGCGGCGGGTTTCTGCCCCGTCACTCGGCGCGTCGCCCCCGGGAGGCGCTGCGACGGGCGACGGGGACCCGCGCGTCGCCCCCCGTCGCCCGTCGTGGCCTGCGCGCGGCCCGTACAGCCGGCGTGCGGCCCGTACGGGCTGCGCCAGGCCTGCGCGCGGCCCGTACGGGCTGCGCCAGGCCCGCGCGCGGCCCGTACGGGAAGCGCCAGGCCCGCGCGCGGCTCGGGCCGCCTGCGCGCGGTTCGGGCGGCTATGCCAGGCCCGTGGGCGGCCCGTTCCTCGCTGCCCCTGCCCTCCCCACTGTCCCCCGTGCTTCTACTGGCGCCCCACCCCTCCTACAGCCCGTTCTCCTGAATTAGGGTTTGGGGGTGAGGGGTATGGGGGTGAAGCCACTGAGTGCCGTTCCCTGTTCCTCCTCCTCCTCCGTCTCCCTGTGCTGCAGCTGCCGCTGAGGGGGGGTGGACTTGTTGGAGCCGTTGGAGTGGTACTAAGGGGGGGTGAAGGGGGAGTGGAGCTAGCGGTGTAGCAGCGGGTGTGTGTCAGGGGGAGTGGGATAGTTTGGGGAGGTTGAAGGGGGTGGCCGCCGTGAAGCCAGCAGCTCCAGTCGCCCGTGAGACCGTTGCGCCAGTCGCCCGTGAGCCCGTTGCGCCAGTCGCCCGTGAGCCCGTTGCTCCAGTCGCCCGTGAGTCCGTTGCTCGTCTGCCGCTACTTTTAGCCGCGGAGCCAGTTACTCCAGTAGCCCGTGTGCCAGTTGCTCCAGTTGCCAGTGTGCCAGTTGCTCCAGTTGCCAGTGTGCCAGTTGCTCCAGTTGCGCCGTGTGCCAGCAGCTTCAGCTGCCGCCCACTACCTCCTCTCCTCTCATAGTCTCTTTCCTCCTCCTCACTTGCCCGTTGTGACTACCACTAGCTTTGCTCATAATTGTGAACTTTAAACTATTGCTTCTTGAACTTGTGCTCAGAATGTGTGGTGACATTGTGATCCACCCTGGGCTTGTACTGCTTTGCTTGCTCTGCTGATTACACCCCACTTTGGCTATGGGGGTGTGTCAGAATATTATGCTCTAGCCTGTAGTGGGGTGCTCTATAGCGAGTACAACCCTTCTAGGGTTTGCTATTTGTATCCCCATTCTTTCTAGTGCAACCCCTCTCCTTCTTTCACCTAAACTATCGTTTGCCTAGCTAGGGCTTTCCTAGCTTAGGCTCCTAAGACTACCTCCTGTTCTCACACGGAGGAGGTGGCGGCGACAGTGGAGGAGCCGGGTTTGGTGGCGGTAGTGGGGGTGGTGAGGGCGGTGGAGGGGGTGGGCGTGGCGGTCGGAGTGGACCTGGAGGCTCAAGTTCAACTACTCGTACAGCTCCGTTTGGTGGTTGAGCGGGTGGTGGAGGAGGCTTTGGGGGTGGACAACAGCAGCAGCGTAGCTAATAGACTCTCACGCCGCTGCAGCTTCGTGAGTGGGCGGTTTAGTGTGGTAGCTCCGGTGTCGAGTTCGCTACCAGTACCACCGCTGCACGGGCAAACCTGGAGAGGTCTGCGACCGCCCGAACAAACCTGGAGAGGTCTGCCACCGCCCGGGCCACACTGAGTCTCGCTGCTTCTTCCACCTCGATGATGCGCATCGCGAGGAGCTCGGTGAGCAATAGAAGACTCCTGACTGGTTAGTGCTACTCAATAAAAACATAGATGTGTTTGCTCTAGATTGGGACCAGATCCTTGCTGGCATGTTTGCTACATATGCTACTTCTTCTAGTGTTGAGGGTGATTAATACTCGAGTGTGCCTAGAGATGCTGGTGTAGAGGATGCTAGTCTATGTGCTTGTGAGACTGCTGGCACAAGTGTTGTTCCTGTAGAGGCTTTGCACACCTTCACGCTTGACTCCGGTGCATCTCGCTACTTCTTCTCGACTTCACACAGTCACACCGCTCACAGCACCTGTCCCTGTCACTGTGGCCGACCATTCTGGCGGCCCAATCATTGCACGTGGCTCCACTGTTCTCTCGTGTCTAGCAGCACCCTCCGGCTCCCTAACCGGTCTCTACCTCCCCTCGTTCTCTACAAACTTGGTGAGTAGCACTGTCCTCCAGGACTAGTTGGTCACTACCACTACTCCTGGAGGTGAGCTTGTAGTAATCTGTACGGACTCTGTGACTGGCGAGCACCTAGCGACGTTCACTTGGAGGCCTGGGTCTGGCCTGTACACACTGACCACTGAGTCTGCACATCTGGCTGCACAGGTGGCTGCGTCAGGTCAGGTCGCTGCGTCTTGCACGTGTCAGGTACTCACGCACCCGTGTCTCCTCTGGCACCACCGTCTTGGTCACCCCTCCCTACCGCGTCTGCGTAGCATGCAGTCCTATCTCCTTGTCTCCCCAGGTCCCTTCCCCCACTCTCGAGGTCGCTTGCGCCACCGTGCCTTCCCTGCATCGAGGGGTGGCAGCGCGTCGCTCCTTACTCCTCCTCGTTTCCTTCAACCACTGCTCCTCTGCAGACGCTCCACATGGACGTGTATGGCCCTGCCCGCGTCAGTGGATCGGACCGCGAGCGTTACTTTCTGCTGGTTGTTTACACGCGCTACACTACAGTCTTCCCCTTGCAGAGCAAGGCGGAAGTCCGCAGTGACTTGATCCCCTGAATCCGCGCTGTCCGTCGCCAGCTGAACGCACGGTTCCACCAGGACCTCCAGGTCATGTGGCTGCACTCTGACCAAGGTGGTGATTTTTCCTCACGCCTCCTTGAGGACTTTTGTTGTGAGGAGGGCATTGCCCAGTCGTTCACGCTTCCGGACTCTCCACAGCAGAATGGGATTGCTGAGCGCCGCATTGGCTTGATCATGGAGGTTGCTCGCACCTCCATGATCCATGCGGCTGCTCCCCATTTTTCGTGGCCGTTTGCGGTCCAATACGCCGCGTGGGAGGAGATCGTAACTGTCTAGAGGATCTACAAGAAGCGCAAGCCCCACAGCAATGCTCCACTCCCGCCTGCAGTAAAGCATTAGAACAAGGGCAAGGAGGCAGATGAAGTGATGGAAGTAGTAGACCTAGGAGATGAGAGTGATGCATCTGACAGTGATGATGATGATGGATTTGATGATTAGGATAACTTAGAGATAGGTAGGATGTAGAAGTAGTAAGGTAGTTATAACTTTCTAATGTAGGCGAGTCTAATTTAGTAGGTAGTATGTTTGTACTTCGTATTGTAGGCCAGTCTAATGTAGTTCAACCGAGGCCAACAAAAAACACACCTAAAATCACAATCAGACTTTCCACTGAGGTTGATCCTGAATGTTCTGACTTTTTTTTTAAGACACTCTGAAATTTCAGCGTTTTTTTAACACCAACTCTGAGAGTTTCAGACTAAAACTGTAGACAAGTCTGACGAATAAGACAGACCAAACACGAATCTGAGGCCCTGTTTGAGACCTAAGCAATGAAACTTTTGTTAGAACTAGGCAGCAAGAATGGCGACTAAGTCAAAAGGAAGGTGGGTACGAACGAAGTGTCGAGATAATGTTTGTAGCCCCTTAAGGCTAAACCCATTACAGCCTAAATAAATATGGACAAATATGTTTTGACACACCCCCATAGGCAAAGTGGGGGATAGCCAGAGTAAGCAATGGTCATAAAACCAGTCAAGAGAAGCAAAAAGCAAAGCAAAGCTCAGGGTGGATCTCAAGATCACCACAGAGTCTGAGCACAAGCAAAGGGCCACAAGGCCAATTCACATGCAGTCATATAAGAGCATAAGCAGTACACTGATCACAGCCTAACAAGAGTAAGCATGCAGCTAGGCATGAGCAAATGGCCCTCGAAGTCCTGACCCGGGCGAGTCGAGTTGCGCCGACCCGGGCATAAAACCCGACCCGACATTTCATTTTGGAGCAGGTCGAGTCGGGCTTCGGGTCAACGTTGACTCGACCTGGAATCGGGGAAAAAACAGGGTAATTGGGTCGGGCTTTGACCCGACCCGATTTTGACACTTGGGGAAACCCTAATGTCGAGGTCGAAGGGTCATTTTTCCCCTCGACATGAGTTTCGCAACCTAACTTGTTACTATCAGCCCAGAAATCCTAGTTTTTAGTCAAGTAATAGCCTAAATGTCGAGATCGGCAAGCAGTAGGCTCAATGTTTAGGCTCAATGTCGAAAGATCTGAAAAGAGGGGAAGGTGGGGAGAGGTGGAAGCGGGTTTCCCTGACCCGACCCGACCTCGGGTCGGCCCGACCCGATATCGGGTCAACCCTGACCCGACCATGTACCCCCGGGTCGGGTCAGGGCCTTCACCATCTTGGCCCGGGTCCCGACCCGAGCCAACCCGACTCGACCCGGGAATTCGGCTGGCCCGGCCAAGTCGGGTCGGGTCGGGTGCTCATGCCTCGGTATATATATAGGTCACATTATGCAAGTAAGGTAAGCAAGTGAGGCAGAGTAGGCACAAGGCCTAGAGCAGTGCAGAAACGCTGAAGATATCAGCAAACACAAGGGCATGTTAAAGATATCAGCAGTGTTGGCCTGTAAGGCCACGTAAGCAAGACGGAGCTAACCACGCTGCTGTAACCCTCGAGCGAGGAAGTAACGAAGAGCAATGTGCTTCGTTCTGTGCTCCTATCTCTGATCCCGACACAAGGCAATCATGGCCTTGTTGTCGACGTACAGAACCGGAGGACAACGAGGCCACTCACCCAAGTCAATAAGCAAGTAGGTCAGCCAGCGTAACTCCTGTGCAGCCATAGCCCCAGCGTAGATCTCGGCCTCGCAGCTGGAACAAGTACAGAAGATGAGTGTGTGGACCTCCAGGAGATAAAACCAGCGCCGAGACTGAAAGTGTAACCCTGTGACGACCGCTGAGTATTTGGTCATCGGCCCAAGAAGCGTCTGAGTGTCCAGTGAGTACAACTTGACCCCGTTCCCCAAGCACCAGCCCCATGCCTGATGTATTGCACAAATAACGCAGCACCCTCCTAGCAGCTCGCCAGTGCTCTGGTCAATGTCTCCCGGACACAACGTAGCACGCAAGGATACTGAGAGGGTACACGAGGTTAGGTCGAATGCACGTCATCAGGTACATGAGCTAACCAACAAGCTCTGGATACGAACCACTCGGCTCTACGGACTCGTCCGAAGGTGGAGCTAAGAGCAAGTGGCTTGTAGGCAGAGGGGTGGACTGTGGCGAGGAGAACTGAAAGCCGAAGCGCTGAAGGACCTGGTGCACCATGTGTGACTGAGTCAGAGTGATGGTGCGCCGTGCTCTGTCCCGGGTGATCTGCAAGCCAAGATAGCTTCGCAGCTCACCTAGGGCAGTGCAAGTGTGTCTCTTCTGCAGCTCCGCCTTCACAAGGGCCAGTGCCTCAGTGTCAGCAGTAGCAAATACCAAGTCGTCAACGTACACAATGATATAGAACGGCGGCAGAAAAGGGTCGGTGTGTAGAAACAGAGATGGGTCAGCAGTCGAAGGAGTAAAGCCAAGAGCTGGGCCAGAAAAGCGTAGTCTTCAGTGTGTCGTGCCACTTGCAGGGGTGCCTGGCAAAGACTGTCGACTAGCCATCGGAGGCTCCACTGGTTACCCTGAGGAAATGGCCAAGTGGAGCAAGGTGGGCGGTGCAGCCAGATCTCCTCGTGAATGATGCCCTACAAGAAGTCTGTGGAAAAGTTAAGTAAGTGCAGCTCGTAGTCACGCTGTGCTGCAACGTGCAGTAACACCCGAAGAGTGGTCATCTTCGGGGTGGGGGAGAAGGTCTGGAAGAAGTCGACCACTTGTCGCTGACTAAAGCCTCGTGCAACGTAACGCGTCTTGAAGGTAGGCGGAGAATCCGGCGGCCGCTTCACTATGAAAATCCACATGCCATCGACTATGTTCACCCCAGGAGGGGGATCTGCATCGGCGAAGGTGCCTGTGGACTTCCAGGATGCCATCTCTGCATCTGTGGTTGTCTGCCACTCAAAGGAGTAAGGACCCGTAATCACCTCTATGTAAGAGCGCGGGGTCGGGATGTGCAGTGCATTCGGATCTCCCTCAGGGCAAAGCAGCATGGCCACGAGATGAGGTACAGCAGCCGCGAGGTACTCAAGCTCAAACTGCCTGTCCTCAAGGACGTCACTGCCGAAGGCAAGCTCGCCCCGGACAGACGGAGGGCAATCAGACCCAGACTCAGTAATTCCGGCGTAGCAGCAAACTCAAAGGAAGGGTGAGTCGGGCTCGGATTTCAGCGAAAAATAAAATAGAAAAAATAATAAAAAAAATAATCTAAAAAAAAAAAACTGATTTAGGTAAAAAATGTATTTCAGACTTTTTTCAGAACCACAGCTGAATTTTCAGCTTTTTTTTTTCTTTAAGAAAGAAACATAAAAACCTATAAATTCTAGAGTGTAAAATGACATAAAATGGCTGATCAGTCTGATTTTCAGCATAAAATTTTGTACCAACTCTAATTTTTCAGACTATCCCAAAACCAATCTGAGGCCCTGGTCAGTTACAACTGTGGCCAAAACTGCGTGACAGTGGGACTAGCAGCACAAGCTAGGTCAGACGATGAGCACGACGAACAGAGCGAACAGGCGAGTGAGGACGAGACGCAGGCTCACGACGCTCTGTCAGAGGGTCTGTCTGCTCAGTGTAAGGAGAAGGAGCAGGTAGTGGGGAGTGAGGTTGTAACTGCGGCTGAGACTGGTCAGGCGGAGGACACAGTAGGTGAGGAGTAAGGCCAGTGGAAGATGGAAGACTAAGAACTAGCGAAGCGTCGAGCCTGGTGGTGGCAGCGACGACTCCGGCTGAGGCAAGAAGAACGGTCGCTACTGCACAGGCTTCACAGCACCCCCAGCACTAGAACCTCCAGCAGCTCCAGCAGCTCCAGCACCTCCAGCTCCAGTACCTCCAGCACCAGCACCTCCAGCACCAGCACCTCCAGCTCCAGCACCTCCAGCGCCAGCACCTCCAGCACCAGTCATTCCAGCTCCGCTACCAAAGCTGCCCCACTGGACAACTCACTCACAAAGGTGCTATGGCGAGAGAGTCTCTTGCCATCTTGGCTGCTGCTGCTGTCCACTCTCAGAGCCTTCAGAAGGAGCACCAACGACTCCACCACCACTAGGATGCTCAGCACCCCCAGAATCTGCACCTCTAGTGTCACCGCCCCCACCAGCACCCCCAGGGTCCACTACTCCAATGTCACCGCCCCCAGCAGCACCGGAGTCCACATCGACTGGCTACAGAGGCAGTGAGAACGACTGAGGTGGAAAACTAGGAGGGGTCTCTAAGCGCGGTGAGTGTCAACGAGAACGGACTGGAATGATGAACTAGCAAGGATTGTGAGTACAAATATGAAACCCTAATGTTGTGACCCCCCTATAGGCTAACCCACTACAGCCTACACAAATACAACATGTATAATGTTTGACACACCCCCATAGGCAAAGTGGGGGAGACCTAGGGGTCACAAGACCAGTCAAGGCAAAGCAAGGCAACAACAAGCTCAGGGTGGATCTCAAGGATTCCACACAAATTCCGAGCACAAGCTAGTGGTCACAAGACCAGTTCACATGCAGGTTTATAACAGAGCAAGAGATACAGTGATCACAGCCTAGCAAGAGTAAACATGCAGGTATAGATATATATAGTGATCACAGTACAAGCAAAGTCAAGAGGTAAGTAAGTGAGGTCCAGTAGGCACAAGGCCTAGTAGAGTGCAGAAGCGCTGATGGTCACGAGGCTGAAGCGCCTTGGTGAACACATCAGCAGTGTTGGCCTCAGTGGCCACGTAGCGAATACAAAGCTGACCGCGCTGCTGCAGCTCACGAGCAAGGAAGTACCGCAGGGCGATGTGCTTCGTTCTGTGCTCCAGTCTGTGCTCCTCACACAAGGCAATGGCAGCCTTGTTGTCGACGTACAGTACTGGAGGAGAACGAGGCCGCTCTCCGAGGTCGGTCAGCAGGTAGGTCAGCCAGCGTAGCTCCTGGGCAGCCATGGCTATAGCGTAGATCTCAGCCTCGCAACTGGAGCCGAGAACAGAAGAAGAGCGTGTAGAGCGCCAAGAAACTGAGCCAGAGCCAAGGCTGAAGGTGTAACCCTGAGACGACCGCTGAGTGGCCTGGTCGTCTGCCCAAGAAGCGTCTGAGTGCCCTGTGAGAACAACTCGGTCTCGCCCTCCAAGCACAAGCCCCATGCCCGACGTACTGCACAAGTAGCGCAACACCCTCTTAGCGGCATCCATGTGCTCCTTCCTGTGACGGCCAGGAGCGACATAGCGTGCAAGGATGCTAAGAGGGTATGCAAGGTCAGGTCGAGTGCAAGTCATCAGGTACATGAGGCAGCCCACAAGCTCTGGATACGGGCCACTCGGCTCTACGGACTCATCCGAAGGCAGAGCTGAGAGCGAGTGACCAATAGGCAGAGGAGTGGACTGAGGCGAGGAGTACGTGAAGCGGAAGCGCTGGAGAACCTGCTGCACCATGTGTGACTGAGTCAGGGTGCTTGTAATCCATGAGACTCATGCACATGAGGTCTCCAAGGCGTGCATCCTTCAGCGAGCCTCTCTGCCACGACTTGATGCTGTTCTGCCTCGAGAACTCCTGCTCGCACTCCACGGTGCTCAGCGACAGTACAGCAACCGCCACCCACAAAAGCACGAGGTTGGGGTAGCTGTCCTGCCAGTCGGGTGTCTTGAGCATGGCAGTGAGCCCTGCGTGGAAGCTGCGCTCGCTCTTGGTAGATGCTGCAAGCACCGAGGTGAACATGCGCAGCTCCTCTGCACGACGCTTGTTGATTCTCGCCGGGGTAGGGAAAAGTATAATAAAAGAACAAACTAAGAAAACAAATACAAACATACATTGAAGCGTCGCACGTAATAGAAAATGAGCAATGATGCAGCAGGATATAAAAACCACACAACATTAGGCTTACCTGGCAGGATATCTTCCGTCAGGTCGGCCTTAAACAGAGTCACAAGCGACTGTAGCCATTGAAGGCACCTGCGGTTCCTCTCTCCTCAACCCAGTGGGTATTCATCGGGGATGAACAGCTTTGCCCCAGACATCCCATCCAGGTCGCCAAGCCGATGCTCCAGTTGGTGACGATCAGCTCGGCAAACTTCGTGCAGACGTCCACGCAGCCATCGTGGGTCCCGGGCAGTGCTGATTTTATCTGACTAAAATAGTCTGATTGTCTGAAATTTCAGGGTATTTTTCTGTGGATCTTGATTTTTCAGAGTTGTAAGATTTTCAAACATGAGTACCTCAGACTTACTTGTTTTCGGATACTGAGAATCCCAGAGTAGTGACTTAGCCAAAAATGGGTCTACATACAACAGCAAGTACGGAACTTGAAATGCGGATAACTACTTTCGACGTACCTTCCGCTACGTCATATATTTCCTGGGTACAAAAACACTTCACCCCGCTGTCACGCGCAAAATCTGTACCTGGCAACATTCGCCACCCTTTTCCTGTAAGACTGCCAACTTGTCTCTCTGTTACACTCACACGGGAGGGACCATCGCTGCAGCTACGCTGAGTCAGCGTGGGAAACTGTGTGCTGGCGCAGCAAAGTTGGTTAGCGCTACACCTCACAAAGCACATTCGTGGCAGTGATGTGTTGCAGTGGCAGGAAACATGCAATGATTTTTCCCTTTGAAGTTTGAGTACTTCAGACACGTGTTTTTGCGAAACCTGGAAAATCAGAGAAGCCAAACTCTGGGAAATATGCCTCAGACTAAAAATTTTCAGACCCCCTTGAACATCAGACTCGTTTTTTTTTAATAGTCAGCCCTGGTCCCGGGCCCTTCGAACTCCTCCAGCTCGTCCTCATGCAGCATGAATGCGAAGCGTGCAGGTCGGCCGTCCGAGTCAACCCTTCGACTTTCACCTCCCGGGTGCCTCCTAGCCCATGGCGCGCGATGAAGGGGGACAGTAGCTCGCTGACGCCGCCACCGAAGTCGTCGCCGCAATCAACGTAGCGGCTCTTGATGTGGGACGTTGTGCGCTTGACCTGCGCATGCACGCTGGCATAGTCAAGCTGGACAGAAACAAGAGGGAAGGTAGTTAGTGGCTGGTGACGGTAAACATGCAGGATTATAGCAGAATGACCACTATAACAAAGCAACATTGACAGAAATCCATTAGCAGAAAGCTCACCTCCTTGTGCTGGAACTCCTTGTTCAAGATGTTGAGCTGCTCAAGCACATCAGCAATAAAAAATAGGAGGAAATGAAACTTGTATCTTGTCATGAAGGCATACAGCTTCGCGTCCCACTCCTTCAGCATCACGATGAGAGCCGGAAGCACAGCAACAAGCCTGAGAACTACGTCACCCCGTGACAGCCAACGGACGGCATGAATGCCTTGCAGCTCAAGAGAAGTGGACGCGAAAACTTCCTGGAGGCCCATTAAGCACAGGTGCCGTGGCCCCGACCGGCCGAGATGCTCTGCCACGGTGCGAATAACCGTGTCAATCACGTTGAAGGCTGGAATCTTCTCTGCGGCTGTTTTTGCCGCCAGTGCCTCCCTGAACAACAAGGCACAAACATCAGTACATCGAGAAAGTCAAGATAACGAAAAAAGGCACAGCATAATTATGCACAAACACTGACATACCTGTGCGCGATGCAGTGGGATGACACCAAATGGGGGATGCGCAGGCGGAGGTGTGTCGTGAGGCCAGACTTGCTGCCCATCATGACGTTGACACCGTCGGTGTTGATGCCTGCAATGCGCTGAAGGTCGATCCCGACTGCGTGCAGGTGTGACAAAAGAATGCTCAGAAGAGAAGCTGCGTCGGCCTTCTCCACGGTGGGTAACGACATGAACTTTCTGACAAGCTTGTTGTCACGGATGAAGGTGATGAAGAGGATCAGGTGCTTCCCGCTGCACCTATCTGTGCTCTCGTCAATCGAGATGCCGACAAAGGGCGTCGCCATCTCATGTTCCAGCTGGGTTGTCAAGGAGCCATGTCGCAGTCGCTTGCGTCAGCTCCCCGAAGCCGTATCTGCACGTGGAAACAATAGTGAGTAAATTATTATGGTGAATAACACTGAAACACCGTTGTATATTAAATAGCTTACGGCAATCGCACTCACGTGGTGTAGTAGGTGCCGTACCCATTCTTTGGGAAGCTAGGCACTCCCTTCTCCGCCAGGTAATGCACCAGCTTCACCCACATCCCCATGGGCGAGTCAGACCTGCTGATGAACAGCAACAAGTTGAGAAGGGCGATGACGCGCAGCTGCTCTCCGTCAACCGTAGCGCGATGTTGGTCGATCTGCGGCTGCCGCGCACCGGACTCCTGCATAGCTGTGAATCTCGCCATCGCCAGCTTGTGCTTCGCCGTGCCAGCGTGCTCACGAAACAACTGGGTCTGCAAGTCCGTGGCGCCTTTCTCGTGCCTCCCGCACTTGCCTGCATCACCAGCATGAGCTGCACAAACAGTACACTTGAACGCAGGCAACCCCGAGGAGGTTTTAGTGATGTGAAGCCAGGGGAAACGTGCTTGCCAATGACTCTTGTACTTGTCAATCGCATCATCGTAGAGTCCTTTAATGAGCTCGGCCCGGTTTACGGTGAGGCAAGGACACGGGCGCTCACAGAGGAGCCGGGAGAGTTGTTGACGTCGGCAGACGACGATGAAGGCTTGACAAAGCTCAAGGTCGCCTGCTTGAGCCGGATGGTGCGTGCCGTGGTCTGAGTGGGATGGTGCGAGGCCGAAGCGACAGTTGGTTCCGCAGCTGTCTCTGCCACAGGGTCGGGATTTGAGATAACAAGTTCTAAAGGTTCCTTCTGGGTGGGGATAGTATCGGGCTGGACGCGTGCTGCCTTCTCGAGTGCTAGATTACTGAGCAAGAAATCTAAGCCTGTTAAGGCAGGCTGTGAATCAGGGTCGTCATTGCTGGTGGTGGGATTGTTGGGCTGAGCCATGGCGGGGATCTGAGAGAGCCTGCCGAGCAGGTACGAGAGGTGGTTTTAAGGCTGCTAAACTGGGCACTGGATGGGCCCATTGAGTTGAAGTTGAGCTGAGGGGTGTGGATGAAACCCTAGCTCATAGAGGATGGCCCTATAACCCACTATGGGCCATCCTTAAGTTGGGTGGGTGGTTGCCTAGCATGCACGGCAACGACGAGGCGCGCCTGCCGTGCAATGCTACGAGGAATGTTTCGTGTGTGTCTGTTGTAGCATCGTGGTACACGATGCTGCCAAAAGGACCAATCAATGCTCAGGGTGTCCGCCAATAGGTCCTGTTGGCACCGTCTGCTTGCCATCACCTTTACGTGGGTGGCTACTGTAATGCAGCATCTTGGACACTGGTGGTGGTGGAGTCCGTGATGGCGGGCAAAAGCTGCCAAACCGACCAATCAGTGCTCTAACGGGGTGTGAGCTGGAGCTTACGAGGGAAACATCGCGCCGCAGGGCGGTGTCGCCCAAAGAGCTTGACAGCTGTCACAGGCTTCACGTGATTGACGGTACAGGTACATGTACCACTGTTAATCCTGAGTGTCGGCGCCCAGGTACATTCAATCAGAGTCGGCACTCGTTTGTACTCTGAATTATCAGAGTACATGTCGAGAAGACTAGGTTAGGAGCCTAGGGTTTAGAACGAGGTGGACGAGAGAGAAGGGGCAGCATTATGGAAGGCAAGATACATGATATAGTTCAAGGGAAGGTGAGCACAGTGGTGCACCACCAACAGTTGATGACAATAACTATAGTAACTACAGCAAGCAGGATATAATATAACTTTGACACACCCCCTTAGCCTGCTTGCGGTAGGAACTAGTACAATCAGCACCCCATAAACGTGCAACAAAAGACGGCAAAGGGTGGTAAGTGAGGGAAACGAGGCAAGCGAAGGAGAGAGGAGAGGAGAGGAGAACTAAGGGGAAGGTAAGAATGAGAGAGGGAAAAGGAGAGAAGGTGGGGGGCCAGCATGATTGTACCAAATTCATGCCTACTATCCCTCTTAATAACCCCCTTTTACAAAGGGGGGAGGGGGAGGAGTGAGGGAAACGAAGAGAAGGTGGGGGGCCAGCATGAGTGTACCAACGTCACACCTACTATCCCTCTTAATAACCTTCAGTACTCAACTCAACCACCCCCCTTTAACCTCACCCCCTGAATCCGCCGTCCCCTCAAGTCTCACCCTCACCCTCCTTTCACCTTCACACACCCGCCACCCACTCATCACCCCCTTGCCACCCCCTCATCTCCCCTCCCCACGGCAAAAGCCGTGGAATGGAGGGAGGGGGGGCGGCGGTAGCTGCTGGTGTTGGCGGGTGGCGCTGGTGCCTGCGCTGGCGGTTCACACCCGCCACCCCCACATCCCCCCCCCCCAACGGCAAAAGCCGCGGAAGGGAAGGGCTGTACGGAGCTGTTGGCGCTGGCGTCCGCGCTGGCGCTTCGCGGCTGGCGCACGCGCTGGCGCTGGTTGCTGGTCGCTGGCGCTGGCGTCCGCGCTGGCGCACGTCGCGGACGTCTGCGCTGGCGCTTGGCGAGGGCGTGCGCTGGCGTAGGTCACAGACGTCCGCGCTGGCGCATGGCGAGGCGCTGGGCGGGCTTCGCACGGTCGGAACGGGCCGCGCGCAGGCAAAACGGCTGCACGACGGACGGGCAGGGCGCAAGGGGGGTGCGACGGACGGGCAGGGCGCACGGGGCGCGACGAACGGGCAAGCGCTTTGGGCGCGACGGGCATGACGGGACGGGACGGGTAGGCGCCTCGGGCGCGACTGGTGACGAACAAAATAGCGCATTTCTTGCTGCAATGGGAGCGGGCCCATGTTCCTTGAAAGAAAAAATGGGTCCTAAGACCGTAGTAGCTCTGATAGCATGTCGAGAAGACTAGGTTAGGAGCCTAGGGTTTAGAACGAGGTGGACGAGAGAGAAGGGGTTGCATTATGGAAGGCAAGATACATGATATAGTTCAAGGGAAGGTGAGCACAGTGGAGCACCACCAACAGTTGATGACAATAACTACAGTAGCTACAGCAAGCAGGATATACGATAACTTTTACAGTACACTCACGAAAAACTCTGAAATTTCGGAGTCAGCCTAAAAAAAAATATGATTTTTTTACAGAGTTGAGGCCATAAAAATTATGAATTTCTCAGAGTTCACTGGAAAACAAATTCTGAAATATCAGACTTTTTCATGCAAATCAGAGAAATTTCTCTGACTTCTGAGGGCTTGGTCTCAAATGAAAAGGTTTCTAGAGGGGGGAAGAAGGAGGAAGGGTGTGTCAGAATGTGATATTTGTCTAGTCTGCAGTGGGGTACTCTATAGTGAGTACAGCCCGGTTAGGGTTTGCTATTTGTATCCCAATTGCCTGCTAGTGAAACCCCTCTTCTTCTGTTTCCGTTCCTGCTGCTCATTCTGATATGCTATCAGAGCGTCTACGCTCCTGGCCTGTGGGCCCACCTGCTTCCGCTGCTGTACTGCCTGTCGCGCGCCCCGTGGCGCGCGACGTTTTTTCTTCCCGCCATGCGCTCGGAGCGTGCGGGAGCCCCGGGGACGCGTGCGCCGCCCCCCGTCGCCCGTCGCGGCGCCCCCGGGGACCCGCGCGCGGCCCCCCGTCGCCCGTCGCGGCGCCACCGGGGACAAGCGCGCCGCCCCCATCGTTCGTCGCAGCTCCCCCAGGGACCCGCGCGCCGCCCCTTGACCCCGTGCGCCGTGGGGCTGCTCCCCCCCCGCCCCTACCCTTTCCCCTTCCTCTCCCTCATGCGCGTGCAGCTATGGGGGTGACGGGTACGGGGTGGCGGGTGTGTGAACCGTCACCTGCTCCTCCTCCTCCTCCTCCGTCTCCCACTGCTGCAGCTGCCGCTGAGGGGGGTGGATGTGTGGGAGCCGAGGGAGTGGCGCTAGGGGGGTGCCGCGGGAGTGGAGCTAGGGTTGCATAGGGGGGTGTGTGAAAAGGGGTCTGCGACAGTGGGGGAGGTTGAACGGAGGTAGCCGTTGTGGAGCCAGCAGCGCCAGTAGTCCGGATGCCCTTGCTCCGGTAGCCAGCGAGCCCGTTGCGCCAGTCGCCCGTGGGTCCGTTGCTCCAGCCGCTCGTCTTAGTTGCGGAGCCAGTTACTCCAGTAGTCCGGGGCCCTTGCTCCGGTAGCCCGTGTGCCAGTTGCTCCAGTAGCCCGTGTGCCAGCAGCTTCAGCCGCCGCCTCCAATCTCCTCTCCTCACAGTCCCTCCTCCTCACGAGTCCTCTATGTCTCCCACTAGCTTTGCTTGTGCTTGTGAACTTATTATGTGACTGCTTGCTGTGCTGATTATACCCCACTTTGCCTATGGGGGTGTGTCAGAATGTGATATTTGTCTAGTCTGCAGTGGGGTACTCTATAGTGAGTGCAGCCCGGTTAGGGTTTGCTATTTGTATCCCAACTGCCTGCTAGTGAAACCCCTCTTCTTCTGTTTCCGTTCCTGCTGCTCTTTCTGACAGGGTGCGGGGCGGGGCGGGGGGGAGGGGGGGTCGTTTATCTGGGGGTTTACGGTAGCAGCAAGTCACAAAGAAAGAAAATATACTTCCACGGCATTCACTAGTCAAACCTCTCACAGAATCAGTAGCAACTCAGCTCAGTACCCTATGTACAGAAAAATGTGATCACGTCAAATGTTCCTAAATAGCAAGGTGTATGGCGAGCACATGGTGCAACCTTCTGTTGCCAGGCAAGGCCACTGGAGCACCCATTGCCCAGCCACCTTGCCCTTCAACATTATCACTACCCATCAGGTGCATTGATTCTCTGGCTGCTGCTACAGGCACACTCCCTAAAGCCTGTGCCTGTGCTGCTGGGTGGCTGACAGCAATGGGTGGCTGTGTGGGGGCAGAGAGAGAAGGCTGAGAGGGGAGCGAGGAAGGGAATGAGAAGGATGAGGAGGTGTGAGGGAGTAGGGCGGAGAGAGAAGAGAGAGTATGGAGGTCCGGGAGGAGTATTTCTCGCATCACTCCTGGGTGGCGCGGGTCGTGTGGCTGGAAGAGAGCCACGAGCCGGCCGCCACAACCGAGAAGCTGCTGCAGCCTTCCAGATTTGGCAGCGCTGGCAGAATTGTCAGCAGCAGCAGCTACAGCAGGGGCAGAGCTAACATCAGCAGCATTGGAAGGGGCAACAAGACTGGAAGCTGCACCGTTGCTGGAAAGATCTGAGTCGAGTGCAACAGAATGGGAGTTGGAGCGTGTAGTGTGTGGGCAGGGTGGCATGGGCGCACAGGGTGGAGTGGAAGAATATCTCTCATGCGATAACCTGCCACCGGGGTGACGGAGCTGAGGGGACTGATGAGGAAGAGGAGGACGAGGCGGGGAGGGAGAGAGGAGGGGAGGGCCAGCAGGAACCCATTTCCGGCGAAGGTGGTTGAAGACAAGCAGAGAGCAAAGCACCGAGTAGGTGGCGGGTGCGGTGTGTGGTGCTACAGCTGTGCTGCTGTGTGCGTCTGGTGGTTCCTGAGGCGTCTCAAGATTTGAAACCCAGGACGCTCTGCTGCTGCATGCTCTATTTGAGGTTTCCTCTGCTGCTGGCTTTGCAGTCACATCCGCTACAATCACTTGTGCTACGTGTGTTGTGGTCCAGATGGCATGGATGGCGTCACACTCCTCCACCACCCTCCACATCTCAGCGCTCCCCCAGTCAGCCTCCACCACACCTACCTCTGACACCATGCTGCTGTTGAGCGCACCGCCACTACCATCAACAATACCGCCGGTGCATGTAACACGGCTACCAGGGCCATGGGCAGTATGAGCAGGTGGAGGTGGTCTGAGTGCATGGCGTTTAAGCCCCCCAGGTTGATGGCAAAGTAGGGTGACCTGTGCCGTTGCACAAACACCCGCCCTCCCAGTCCAAGTGAGTCGAGCCTTGCGAACTGGCAGTAATGCTCCCCGCAGCTGCTGCCGCCTTCAGTCAAACCACAACCACTCAGCTTGCTGCTTGTGCCGCCACTGTCGCCACCGGCACCACTGCTGCTGCTGCTGCTGGTGCTGCGGCCACTGCTTTTGCTGCTGCCGCTGCTGTTGGTGCTGTCGCTGCTGTTGCTGTTGCTACTACCGCTGCTGTGAACAGACTCCGATCTGCTGTTATTGGCACGCTAGTCACTGTCACACTCGTCGGCACCAAATCCGTCTGCAGGCATCGCAATGCGCATCGTGCACACCCCCAGGAACGGGTGGCGCGAGTGGTTGCTGGGGAAAGCACTGCCGCGTGGCAAGCTGGGAGAGGCTCCGGGAGCTGAAAAATCAGGATGTTGCTCCACTACCCCCGTTTCTGAGGGGCGAACAGCAACTCTACCACACGAACCAGCAGATCTCCCCTATGGAAAAAACGGCACAGAACACCCTCCGACAACCACGAGGCAATCCCTCTGCCCCCCATTCCACCGCACCCCACCCATTGCAGCCACCACAGGGTCCAATCTGGGAAGCAGGCACGGCTGCTGCACAGCAAATCACGCGCCCATGTGCCAGTCAAACACTGACACGTGGCGCACATGCTGCCGCCGGCCGGACTGGCAAGGCACGGCATCACCCACGATGACAAAACCCGACTTCGGGAATTACCACAGCAACAGCGCCGTAACAGGCTGGGTGGGCGTGGCGGTTGGCGGGGGGAAGCGGAGGCAGGCGGCGCCAGCTGGGGGGGAATGCGTTGGGGGCGCAGCAGGCACAGAGGCCTAACGACGACCCAGCCCAGTTGCATAGCTGCCTTGCCTGGCATGGATCGCACAGGTCCCGCGGGTCGCAGATTTTGCAGGCTTCACAAAGGCAGCAGGCTTCACAGAGGCAGCAGGCTTCACAGAGGCAGCAGGCTTCACAGAGGCAGCAGGCTTCACAGAGGCAGCAGGCTTCACAGAGGCAGCAGGCTTCACAGAGGCAGCAGGCTTCACAGAGGCAGCAGGCTTCACAGGGGCAGCAGGCTTCACAGAGGCAGCAGGCTTCACAGAGGCAGCAGGCTTCACAGGGGCAGCAGGCTTCACAGGGGCAGCAGGCTTCACAGGGGCAGCAGGCTTCACAGAGGCAGCAGGCTTCACAGGGGCAGCAGGCTTCACAGAGGCAGCAGGCTTCACAGAGGCAGCAGGCTTCACAGAGGCAGCAGGCTTCACAGAGGCAGCAGGCTTCACAGAGGCAGCAGGCTTCACAGAGGCAGCAGGCTTCACAGAGGCAGCAGGCTTCACAGGGGCAGCAGGCTTCACAGAGGCAGCAGGCTTCACAGGGGCAGCAGGCTTCACAGGGGCAGCAGGCTTCACAGGGGCAGCAGGCTTCACAGAGGCAGCAGGCTTCACAGAGGCAGCAGGCTTCACAGAGGCAGCAGGCTTCACAGAGGCAGCAGGCTTCACAGAGGCAGCAGGCTTCACAGAGGCAGCAGGCTTCACAGAGGCAGCAGGCTTCACAGAGGCAGCAGGCTTCACAGAGGCAGCAGGCTTCACAGAGGCAGCAGGCTTCACAGAGGCAGCAGGCTTCACAGGGGCAGCAGGCTTCACAGGGGCAGCAGGCTTCACAGGGGCAGCAGGCTTCACAGGGGCAGCAGGCTTCACAGGGGCAGCAGGCTTCACAGGGGCAGCAGGCTTCACAGGGGCAGCAGGCTTCACAGGGGCAGCAGGCTTCACAAAGGGACCCAATTTTCGAAGGGATGACAAGTTTTGCAAGCTTCACATATGCAGCACGCGAACCACTGCAGCCGCTGGTTGCCTGCTGCCATCGCTGCTGCTACCGTCGCTACCACCCACGTACACCACCAGCAGTGCACCCGGGCTATCGCAGTGGCCCTCGTGCACACACGCCTTTGAAGCCACTGGGGCTGGAAAGTGAGATTCTAAGTGCACTGGAAGGCGGTTGTTAGAGTTGTTCAAGAGAAAACTGGGTACAGAACCAAGCTTCCACTCGTCTCCCGCCAATCCCTTCCCCTTCTCCTTCCCCTTCCCCTCCCCTTCCCCCCCCCCCACCCCCCCCCCCCCCCCCCTTCTCCCTCCCTTCCGCCCAACAATGGCGCAGCCTCCCCTCTCCCCCCGCACCCCTCCACCCCCCATCGTCTGCGCGGACGCGTCGCAGGCGACCGAACGACCGGCGGCGAATGGCGGCCGCCCAGGCGCGCGACACGCAACGAGCGGCGGGCAGGTCCCAGAGGGACAGGCGCGCAAGACAGGCGAGCGCGAGGTCATGGGGCAGGCCGAGGAGCAGATCGCCGCATTTGGCGGAGGCAGAGACGGACACCATAGGGCGGTTTTAGATTCTCAAGGCTCGCAAGCGGCAGTTGCTGTGCTGGTTCCGTTTGCGAGCGGACTCAAATGTCACTCAACGGCGGAGGCAGAAGATAGGTGGGCATCGCACGTAGCTCCCTGATAGGTGCTGCCGCGCAACCCGCCTCTTCTCACACTCATAGAAGATCTCGCCGCCACAGCTACGGGCTGGGCTTTTCGTTCAGTACGGCTTGCGCGACAACGAGCTGGGGCGACGAGGTGGGCGACGAGGTGGGCGACAGGGGCGACAGGAGTTGAAGCCGATTGGAACAATCAACGCGACAAAAGAATCCAGATGAGATTCTTAGCGATATGGCAGCTGGGGCTTCTGCTGGGATTGGGAGGAGGAGGCAAGTGAGAGGGTCCGTTGTGCGCCAAGGGCCCCGCTTGGCTGCTCCTCGTCCTGCGACACAGACCATGTGCGAAGGAATCGCGACTCGCGGCCTCGTCCTCGCTTCTGTACGTATGTATTAGGTTCTTCTGTTGGCGGAACGCTTTCACCATCGTCGTCACGAAGACGATGCTGCACAGGCACAAACGGCGCGCTCGGCGCGGGAAGCGTCATGCTTTTGTTGGCGGAACGCTTCCCCCGCCGGGCGCGCCGCTATGGCTCTTCGTGTCGCTACGGCAGGCATCGGCGAGGCTGGTCGCGGCTCGGATCTGTGATTGCGTGGCGGAGCCGCAAAAAAAGGTCAGCATCGTGGCAGCCTGGCGGGGAGTTTCTGAGCATTCTAAAAAACGCCCTGCGATTGATTGCGTGGCGGGACCGCAAAGTGCGTCACCATAGCATCGGCGCAGCGCAGTCGTTGTTGAGTTTGCGCGGCGGCGCCACCTCCCTTCGTTGTTGTGAGTGTACATGTATGACGTGATTGGCCATCGGGCACATGGGACGGCGCATGCACACGTGAGAAAACGCTCGGTAAACGATATCGACCTTAGGTGCAGCAGCATTGCACACATTTGTTTTCCTCACTTGATGGGTGTTGATTAACTATGGCGGTGTCGGTGCGCGATGCAACAGGCAGCGAGGGTGATGGATGCTTGATGCTTCACTCGAGTCCAAAGAGGTTTTACACAACAATTGCCTGCATCGCCAGGAGGAAGAACAAAACAAACACAAGCGAATCACCTCAAGAACCTACACTCAGGACGCGTCCCCTGAAGCGGATCGATCGGCTGGAAGATCGGTTTTGCGCGCGGGGTGTAGCACTGTAGCGTCGTAATCAACAAGGTAACCTTTGTTCGTCGGTATTTGCAATTATACAGTAAAAATGTGCCCACCACCCTGTCACCTATGCGAGCCCCAATCGACATAGCGAATTGCACATATCGAACGCAAGATTGGGTGGCGTGGTGTGGAATTTCGCGCCAAGAGTGACAGTCAAGATCGATCGACTTCGTTAATAGTCGCATTGTTACCGCATAACGTCGCATACAGTGGATTTTCATGTGCGATATTTGCGCGCGACAACAGAGATGTTGTCGCAGGTTGGGTGTACCACAAACCCGAAACCTACCTTACCGAACCTGTCACCTGTATGTCGGTGCGCCTTAGTTGCGCAACCCTGGGCACCGATCTCTGTCGAGCCTGGGCTCGAAATGACGATCGGTGCGGATCGGCCGATCTTCGGCCGATCCGCTTCAGGGGACGCGTCCTCACCAAACCGAGTTGGGAGAAGATCATACAGGGGCCAAACAGAGAGAATTTCTCCAGACCCGTGTTTGGTGATTTGCCGTTGCAAACGTGGCCTCGAATTGCTACCGTGGTCAGACAATTCGATGATAATTGCTCGAGTGGTCTTGCCAGAGGTTTCCTCTGGCCTTTTTTTTTTATAAAGCACATAACCCAGAAAGGGTTATAGCCCTGAAATTCTTACATCGAAAGTGTCTCTTCCCGCGAAAACGTGGCGTGCGCGATCTTACATGACCGCGTCTGATTGGACGCGCAAGGTCAAAAAGTGCTTCGCGCATAAAGTTGACGAATCAGGCGCACTCTGTATATTGGTCGCGCGTATGGACAGCCGTGCAACTGAGTATATGATCGGGGAATCATATCCCTATGCGCGGATTGGTCATGATTACGACCGAAAATGAGCGCACGACTGTTCTCCAAAATGATCGTGACGTGGCCGCCCTCGCGCACGTCACCCAGCCAAAATTTTCGGGCGGAAAATAGTACGTCACGTTTTCGCGAGAAGAGACACTTTCGATGTAAGAATTTCAGGGCTAGAAACCTTTTCTGGGTTATGTGCCATATAAAAAAAAGGCCAGAGGAAACCTTTGGCAAGACCACTCGAGCAATTATCATCGAATTGTCTAACCACGGTAGCAATTCGAGGCCACGTGTGCAACGGCAAATCACCAAACACGGGTCTGGAGAAATTCTCTCGGCCAAACATTACTAGAGGGGTGATCGAAGAGGGGCCGAGAGGCCCGGAAATAACCAAACCGCAGCGTGAGGAGGAGTTACCAAAGAGACATCATTTTATTGCACGTATTGTTATCGCTAGTGGTTTGTAACAGCTCGCGCTTTTGCTCGCGCGTCATTTTTCCTGGAAATCGCAAATTATTCATGGCTTTCCACCTGGTAGCCAAAAAAACTAAAACCCCTAGGGAACCTGGATCCATTTTCGGGATGGATCAACCCTAAAAACGAGAACCTTCTTGGAGCTTAGGGTTGATGACTCTCTAGTCACATCCGTTCCCGAACGGGTAATATTTTTCTTTCCGCGCGTTTCCCATCAGATAGTGATATGTATCACCAAGAATATTTTATGCTGGTTTGGACTCACCATTAATTACGGCGAATTATACTTCCATAAAAACGCGATGCGCCCGTAGTAGTAGAAGGCGGTCGTAACCCTAATAAAACAATTTGAACAGGGAATCTGGCGCTTGTAGCATTTCTCTTTTAGTCACGGCTCGGCTTGTTCGCCTAGCCGCTTGGTCAGATCGGGGTTGAAATCCTATGGTCGAGATTTACCGGCTCTACTCTGGTCATCTCTCTGGCAATCTTCGGCCCCAATTTGATAATTTCCCAACCAAGTTAGGGCGTGTGTGAATCTAAATGAAGTTCGAAAATATGTTCGAACTTAAGGTGGTAACCAATTTCGCAGTTTTTGGCAAATTTTGTCGCCGACACTGGGGTCAAACTGATCCTGATGGCACTCGAACCCCCCAAAGTGAACAAGATTCGAGTTTATGAGCAAACATGGTTTTGCACGTTGAAGCGAACGTGTGTGGTTTCAGGTACTTACGAGGAGTGCGCGACAATCGCAAAGCTTTCGTGCACCAATAGATGCACAACCGAAACCCACGGCATACCCATTCAGGCAACTGCCGCCACGTGTATCATGTCGTGGCACGATGACGTGCCGCTTCTGCGCTTGACCAGAAGTTGGCGCACTGGCAGCGAAATTCGCGCCAACAATGTACACCCCACATCAGCACCAGCTCAATGAGAGACATTGTGGAATGGTGAGTTGGAGCATGCCTGGGCCAACTCACCTGTGTGGCTTGGTGGTACATACGGGGCACGATGATGAGGTGGAGGTCTAGAGGGTCCATTTGGGGGGCGCGCTCCGTTGACGTGTCGCGCTGTCAAGATGCCGAAACTGGGTAACCTACACACCCCAATGGCGGTTCGGTTCCCCCCCTACAAGCTCGAACTTGCAAATTCGCACTTGCGTGTGTGGTTTTGAGTGTGCAACTGTTGACTCTGGCGGTTCGAACTTTGCAAGCACTCAAAATCGAGTCAGGCTCGCCTTGTGTTCACTTGCTACAATCGAATCCAAAATGTAAACTTATGGTAATATTTAGATTCACACCCGCCCTTATGCCCCCTCAATTCTCAAGACTCGACCCAACCCGACAAACCCTTGATCTTCCGCTTCACCTCTCGTCCCTCGTCGCCTCTCCCACCCACCTCGCCATCACCTCTCCCTCTCACCCAGCCGTTCGCCTCTCCCTGCCATCCCGCCTTCGTCTCTCCCTCTAACCCGCCATCGCCTCTCCCTCCAATCCCGCTGTCGCCTCTTCCTCTTACCCCGCGCTCGCCTCGCTCCCATCCCGCCGTCGCATCTCCCTCTTACCCGCCGTCGCCTCTCCCTCCCATCCCGACGTCGCCACCCCCTCATATCCCGCCGTCGCCTCCCCCTCACATCCCGCCGTCGACTCCCCCTCACATCCCGACGTCGCCTCCCCCTCACATCCCGCCGTCGCCTCCCCCTCACATCCCGCCGTCGGCTCCCTTCCAAGCCCGCCTTCGCCCCTTCTCTCACCGCCGTCACCGCCTCCCCCTCCCATCTCGCGGTCGCCGCTGACGGCAGCTGCACGAGCGCGAGCTGGCGGGCGAGCGCGAGTTGGCGGGCGAGCGCGAGTTGGTATCTTAGGCATCGACATTCTCAGGTGCGTTTACCTATCCCGGTCTGTTTCTCCTCCTTTTCCCCTCTGAACTTCTCTTACTTTCTTACATCTTTTGTGGCTTCTGTTTGTCGATTGGTCTCCTTGCGTTGCACGTTTTTTTTTTTTTTAAGCGAGAGAGAGGGAGGGCGAGGGAGCACCAAGGGCGGGTGGGAGGGAGCGTGGGAGGGGGAGGAGGGAGAGAGAGAGCCTTGCACGCTTGCGCCGTTGGCGCGAACGTCGTGGGCGCTTGCGCCTAAGCCGCTTGCGCTTGGGGCGCTGGCACCGTGGGCGCTTGCGCTTAGGGCGTGAGTGTGTGAGTGGCGGCAAGAGTGAGTGCGGAAGTGTGCGAGAGGACAATTGCGAGTGTTTATTTGGGTGCGAGTGCGTGCTGGTGTGAGTTTGACCGTGAGATGCGCGCATGCACTTGAGGGTGAGTGCGTTATGAACTCAAGGACGGGTGCGAATGTGAATGAGAGAGCAAGTGCAAGCGTGAGTGCGCGAGTGAGTGCGAAAGCAAGTGTGAGAGTGAGTGTGAGGACGACGGCGAGTTTGAACGTATGTGTGTGAATGCGAGGTTGAGTGCAAGGGTGCGGTTGTGAGTGCAAAGGGAGGTGCGAAAGTGCGTTCGAGTTTATATGCTAGGTTGAGTACGAGGATGAGTGCACGTGTTTGTGTGTGTGCTTTTGTGAGTGTCGAAAAAGGATTGTGAGTGAAGAGCGAGTGCGAGAGCGAGTGCGGGGTGTGAGAACAAGGGTGATCGTGGGTGTGAGTGCGGGTGTCAGTGCGAGAGTGAGGCGGGGGTGAGTGCAAAGGTGCATGTAACGTCATGTGCGAGGGCAAGTGGGAGAGTGAGCGTGAGTGTGAGTGCGAAGGCGAATGCGAGTGTGCGCGGGAGTGAGTGCGAGGGCGAGTGTGAGCATGAGTGAGGGTGTGAGTGATCGCGCCTTCAGTTCGAGGGTTCGCGCGACTCCGTGTGTGTGTGTGTATGTGCGCGCGCGCGCGAGTGTGGGTGTTTGAGTGAGTGCAAGTGTTTGTGTGTGTTTTCTGTCAGTGTATCTAAGGACGGATGGTATTTGAGTGTTGGTGAGTTGTTGCGAGAGTGAGTGCGAGCGTGTGCGAGAGGGTGAGCGAATGTGTGTTGGTATTTGGGTGTGCGTAGGTTTGAATCCGGGTGTGAGAGTGGGTGTGGTGCGAGAGACAGTGCGCTCATGCACTTGAGGGTGTGGTGCGAGAGACAGTGCGCTCATGCACTTGAGGGTGTGGTGCGAGAGACAGTGCGCTCATGCACTTGAGGGTGTGGTGCGAGAGACAGTGCGCTCATGCACTTGAGGGTGTGGTGCGAGAGACAGTGCGCTCATGCACTTGAGGGTGTGGTGCGAGAGACAGTGCGCTCATGCACTTGAGGGTGTGGTGCGAGAGACAGTGCGCTCATGCACTTGAGGGTGTGGTGCGAGAGACAGTGCGCTCATGCACTTGAGGGTGTGGTGCGAGAGACAGTGCGCTCATGCACTTGAGGGTGTGGTGCGAGAGACAGTGCGCTCATGCACTTGAGGGTGTGGTGCGAGAGACAGTGCGCTCATGCACTTGAGGGTGTGGTGCGAGAGACAGTGCGCTCATGCACTTGAGGGTGTGGTGCGAGAGACAGTGCGCTCATGCACTTGAGGGTGTGGTGCGAGAGACAGTGCGCTCATGCACTTGAGGGTGTGGTGCGAGAGACAGTGCGCTCATGCACTTGAGGGTGTGGTGCGAGAGACAGTGCGCTCATGCACTTGAGGGTGTGGTGCGAGAGACAGTGCGCTCATGCACTTGAGGGTGTGGTGCGAGAGACAGTGCGCTCATGCACTTGAGGGTGTGGTGCGAGAGACAGTGCGCTCATGCACTTGAGGGTGTGGTGCGAGAGACAGTGCGCTCATGCACTTGAGGGTGTGGTGCGAGAGACAGTGCGCTCATGCACTTGAGGGTGTGTGCGTGCGAAGGTGTGTGCGAGAGGAAGTGCGAGCGTGAGTGCAAGAGTGATTGCGAGGCTGAGTGTGAGAGTGAGAGCGAGGGTGAGTGTGAGTGCATGAGTGAGTGGGTGAGTGCGAGTGTGAGTGGGTGAGTGCGAGTGTGAGTGTGAGTGCGAGTGTGCGTGCAAGGGTGAGAATGGGGGTGACTGTGAGCGTGAATGCGCGCTTGAGTGCGAGCGTGAGTGCAAGGGTGAGTGTGAGGTTGACTAGAGGGCGAGTTTAAGGGTGATTGCGAGAGTGTGAGTGTGTGTGTGAGTGTGAGGTTGAGTGTAATGGTGCAGGTGCGATTGCAATGGTGAGTGTGAAGGCGAGTGCAATTATGATTGCAAGCGTGTGTGCGAGGGTGAATGCGAACGTGAGTGTTAGGTTTTGATTGAGGGTGAGTGCAAGAGCGAATGTGAGGGTGCGTACGAGGGTGAGTCCAAGGGTGAGTTTGAGGGTGTGTGCGTGGATTCATGTGATTGTGTGTGCTTGTGCATGTGTGTTTTTATGTGTAAGTGTGAGAGTGAGACAGAAGGGGGTTGTTGGGCAGGGGAAAGGGGCTTGTGTTTGCACTCACAACTCTGCAGTGCAACTGCGTTGCCTCCCTCATCTAGGATACTCTTCTTCATACCAAGAGTTTTTTTCTTGTCGCACGCAGGTTAGCGCCGCACGTCGGCTCGCCTGCCATGCTCCACTCGCCTTTCCCGTTGCTCGCAGCCGGCCGCCCTCCGGCTGCAGTGGCTGCTTTTTCCGCGCTTTCCACTGACACCAGAGTGCCACCATCCGCGTTACATGCTGTACCACGGCAGTTTCCGATCAACGATGTGAGCAGGCAAGTTAGCAGCAAGTGCATACGGCGGGCAGAGTGGGTTCATCGCTCTCGACTCGAACTAGGTTTTAGCGGCTCTAGTTAATCGATTGTTGCGAATACGACGCGCCGCACCAGCGGCGTCGCTGGAGGCGCGGAATTGGCGGCACTGGCATGTTGGGCGTCGATGTTGACGTCAGCTGAGGGGCGGCCACGGCCTCGTTGCCAATATCGCTTCGTATCCCACTGGCGCGCTCATGGTGCCCTGTGTCGCTGCCTGCTGCCATTTGCAGCCTCTCCTTGTTGGCCTCCCCCGTCCTTCTTCTTCCACACGCCCCTTGTCTCTGCCCAACACCCCCCTTGTTTCAAACATAGTAGATGCGGAGCAAGCGAAGCGCCCACCAAACCCTCTCCAAGACTCCTCTCCCTCTCTTTGCCCTCCTCCCACCCCATCCTTTCATCACCACAACCATCTCTCCTCCCATTTCCCTTCTTTCTCCCCCCCTTCCCTCCCCCCTTCCCTCCCCCCTTCCCTCCCCCCTTCCCTCCCCCCTTCCCTCCCTCCCCCCCTTCCCTCCCCCCTTCCCTCCCCCCTTCCCTCCCCCCTTCCCTCCCCCCTTCCCTCCCTTCCCCCCCCTTCCCTCCCCCCTTCCCTCTCCCCTTCCCTCTCCCCTTCCACCCCCCCCACCGGCTCCCCTCTCTCTCCCTCAGTTTCGCGTCCCATCGCGTTCCATTCCCCTGCTCTGCCCTCAACGGCAGCATGCGCCCTCCTCTCGTCGCCTCTCTCTCGTCTGCCTCTGCCTCAACCGGCGCCCTCCATCCATTCACAACCCTCCACCCGCCCGCGCGCCATGAGTCAGCCTTTCAACACACGCCTCTGTCCGCCTGCATGCCGTCCACGGTGAGAGCACACCACGGTGAGAGCACACCACGGAATGTTCTGCCCTTCCCTGGATTGTCTGCGATGCTGCCAGTGTGCTACTTCCATCCGTGCTCAACGTGAGCGAGTGGGGTGGCCATAGCTTTGACTCACTGTCGCTGCGCAGCAGCTGCCGTGCATCCATGCTGGCGTGTTGGGCTGCTTGGCGTGCACTGCCATTGCCCGATTGGGATGCCTTTCTTCAGCCAGGATTGACTTATTCGTCTCCACTTGATTAATCAACGCACCTAATGCAACCACAACCCACTTACTTCCCCTTGTCTCCGTCTCTACTCCCCCGCTGGTCCCATGCAGTGTCACCAGCCATTCTGCCAACCCCGCTTCCACGCCACACGCCATACACGGCACTGCGCTGCTGCTGGGGCAGGGGGGTCAGGAGGGCAGCAGCAGGTGAGCCTGACGGACGGGGAGCTGCAGGAGCGGGGCATCGCAGTGCACTGGGACACGGCGCTCCTCGACTACGCCAAGCTTGACGACCTCTTCCACCGTGCCGGCTTCCCCCGCCGCGGCCCCAAGAAGCTGCAGCACGCGCTGGCGCACTCCACCCTCGTGCTCTGGTTCTCCGCCCCTCAACCTTCTCCTGCGGAGCCTCTCGCCTTCTTTTCCTCGCCCACCTCCCCCTCGCCCTCCCCGCCTGAGGCGGCGGTGGAGCCAGTGGCGTTTGCGCGCACGGCGGGGGATGGCGTGTTCAACGAGGTGGTGTGGGACGTGGCGGTGGACCCGCGCCTGCAGGGCAGCGGGCTGGGCCGCGCCCTCATGGAGCGCGTGGTGGGCGCGCTGCTGCGCCTGGGCGTGTGCAACGTGGGGCTGTTCGCGGAGCAGCGCGTTGTCACCTTCTACCGTCCGTTGGGGTTTGCCATGGACCCCGATGGCATCCGCTGCATGGCGCACCGGTCGCAGGAGAAAAAGGGCAAGCGATGAGAATAGGGATGGGATCTTTTTTTGCCAGCTTGTAACAAGTGCAGAAATCGAAGCTGTATGGAAGCTGAAAGAGGGACAGTGAAAGACGAAATAGAGTTTGATGGCCAGTGTGGTTTCAAAGCAAATTATTACCGTATCACCCCGGATAGTAGCGCATATGCGCTTATATATATATATATATATATATATATATATATATATATATATATATATATATATTTTTTAAGGGGGGCGCTTATAATTGAGTTTCGGGCATAAGCGCATGTGCTTATATAAGGGCGTGTGTGGTCTGTCCAAAAGTTCAAAATGAAGTGCGAACTTTGTGTGGTTACTTGTTTCGTTAATTTCGCCAACTAGTCTTAGCGAAATGACGAAGTTATCGGGATTTCAAAGATTCGAACTGCAAATCTGAACTTGACTCGAGATTTAGTAGAGAACGTGCGTGCGCACTTTCAGGCAAGCGTGTGTGATTTTCAGCACGTGCGAGGAGCAGGCGAAACGGGCGGCAGCTTCACGAAGCTGAAAATCTCAAAACGAAATCAGCCCACAATTAGCGCACTCGTCGGTTGCCACGTGGCAACATCCGTGGCATGTAGGTGAGTACCGGGTAACCTACTTTCAAGTCGATTTTACCGGGTAACCTATTTTCTTGACGCGCGGCTCGGCGCGCTATTTAGAAGGTCGAATGTCGGGGTTCGACCTTGTATGTGTGTGTGTTTTTTGCTGTGTTGTAGTCCAGATGTTCGAACCCCGAAACAAGGAAAGTCGAGTTTGATTCGACTTACCGTTCGTTTCGCACAACTCGCCCTAAAAACGTAAACTTTTACGATTTTCAAGGACCACACACGCCCTAATGACAATGTCAGAAGTCTAGGCAGGAATGAATGAACTATCAGGAAGATGGGTACAAATAGAAACCCTAACATTGGGCTGTACCCCATATGGGCTACCCCACTACAGCCTACAGACTATACTACAGGATACATATATATATATATATAGTTTGACACACCCCCATAGGCGAAGTGGGGGAGAACAAGGGGTCACAAGACCAGTCAAGAAAAGCAAACCAAGCACAGGGTGGATCACAACGTCACCACACACACTGAGCACAAGCAAAGGGCCACAAGGCCAGTCTACATGCAGAGGTATATATGCAACAGAAACAGCACAGTGATTACTACCTAGCAAGAGCAAGCATGCAGGTATATGTATATAGATCACAGTACAAGCAAAGCCTACAGCAAGTGAGGAAACGTAGGTACAAGGCCTAACAAAGTACAGAAGCGCTGATGATCACCAGATGGAAGTGCCTTGGTGAATATATCAGCAGTGTTGGCCCGAGTGGCCACGTGAGCAAGACGAAGCTGACTTGGCTGCTGCAACTCTCGAGCCAGGAAGTAACGCAGAGCGATGTGCTTCGTTCTGTGCTCCAGTCTGTGCTCCTCACACAAGGCAATGGCCGCCTTGTTGTCAACGTACAGAACTGGAGGAGAACGAGGCCGCTCTCCCAAGTCAGTCAGCAGGTACGTGAGCCTTCGTAACTCCTGAGCAGCCATGGCTGTGGCGTAGATCTCAGCCTCGCAACTGGAGCTGAGAACAGAAGACGAGCGTGTAGACTGTCGAGAAACAGAGCCAGAGCCAAGACTGAAGGTGTAACCCTGTGACGACCGCTGTGTAGCCTGGTCGTCAACCCAAGACGCGTCAGAGTGTCCAGTGAGGACAACGTCACCCCGTCCTCCAAGCACGAGCCCCATGCCCGATGTACCGCACAAGTAGTGTAGTACCCTCTTAGCAGCATCCATGTGCACCTTTCGGTGCCTACCAGGAGCCACGTAGCGAGCCAGAAGGCCAAGAGGGTACGCAAGGTCAGGTCCAGTGCAGGTCATCAGGTACATGAGGCAACCCACTAGCTCTGGGTAAGGACCACTCGGCTCTACGGACTCGTCCGAAGGTGGAGCTGAGAGCGAGTGACCTATAGCTAGAGGAGTGGACTGTGGGGAGGACCACGTGAAGCCGAAGCGCTGAAGGACCGGCTGCACCATGTGTGACTGAGTCAGTATGATGGTGCGGCGTGCTCTGTCCCGTGTGATCTGCAAGCCAAGGTAGCTGCGCAGCTCACCCAGGTCTGTGCACGTGTGTCTCTTCTGCAGCTCCGACTTCACCAGGGCGAGAGCCTCAGTGTCAGCAGTGGCAAAGACCAAGTCGTCGACGTACACGAGGATGTAGAACGGCGGCAGGGAAGTGTCGGTGCGCAGAAACAGCGACGGGTCAGCAGTCGAAGGAGCAAACCCAAGAGCCGCAAGTGTCGTCCTCAGTATGTCGTGCCACTCACGAGGCGCCTGGCGGAGACCGTAGACTGGCCGGCGGAGGCTCCACTGGGTACCAGGAAGGAACGACCCAGTGAAGCCAGGTGGGCGGCGCAGCCAGATCTCCTCGTGCAGGCTGCCCTGTAAGAAAGCTGTGCTGAAGTCAAGGGAGTGAAGCTCGTAGTCACGCTGAGCGGCAACGTGCAGCAGCACCCGAAGAGTGGTCATCTTCGGGGTGGGGGAGAAGGTCTGGAAGAAGTCAACTCCCTCTCGCTGACTGAAGCCTCGAGCAACGTAGCGAGCCTTGAAGACAGGCGGAGAACCAGGTGGCCGCTTCACCCTGAAAATCCACATGCCATCGACGATGTTCGCCCCGGGAGGGGGAACGTCATCGACGTAAGTGCCTGTGAACTTCCAGGATGCCATCTCTGCGTCCATGGCTGCCTGCCACTGAGAGGAGTACTCACCCGCGATCGCCTCAGCGTAAAAGCACGGGGTCGGGATGTCTACAGCATTCGGGTCTCCCTCAGGGGCAAGCAGCATGGCCACGAGATGAGGCGCAGCGGCTGCAAGACACTCAAGGTCCTCGTGCCTGTCCTCAAGGACGTCTGTGCCAAGAGCACACTCACCCCGGATGGATGGAGGATAGACAGACTCAGACTCAGCAACAAGGCTAGCAGCGTAGTCTAGACGACAGGCAGCAGCAAAGTCAACTAGCTCAGCGACTAAGGCAGACGCAGCAGCAGACTCAAACGACGGGTCAGTGACAACAGTGGGTAGAAGGCGCGTGACAGTAGGGTGCTCAGCACGAAACCGGTCAGACTCAGGGTCCGGAACGTCAGGCAAAGAAGACGCAGGAGGAGACGGCAGAGGAACACGCTGTGGAACAGAGGAAGGACGAAGTGCCATAATGTGCGTGCCAGGGACAGGAGGAGGACGCTCACGACTAACACGACCAGTGCGACCAGTGCGACCAGTGCGAACAGGCGAGACAGGACGAGACGCAGGCTCGCGACGCTCAGTAAGACCTCCTGTCTGCTCAGTGTAAGGAGAGGGAGCAGGCAGGGGGGAGCCTGGCTGTAACGGTAGGCCAGTGGAAGACGGCAGGCTAAGAACCTGGCGAAGCACTGTGTCAGGAGGCGGCAGAGACGACGGTGACGGCGGAGAGAAGAACAGTCGCTGCGCAGCAGTGCCACCAGCACCAGTAGCTCCAGTGCCTCCAGCAGCTCCAGAACCTCCAGCAGCTCCACACCCTCCACCTCCAGCTCCTCGAGCGCCAGTACCTCTAGCAGCCGCAGAACCTCCAGCGCCAGCACCGCCAGTACCAGCGTCACCAGCAGCAGCACCCCCAGAACCGGCACCTCCAGTCCCAGGGTCTCCAGCAGTAGCACCCCCAGACGCAGCACCTCCAGTCCCAGCAGCTCCAGTACCTCCAGTACGAGCACCTCCGGGTCTAGCGGCTCCAGCACCTCCAGCAGACAAAGTACCCGCAGTACTCCCAGCTCCAGTGTCAGCAGCTCCAACAGCACCTCCTGCGGCAGGGTCAGCAGTACCACCAGCTCCAGCGTCCTCAGGCCCAGCGGCTCCAGCGTCGTCGGCACCTCTCGCACCAGCCCCAGTACCCTCTGAACCGGCACCCCCAGCTCCAGGGACGTCAGTAGAAGCGAATCCAGCGGCAGAGCCCCGAGCTCCAGCAGCGCGACCCTGACGGCGAGCGTACCACTCGTGCAGCTGCTATGGGGACACTCGGACGAAGGCGGCCACTCCAAGGAGACCGCACACGAGCAGTCCTAGTACCCTCAGGCGCCGCACCCCCAGACTCAGCACCCCCAGGCTCCTCACGCTCACACTCAGCACCCCCAGACTCAGCACCCCCAGACGCAGCACCCCCAGACGTAGTACCTCCAGTCTCCTCACGCTCAGGCTCAGCACCTCCAGGCCCAGCACCCCCAGGCCCTACACGCTCAGGCTCAGCACCCCCAGACTCAGCACCCCTAGGCTCCGCACGCTCAGGCTCAGCACCCCCAAACGCAGTACCCCCAGGCACAGCACCCCTAGAGACAGCACCCCTAGAGACAGCACCCCAAGCTGGACCACCCCCAGCAGGACCTGAGTCACCAGTGACCTCAACAGGCTCAGGCACAGGAGGGTCTACCTGAGAAACACCTGAAGGAGCAGGACCTGGCGCGGGGAGGGGGTCTACCTGGGGAGGACCTGGAGCGAGAAAGAGTGGAGGGGGGGGGGCGAGCGGCAGTGCGGTAGGGAAAGAGACGGTAAAAGGGGACCGACTCGTCGAAGGTGACGTCCTGAGACGCAAAGACACGGCGCGAAGCGGGGTCGTAAAACTGCCAGCCTGGCACGTCAGGAGGAAAACCAAGGAAGACACAGGGAATGGCGCGAGCGGAGAGCTTGTCCGCGGTGGTATCGCGGACAAAGGCATGAGCACCCCAGACCCGAAAGCGCGACGCATCGCCAACCTCCCCCGTCCACAGCAGTGTGGGCGAGGTCTCCGGCAAGGAGACACGGGGCCAGAGGTTGAGCTGATGCGCGGCGTACCGGACCGCAAATGGCCACAGAAAATGGGGGGCAGCCGCATGGATCATGGAGGTACGAGCGACCTCCATGACTAAGCCAATGCGGCGCTCAGCAACCCCATTCTGCTGCGGAGAGGCCGGAAGTGTGAACGACTGGCGGATGCCGTGCTCCTCACAGAAAGCTCGCAAGAGGTCGGAGGTGAACTCACCACCTCTGTCAGAGTGCAGACGCAGGACAGGAAAGTCCGACTGGAACCGCTCGCGAAGCTGGAGACGAACAGCGCGGATCCAGGGGATCAGAACATCAGGGACCTGACCCTTGCTGCGCAAGGGGAAGACCGTGGTGTAACGCGTGTAGTCGTCGACGACCAGCAGGAAGTACCGCTCGCGGCCCTGTCCCTGGACGTGGGCTGGGCCCCACACGTCCAGGTGGAGAGTCTGCAGTGGAGCCTCTGTGGGAGGGAACGAGGAGGAGTGAGGAGCGGCGCGCTGCCGCCCCTCGACGCAAGGAATGCAGGGCGGGGCAGGCGAGGGAGGGAGGGCGGGCAGAGACCTGGGAAGGCCAGAGACCAGTAGGCGAGAGTGCATGCCACGAAGGCGGGGTAGAGAGGGGTGACCAAGGCGGTGGTGCCACAGGAGAGTGTCGTGCGACAGGCGGCGACACTCACACTGGGTAGCTACCTGAGCGGACGCGTACAGCTGAGGAGACACAGGGGTGTAGCGCGACACAGTGGTGAGGGTGTACAGACTGGACCCTGGCGCACGTGTGAACGTGGCCAGGTGGCGGCCAGTCCTAGAGCACGTGCAGATCGCCACATGCTGTCCTCCAGGAGTAAAGGTGTCAACCCAATGATCCTGAAGGACGGCGTTGCTCACCAAGTTCGTAGAGAACGAGGGGATGTGGAGACCTGACAGCTCACCGGACGGGACCGCCGGACACGGGAGCACAGTACTGGACCGTGCAAGCACTGGGCCCCCAGAGGGGTCAGCCAGTGAGACAGGGACAGGTGCAGGGAGGGGAGTGACTGTGGTACTGTCACGAAAGAAACAGCGGGAAGCACCTGAGTCAAGCGTGAAGGTGTGCAAGGCCTCAGTAGGCGCAGTACCAGAGAGAGCAGACTCACTAGCACCTAGAGCAGCAAGGGTACCAAACTGTACCTTTCATTGTTCCCATTTCAACCGAGTCGAGGTAATATAGCGTCACAAAGCAGAATCGCGCGCAAGCGATTCTGCTTCCTGCACACGGGCAAATTTACGTCACTGTGCAGGCATGCCTATTATATAGGGACGGGTGACGTCAGCACATGCCGCCCTGCCCGCCTTGGCACAAATGGCATTCGAGGCAAACAAAAAACCCGCGGAATCCCTCCGGGCCCCCAGAAATTCCCGGCTGACCAGGCCAAAAAAACCCTCTGAAACCCGCGAGTTCAATGTCGTATTCTTATGACAACATATATGTCAGCCGTAAGAGTGGAAATTGGCATACATTTATCGAGCATTGCTCAACGGACATTGGCCAATCGAAGTCGAGCTCCGTGCACCCCCAACAACACTGGTTACACCGGTGGCATGTCGCCATCAACGTCGCTTACACGGTGGCGCAGACGGTCACCGTGAGCGAAACTTGTTTCGCAACCGGCCGACGGTCACAATCAACGGCGACGTCAACTCCGGTCTGTCAGATTATATTTCATATATATAATGTATAAGTACATGTAGTTCTAGCTGTAGTGCAGCTACATAGATGTACTGTGTGGTGGTGCACCACTGCTGGCATGCTTCTCAACTATTTGTCTTGCCTTTCCATAGTGAAACCCCTCCTTTGCTTGGACTTCTCTCCCATGCCTAGGCTAAACCCTAGCTTCTTAGTCCTAGCTATGCCTACTATCTTGACATGGTATCATAGCGCAACGATCCTGTGCCTACTGCTACGCTTCCGCTCATGCGCCTGTCTACTGCCCGTCGCGTGCTCGGGCGTGCGTTGGTTTTCTGCTCGTCGCGCGCCCTGGGCGCGCGTCGATTTCCTGCTCGTCGCGCGCCCTGGGCACGCGACGGTTTCCTGCCCATCGCGCACCCCGGGCGCGCGTCGGCCTCTGCCCATCGCGTGCCCCGGGCGTGCGACCGTTTCTGCCCGTCGCGCGCCCTGGACGCGCGACGGGTTCTGCCCACCAGCACGACCTACTGACGCCCGTGCCGCTCCTACCCCGCCCCCCCCCTTCTCCTTCCTCTCCCTGCTGCACGTGCAGCCGTGGGGGGGAGGGCATGGGGGTGAGAGGAATCGGGGTGGCGGGTATGGGGGTGGCGGATGTGAGTAACCTGCCGCTCCTTCTCCTCCTCCTCTCTCTCCCACTGCTGCAGCTGCCGCTGAGGGGGGGAGGGTGTGGGGGAGCTGAGGGAGTGGTGTGGGGGGAGCTGAGGGAGAGGCGCTAGTGATGTGAAAAGGGGATGTGGGACAGTGGGGGGGAGCTGAACGGAGGTCGCCGCCTTGAAGCCAGCAGCTCCAGTAGTATGGATGCCGTCGTTGCTCCGGTAGCCCGTGAGCCTGTCGCACCAGTCGCCCGTGGGTCAGTTGCTCCAGCCGCTCGTCTAGCCGCGGAGCCAGTTACTCCTGTAGTCTGGTAGTCGGCGTGCTCCGGTAGCCTGTGTGCCAGTTGCTCCAGTCGCCCGTGTGCCATCAGCTTCAGCTGCCTCCTCCTATCTCCTCTCCTCTCACAGTTCCTCCTCCTCCTCCTCCTCCTCCTCACTTCGCCTCTTCTGCTGCGCCCTGTAGGGTGTACCACTTCAGGAGGTGTTCTGCACATCGCTTATTGTTAAAGTGTAATGTGTTATATGTTGGTAGGCTGTAGTGGGGTAGCCAATATGGGGTACAACCCCAACTAGGGTTTGCTACTTGTACCCAACTGTTCCATTCAATGCACTCATTCTTGCCTAGTTATTCTGAAATGGTATTCAGAGCAGGAGGTCCCTAGGACCTACCGACCGTTTTTTTTTTAGGGCCCACCACCGCTCGCATGCGGTTACCACGCTACCCCGTGCCCTAGCCTCGTAGCGCCCTCGCGCGCCCCTCGTTAGCGCCCTCGCGCGCCCCTCGTTAGCGCCCTCGCGCGCCCTCGTTAGCGCCCTCGCGCGCCCCTCGTTAGCGCCCTCGCGCGCCCCTCGTTAGCGCCCTCGCGCGCCCCTCGTTAGCGCCCTCGCGCGCCCCTCGTTAGCGCCCTCGCGCGCCCTCGCTAGCGCCCTCGCGCGCCCCTCGCAGCGTCGCCCGCCCGCCGAGCCGCCCGCTCGCAGCGTCGCCCGCCTACCGCGCTGCCCGTTTCGCAGCCCGCCCGCCGCGCTGCCTGCTCGCAGCGTCGCCCGCCCGCCCGCTGCCCGCTTCGCAGCGTCGCCCGCCCGCCGCGCTGCCCGCTCGCAGCGTCGCCCGCCCGCCTCGCTGCCCGCTTGCGGCGTCGCTCTCCCGCCCGCTGCCCGTTTCGTCGCCCGCCCGCCTCGCTGCCCGCTTGCAGCGTCGCCCGCCCGCCCGCTGCCCGCTTGCAGCGTCGCCCGCCCGCCCGCTGCCCGCTTCGCAGCCCGCCCGCCGCGCTGCCCGCTCGCCGCGTCGCCCGCTCGCCCCGCTGCCCGCTTCGCAGCCCGCCCGCCGCACTTCCCGCCTGCAGCGCCGCCTGCCCACCGCGCTGCCCGCTTCGTAGCCCGCCCCCCGCACTGCCTGCTCGCCGCGTCGCCCGCCCGCCGCGCTTCCCGCCGAGCTACCTACCTGCAGCGCTGTGGCAGCTTCCTTTGCTCAGTCGCACTGTCGCTATGGCTTCCATCCGCGTGCTGTCGTTCGATGCTGAGGGCCGCCCTGTGAAGTTCGCCACTTGGCTGGATGACCTGCAGCTGTTCCTTCTGAGCGATAGCAAGGAGCATGTGTCGCTCTATGATTACGCGTCTGGTGCTGCACCTGCCCCCCCTGCCACAGCTGAGCTTAGTGTTCGTTCCCACTGGCAGACTCGTGACGCAGCTGCTCGCCTAGCCATTCGCAGTCACCTGCCGCTAGCTGAGCTCGAGCATTTTGGCGACTGCAAATCCGCTAAGGCCCTGTACGATGCTGTCGTTGCTCGCTACTCCTCGCCTGCCACAGCCGAGCTTAGCCGCCTCATGCTGCCGTACCTGTTCCCCGATCTGTCCACCTTTGCTACAGTCGCCGATCTTATCACCCACCTTCGCACTAGTGATGCTCGCCTGCGTGCCGCCCTTCCCACCGAGTTCTGCGCTAAGAACCCCCCTCCACTGTACTGGACACTCCACTTCATAGTCACCCGTCTCCCTGACACCCTCAGCTCAGTTCGAGACCACTTCCTTGCTCGCTGTCCCACTGAGCTCACAGTCCCCCTCCTAGAGGAGCAGCTGCTCGCGGCCGAAAAGAGCATTGTAGCTGTCGGTGCTGCTCGTGGCGCTCCTCGCACCCCCATCTTTGAGGGGTGTTCTCCCTCTCCCCTCGCTCCCTCCTACGCTACTGCTGCTGCTGTTGACTTCCTTGGTGCTGAGTCTGTTGGCGCTGCTTCTGCTCCTGGTGGGAGGCGCCGCACCGGCAAGGGCAAGGGGGGCAAGGGTGGTGGTGGTGGCGCTGGGGGGGGAGGAGGTGGGGGAGGTGGAGGGGGTGAGGCGGTGCTGGAGGGAGCGGTGGCGGGAGCGCTGGTGGGAGTGGGGTCGGCGGTGGAGGCGGGGGCGGCGGAGGAAGCAGTGGCAGTAGTGGCGGCGGCGGCGGTGGCGGCGGTGGCGGTGGTGGCGGTGGTGGCGGTGGCGGTCGGAGCGGTGGTAGTGGTGGCGGCGGAGGTCGGAGTGGAGGCACTGGCTCGGGCCAGAGCTCCCAGCAGCAGCAGCGTCCCCAGACGACCCAGCAGCTTCGTGAGTGGCTTGCTCAGCGTGGGACGTCGGGGGGCAGTGGCCGCTGTTCTTATGTCATTCGCACAGGTGACCGCAAGGGACAGACGTGTGGGAGGTTTCACACCCCGTACCGCTGCTTCTCCCGCCTTGACGACGCTTGGCGTGAGGAGATGGGTGCGGATGTTGAGCGCCCCCGCTGGGCTGAGCTCATGAGGGCTGGTGTTGATGTCTTTGCTCTTGACTATGATGCTATTATTGCTGCCATGTATGCATTGACTGTTAGTGCCGAGGGAGACTGTTACTTGTGTGTGCCGCCTGACCCAGGTATAGAGCCCGCTGCCCTGGGTACTAGTGAGTCTGCTCTCTCTGGTATGGTGCCCCCTGTACTTGCTCCCTCCAGTGCTGTCCCGGCTGTTTGCGAGTCTGCTCTCTCAGGTACAGCACCCACAGAGACTGCTCTCTCAGGTACCGCACCGGCTGAGGCCTGTCACACCTTCACCCTTGACTCAGGTGCTTCCCGTTGCTTCTTTCGTGACAGTACTGAGCTCACACCGCTTCCTGCACCGGTCCCAGTCTCCTTGGCTGACCCCTCTGGGGGCCCAGTCCTTGCCCAGTCCACCACTGTCCTCCCTTGTCCGGCGGTTCCGTCTGGCTCGTTGTCGGGTTTCCACCTCCCCTCGTTCTCGACGAACCTGGTGAGCAACGCTGTCATCCAGGATCAGTGGGTTGACACCTTTACCCCTGGAGGACAGCGTGTGGCGATCTGCACGTGCTCCAGGACCGGCCGTCACCTGGCTACGTTTACCCGTCGGCCGGGGTCGAGTCTCTACACACTGACCACTGCGTCTCCTCAGGTTGCTGCTGTCGGTCAGGTGTCCGCGTCAGGTCTGGTGGCCCACGCCTGTGAGTGTCGTTCCCTGTCGCACCAGACTCTTCTCTGGCACCACCGCCTGGGTCACCCCTCCTTGCCACGCCTCCGTGGCATGCACCGTCGCTGCCTTGTGTCTGGTCTTCCCAGGTCCCTCCCTCCCCTCCCTGCCTCGCCTGCGCCGCCTTGCCTTCCTTGCGTCGAGGGGCGGCAGCGCGCCGCTCCTCACTCCTCCTCGTTCCCCCCGACAGAGGCTCCTCTGCAGACCCTCCACCTGGACGTGTGGGGCCCAGCCCGCGTTCGTGGCCAGGGCGGTGAGCGGTACTTTTTGCTGGTTGTTGACGACTACTCGCGTTACACCACGGTCTTCCCCTTGCGCACCAAGGGTGAGGTCCCTGCTGTTCTGATCCCTTGGATCCGCACAGTTCGTCTCCAGCTCCGCCGCCGTTTCCGGACGGATCTTCCTGTCCTGCGTCTGCACTCTGACAGAGGTGGTGAGTTTTCCTCCGATCTCTTGAGGACCTTCTGTCAGGCGGAGGGCATCGAGCAGACCTTCACGCTTCCGGACTCCCCACAGTAGAATGGGGTTGCTGAGCGCCGCATTGGCCTGGTCATGGAGGTCGCTCGTACCTCCTTGGTCCACGCGGCGGCTCCCCATTTTCTGTGGCCGTTTGCTGTCCGGTACGCCGCGCATCAGCTCAACCTCTGGCCCCGTGTCTCCTTGCCGGAGACCTCGCCCACACTGCGTTGGACGGGGGAGGTTGGCGATGCGTCGCGCTTCCGGGTGTGGGGTGCTCGTGCCCTTGTCCGCGATACGTCTGCGGACAAGCTCTCCTCCCGCACGCTTCCCTGTGTCTTCCTTGGCTTTGTCCCTGACGCGCCTGGCTGGCAGTTTTACCACCCCACCTCGCGCCGGGTCTTCGCCTCTCAGGACGTCACCTTTGACGAGTCGGTCCCTTTTTACCGTCTCTTCCCCTACCGCACTGCCCCCCTCCCTCCCCCGCCGCTGTTCCTTGCTCCTGGTCCCCCTCCGGTAGACCCCCTCCCCCCTCAGGGTCCTGCTCCTTCAGGTGTCTCTCAGGTAGACCCTCCTCCCGTCGCTGAGCCTGTCGAGGTCACAGGTGACTCAGGTGCTGCTGCAGGTGGTACTGCTGGGAGTGCTGAGCCTGGGGGTGCTGAGCCTGCGGGTGCTGGGCCTGGGAGTGCTGGGACTGCGGGTGCTGGAGCTGAGGGTACTGTGCCTGAGAGTTCGACGCCTGGGGGTGCTGCGACTGGGGGTGCTGAGCCTGCGTGTGCGGAGTCTGGGGGTGCTGAGTCTGGGGGTGCTGAGCCTGCGGGTACTGAGCCTGGGGGTGCTGCTACTGAGCCTACGGAGCCTCGGGTTACTGCGTCTGGGGGTGCTCCGGTTCGGGGTGCTGAGCAGTCTCTCACACCGCAGCAGCTTCGTGACTGGTACGTCCGGCGCTTTCGCCGTCCTAGTGGCTCGGCTGGAGTTGGGGGTGCTGGAGCTGCTCGTCCTGGGGGTGCTCGTACTGGGGGTACTGGAGCTGCCGGGACTGGTTGTTCTGGGAGCACTGCGACTGGAGCTGCTGGAGCTGGGGACTCTGGAGCTGGCGGTGCTAGCGGAGTTGGAGCTGCCGACTCTGGGGGTGCTCTTCCTAGCGGTGCTGCGGACCCTGGGGGTGGCGCTGCTGCTGGTGCTGCGGACCCACCTGGTGGAGCTGCTGCTGGTGCTGAGGACTCGGACGTTGGAGCTGCTGCTGGAGCTGAGGACCCGAGCGGTGGCGCTGCTGCTGGTGCTGGGGACCCGGACGCTGGAGCTCCTGCTGGTACTGAGGACCCGGCCGCTGGAGTCTCTTCTGCTTCTGGAGACGCTGCGCGGCCGCGACCGTACTTCGTACCGCTCCTTCAGCAGGTTCTTGGGCAGGCTCCTCCTCCTTGTCCTCCTCCCTCCGTAGAGTGTCCTCCGCCTGTCCAGCCGCAGTCCCAGTTACCGCCTACCTCGCCTCTCCCTGCTCCCTCTCCTTACACTGGTCCCACAGGAGGTCTTACAGAGCGTCGTGAGCCTGAGTCTCGTCCTGCGTCACCTGTTCGTACTGCTCGCACTGGTCGTCGTGTCCGTCGTGAGCGTCCTCCTCCTGTCCCAGGCACTCACTACATGACTCTGCGTCCGTCTACTGCTCCTCAGCGTGTCCCTCTGCCGTCTCCTCCTGCGTCCTCTTTGCCTGCCGTTCCGGACCCTGAGTCTGACCGGTATCGTGCTGAGCACCCTACTGTCACGCGTCTCCTAGCTACTGTTGTCACTGACCCTACCTTTGAGTCCTCTGCTGTGTCTGCTCTGGTCGCTGAGTTGATAGACTTTGCTGCTGCCTGTCGTCTAGACTACGCTGCTAGCCTTGTTGCTGAGTCTGAGTCTGCGTCTGTCTGTCCTCCGTCCGTCGGGGGTGAGTGTGCTCTTGGCACGGACGTCCTTGAGGACAGGCAGGAGGACTTTGACTCTCTCGCGGCTGCTGTACCTCATCTCGTGGCCTGGTTGCTTGCCCCTGAGGGAGACCCGGATGCACTAGACATCCCCACTCCGCGCACTTACGCAGAGGCGATCTCGGGTCCCTACTCCTCTCAGTGGCAGACAGCCATGGACGCAGAGATGGCATCCTGGAAGTCCACAGGCACCTACGTCGACGAGGTTCCCCCTCCTGGGGCGAACATCGTCGATGGCATGTGGATTTTCAGGGTGAAGCGGCCGCCAGGTTCTCCGCCTGTCTTCAAGGCTCGTTACGTTGCTAGAGGCTTCAGTCAGCGTCAGGGGGTCGACTTCTTCCAGACCTTCTCCCCCACCCCGAAGATGACCACTCTTCGGGTTCTGCTGCACGTTGCTGCTCAGCGTGACTACGAGCTTCACTCTCTTGACTTCAGCACAGCGTTCCTGCAGGGCAGCCTGCACGAGGAGATCTGGCTGCGCCGCCCACCTGGCTTTACTGGGTCGTTTCCCCCTGGTACCCAGTGGAGCCTCCGCCGGCCAGTCTACGGTCTCCGCCAGGCGCCACGTGAGTGGCACGACACACTGAGGACTACACTTGCGGCTCTTGGGTTCGCGCCGTCTACTGCTGACCCGTCGCTGTTTCTGCGCACAGACACGTCGCTGCCGCCGTTCTACATTCTCGTGTACGTCGACGACTTGGTCTTTGCTACTGCTGACACTGAGGCACTCGCTCGTGTGAAGTCGGAGCTGCAGAAGAGACACACCTGCACTGACCTGGGTGAACTACGTAGCTACCTTGGCTTGCAGATCACCCGGGACAGAGCTCGCCGCACCATCACCCTGACTCAGTCACACATGGTGCAGCAGGTCCTTCAGCGCTTCGGCTTCCAGTTCTCCTCACCACAGGCCACACCTCTGGCTACCAGCCACTCGCTCTCAGCTCCACCTTCGGACGAGTCCGTAGAGCCGAGTGGCCCGTACCCAGAGCTTGTAGGCTGCCTCATGTACCTGATGACTTGCACGCGACCTGACCTCGCGTACCCTCTTAGCATCCTTGCTCGTTACGTTGCGCCTGGGAGACACAGGCGAGAGCACTGGGAGGCTGCTAAGAGGGTGCTGCGTTACTTGTGCAGTACATCAGGCATGGGGCTGGTGCTTGGAGGACGCGACAGAGTTGTCCTCACTGGTCACTCGGACGCTTCTTGGGTGGACGACCTGGCTACGCAGCGGTCGTCACAGGGTTACACCTTCAGCCTTGGCTCTGGTTCTGTCTCGTGGCGGTCCACCCGCTCTTCCTCTGTTCTCGGCTCTAGTTGTGAGGCTGAGATCTACGCCACAGCCATGGCTGCACAGGAGTTACGCTGGCTCACCTACCTGCTGACTGACTTGGGAGAGCGGCCTAGTTCTCCTCCAGTTCTGTACGGTGACAACAAGGCGGCTCTTGCCTTGTGTCAGGAGCACAGACTGGAGCACAGGACGAAGCACATTGCTCTTCGCTACTTTCTTGCTCGAGAGCTTCAGCAGCGCGGTCAGCTTCGGCTTGTGTACGTGGACTCGAAGGCCAACACTGCTGATATCTTCACCAAGGCGCTCCCGCCTAGTGATCATCAGCGGCACTGTACTTCTTTAGGCCTTGTGTCCACGTTTCCTCACTTGCTCACTGCTTGACATTCTTTGTACTGTACTTTATATATATCTTGTTGCTTGCTTGCTAGGTTTTGATCACTGTGTTGCTTGTCTTGTACTATATCTAGCACTGCATGTGAACTGGCCTTGTGGCCTTTGCTTGTGCTCGGAGTGTGGTGACGTTGTGATCCACCCTGGGCTTGCGTTGCTTTGCTGGACTGGTCTTGTGACCCTTTGTTCTCCCCCACTTTGCCTATGGGGGTGTGTTAAAGTGTAATGTGTTATATGTTGGTAGGCTGTAGTGGGGTAGCCAATATGGGGTACAACCCCAACTAGGGTTTGCTACTTGTACCCAACTGTTCCATTCAATGCACTCATTCTTGCCTAGTTATTCTGAAACTTATTCCTGCATGCACTTAGGGGGTGTGTCAGAATATATTTCATATGTATTATGTATAAGTGCATGTAGTTCTAGCTGTAGTGCAGCTACATATATGTACTGTGTGGTGGTGCACCACTGCTGGCATGCTTCTCAACTATTTGTACTTGCTTTTCTATAGTGAAACCCCTCTTTTGCTTGGACTTCTCTCCCATGCCTAGGCTAAATCCTAGCTTCCTAGTCCTAGCTATGCCTACTATCTTGACACGGTCCACCGATCACATCGTCAGTCGAGCGAACTGCCGTTGTCGGATGGGCGACGGGTAACGTCAGTCGCAATCAAACGGTCACGTCAACAGGGCCACGTCATGAGTCACGGTCTTCAGGGCATCTGCAGAGGGAGGAACAACGGCCCAAACACGTTATAAACCAAAACCTTAAGTATTAACATCAGTGCGCCGTTCTCCCTAGTAGGCCAACGCAAGGGAGAAATGATGGCTAAGGGGTAGGCAGTTATGGAGAACGATCCGCCGAGGACAGCGCCTTCCCATCAGGCAGACGTAGGACGGCTACCTGTCGACATAGAATCCATCTCGACACCGCCCCCTTCGACGTCACGAGCCAGGCAGGTCTCTTCAGCGCCCCCTTCGACGTCACGAGCTATACCGGTCATGACAGCGCCCACCTCGACCTCTCGAGCCATTCCGGTATCTACAGCGCCCAATTCGACCTCACGCTCCATACCGGTAGTGGTTCAGCCGGTTGTTACTGACCACTGTTCGACGGGCACAGCGGTCAATGTCGAGGTGGGTGGTGCACACGCCGAAGTCCCTTCGACGGCGCAATCCATACATGTAGTGGTAGAACCCATCTCAACAGCAAACTCTCCATTAACACACGAAGCTCCACAACACCGTGCACCGTCGTCGACAGCCAACCGCTCGACGACACGCACGAGGGCGAGTGGTATTCCGCTTGAAGCTAGACCACCACCACCAGCCGGCACATCCGCTTCTCGAGCCGCTCCAGCAGCGGCCAAGCGCTCGTCGACGAGACCTAGCAGAGCGGACTTAGCCAGTCACGTTCCGGAAGAGAGGGACGATGATGATGATACGGGAGAACAGTAGGAGGCGGACGATGTCGATGTCGAAGAGATGGACCCTCTGCGACCTGCCGCGGCAAATATATCAGAAGAGGATGCCGCACACATTTTCGGCGACGAACAGGGCGCAGACAATCCGTACTTGGCGACAGGAACACTTAAAAGCCAGATTCACCGTTTTCAGCTTCCGTTGCTGGGAATCGACTAGGATTCCACTCGGCCAAACTATGTCTCGGGATTCATGCACTACAAGGCTTGGGCCTGTAAAGTTCTGGCAGCCGGAAAAAACAAGGAGTGCCTGAAGAGGAGCAGGTGATCCACGAGGACGAGGTCGGGAGGGAGATCGACGATGATAAAGGGACGGAATGGAGGGAGGTGCGGCGTGACGAGGAGCGCCTGCACGGGCCGAAAACGTCGAAATGGCGATTGTGGGCGTATGTCGAATACCTGTCGACTGAAACCGACGAACATGCGGCTTCCTTAGATACCGGGCGGACCAGGGTCGCGGGAAGGAAGCCGTTGAAATGCACCCCACCGATGATGCTGGCGCGCCTTACTGCGCTGACTTGCTTGTGCAAAGTAGAGGCCACACTCTTCGACGCGCCACTCACAAAACCCATGGACGACATCACCGAGGCTAGGCAGCTACTAGCGGTCAAGCTATGACAGCTGCACGACTTTCAGTTTGAGTAAGTAGGCATCCCTTCACCTGCGAATACAACTTCTCACGTCACAATCTCACTCATGAATTGTTGTATCTGCCTACTAAATGCAGGAGGTGCGTCAATCCACACCGGGGCTCGCTCGACAATGTTTACACGGAGGAGCAGTTCCGCATTCTCGTCTCAGACATCCTGCCGCACTGGGCCAAGGAGTACTTCAGGTCGTCGATGGCGTACCCCAGTCAGTCGATGTGGAAGTCCTTGGCTGTGCGGGTGATGATCCTGATGGCGCATCACATGCTGGGCAGGGGGATCAGCATCCGCGAGATCCGCTATTGCAACATGTTCACTCACGTCCTACAGCCCATCACGAAGTGTCCGGGGGAATCATCGATCCTCGTTCTCGTGGTCGCCTATCGCAACTCGAAGACCATCAAAGACAACAAGCTCGGCCACCTGTACCTGACTCGACACATGGACTTCCAGCAGTGCGGCTTCGGAGCAGTTTTCTTGTGGATACACTTCCTATCGACCTTGTGCCGCTCTACTACGACGACGAAAAGATTGTGCCCCCCTTGGATTTTACCAACCCGGAAGCGTGGTCGAAGAAGCACATGTTCTTCCCCCTCTTCGATAAAGAGAAGGGCGAGTTGCCGTACCCGACTCACAACAAAAGGGTGACCTGGGCGATGAACAGTGCGGTGTGGATCCTGTCGAAAGTCACACACATCTTTCGACGGTCTGCGGCACAGATTCTCGCCGACAAGAACTGTGACCTCGACACCATCGCGCAGCTGGGTCAATGGGACATGAACGAGATGCGCAGGTCATACGTCACAGGCATCCCGCGCCCGGCCATCCAGCTGCAAGCGGGCTTCTCGGCGGAACCGGGCGATTATTACATCGGAAGATCGAAGACCGAAGTGCCTGCTAAGGTAATGAAGGATATCGAGGAGCACATCTTTCCAAAGGAGGAGCAGTGGCTCATCGAGGTATGGATCTGTCGAGCGCCCTTTGTGATCAAAGTTTTGGCCGTCTATCTCTCAAAGTCACCCCGTTTGTTCTTGATCAGGCGATGGAGTGGAACAACGAGTATGACAAGGAACATGTGTACTACACAGCGAAAAGTTTCTTGGAGGCCCTGCAAGCCGCCCAATTGCCCATCGCAGAGGATCTTGCGATGTACTACGTCCATTGCGACGACCACCCCTTTGACGGCGTGAGCGTTTGCGAATGCGAGCGTCACCCTTACACGCAGATGTCGGGTCTGTGCAAGAACGAAGATTTCCAAAAATGGGCGCTCGACGTGTACCTGCTCGACAAGTACGGCATCGAGATGTGGACCAACCCCACGATGTCGAGGGCTTCGGTAAGATGGCCGTGCCAAATCTATATCGGAATACTTTACATCAGCCCACTGACCGCTCGTGATCTTGTGTGCAGGACGTATCCTCTCAACTTGGCAAGAAGCACCTCATCACGCAACTTCGGGCCGAGATCAACTTCCACAAGGAGGGAGGGAAAAGGGAAATCCGGATCAACCACCTCGAGAAGCAGGTCGAGTCATTGGAGCGGGAGAAGCGCTCGATGCAGTCGGAGTTGGAGGCGAAGACAGAGGTGCTCACGCAACTACAGAAAGCGTTCGACGCACTGAAGAATACCGCGGCGACAAGCGCAGCTGCAAATGTGGGGGAGAGCGAGCGCGTGCCGTAGACGGCGACCGAGGAAGCCACCCAGGCCCCACAGCAAGCCCAGCAATCAGCACCCACTCGACAGAGCGTGGGAAACCAGCTCGACCAGTCATTTTTCGACGCGGTGGTGTGGCCGTGGTGCAATTGCGAGACCGTGCGCTAGGCGTGGTCGTACTGGGACGGGCCAAGCCCACTGAACAACGGACGCAGTCTTCGACACGCTTACCAAAGGGGCTTCGCCGTCAAGTTCAGCAAGTTCACTCCGACTCCTCCTCCCGTTCCCCAGCAAGCGGAGGACTAGCCAAGAGAAAAGCCACCCACCCCAAAAGCTGTCGAGTCGAAATTGCGAAAGATGGAGGTTGTGATGAGGGCCGTCGAGCTGTTCCGGATCAACGACAGCAGCGTGGCAACGTCGACGGTCATCGACAAGCTTGACTCAATTGTAAAGAAACACTCGATCATCATGCTGGCGGAAGGGCTCGTTCTCAAGGAGGATTCTGGGAAGCAACTCACGAAGAAGCGGAAATTCGAGTCCGCTGACGAAAACCGGAAGGACAAAGACCGCCTCAGGATCACGCGGGAGCTCATTCTCGTCCAACTCCGCACCGCGGACTGGGCGAAGAATGTGTTCAAAGACAAATGGAAGGAGTTCATGAAAACATTGGGCGAGGGCCCTAGTTCGACGGGCAACCGTGACGAGGGGGGAACCTAGAGTAGGTTGTTCTTTCAGGGTGTGCATGACATCTTTTGGTTGTTGTGAGACCATCTCGACAAGATGAACCAATTGAGCATTATCGAAATCATAAAGTCAAGAACCATGAAACATGCACATTCTGTCGATCAAACTCTCGATACAACAAACACAACTGTCCAGTTATGCAAACACCACCACGCAAATTGCCCGCCTATACTACACCCCTTGCCCGCCCGTTTCTGTCTCCGCAGCATCCTCGTCGCCCAGCTTCTCCTTGCTCTTTTCTTCCGGCATTGCCAGGCTGCCATAGCCCGTGTCCTCCAGCAAATGGGCAGCAGCTCGACAGCAGCACCATTGCGTACAGACCTGTGCTGCCACGCGCACCATCTGCAACAGGATGGCGTCATTCGATCCGAGGCCTACGACAGCGGACGAATATAGCTGATCGGGCCACTGCTTGGCCGGGAACGTCTTGCCGACGTGGAGAAGGACGGACACTAGCGCGGCCATGGCTGCCGCACTAGCCTTTGTCGCCATGTCCGGGGCGTAGTGCGCTGTGTTTACGACAGCTAGGGCATCTGTCTGAATTTCTTCCCTCGACAGCTTCCTGCAGGCCGCCCACAAGCTCGCCACAGTTGCTGCGATGACCATCATGTGCGGTGTCGCCGGCATGCCCTTCGGGACCGGATAAATCAGGTTCCCGTGCTTCAGGCCAAGCGTCCCAACCTTACCAATCGCCGCACACAACGCGATTCCCCAGTTGGTTCCAGCTCTCACTTCCTTATTTGCCGTCGCCATCAGCGACTGGAAACTGCACATCGGAACAAATGTGTTAATCAAGAGGCCCGACTTCGACTGAAAGAACGTTCACCACGGATTTCGACAGAACTCACTCGTCGAAACGACATTCCCCTTGTTCTTGCGCCACGCTCCAAACGCCGGTTGGCATTTTAGCGGCCTCGTTGAGATAGACCTTCCAGTCCTTCTCATCTTACGTCGTGAATCCTTCGTATTCCGTAAGCACTATGTCGGGGAAGTACACGCGCCAGCAGACGGCCGTGCAAAACTTCTGGTCCTTATCCGTTTCAAAAGTGCCCAGGAACCGCTTCCGCCCGCCAACGGTCTGCTCAGAAACCGGCTTCCCCTTCCGCGACCCGAAGCCCGGTCCTTTGAATGGAGCTTGGCAGCCTCTAGTCTTGCCTTGGTCGTCCGGCCGAGGAGGTGGGGTGTAGCCAATCACCTTGGCCTTCGACTTTCCTTGTCGAGCAGCAACGACGGTAGACGTCTTCTCGACAGGAGCCTGGCCAGGGAGGCTTGCGAGGCCCACCATGTCAAAGCTCTCTGTCGCCTCTGCAGCACAGTTCTCCGACTTCGTCACAGCTGGCCTCTTCTTCGACGTCGAAGGGGAACCCGGATCACTAAGGCGGACGTCGCCTCTGGCCGGAGCAGCGACAGGAGCAACTGGAGGGGTAGAGGAAGACGCCCAATTTCCCACAAGCTCGACAGCACGGCCAGCACCCCCGCTCTGCGCGGCCGATGCTGCATTTGTCTGCGACAACAACCCAGCGCACGTCTCTCCCGTCCCTTTCCCCACAGCGCCGCCGGACGGGGTGGGGGCACCTCGCTTTCCCAGGGCTCTTTTCTCCCCCGCAACCAGTCCTTTCCCACTCGTTTTCCCGAGGCCCTGCAGCATGTCCCGCATCGGAGCAAACGCATCAGGTGGAGGCATCGGAGCCGCTTCGGAGGTCTTTGAGAGGGGCGATTGGTCGAGTACGATGACCTCGTTATCCTCGACGGACTTGGCGACGGGATGACGGCCACGCGACGGTGAAGATGCTACCGGGCTGCCGACATGTCCTCCCACCGAAGAAGAAGGAGGAACCGAGCGCTCGTGAACTCGAGGCTCAGCCCCGGGGAAAACCCCTGCCACACCCTCCTGATGCGACCTCGTTGACGGTCCCGCCGAGCGCTGGAACCCTCTCGCCATCGCTTCGGTGAGGATTTCCAATCTCCCAGCTTCAGCTTCTTTATAGCCTTCCCTCACAGTATCCTTCAGCTCCTTCATTGTCTTGGGTGGGATGCCGGAGTAGAACATGTCCTCCTTGACGGCTTTCTCGATACCTTTCACTACCGAAGCAACCAGCTGCTCCTCGACATGTTTGAGCTGCTTCTCGACGGCGTCCTCGCTCGCTTTTGTGATAGCGGCTGCCACCCCCTCGATGATCTTCCCGCTCATTTCGTCGAGCTTCGTCCGCGCCCCTTCCAACAACTTCATCTCCTCCGCGATACTGTTTACAGCGTCGGCGCACTGCTTTAGTGTGCTCTTCGACGACTCCGAAATGGTTTTCCAGGCCGTCCGAAAATCCGCAGCAAGCCTGTTGAAAACTGCGGCTTGCTCGCTGTGCTTCGCAACGACGTCGGCGACGAGCTGCTTCTGCGACGCCTCGACCTCCCGGACCTTCTGCCGTAGCTCGACGACCTGGCCTCCTGATGCAATGTCCGACGTCAAATGGCCCACCGTAGAAGGGCGGCCGGTCGACGCGCCTGCCTGTCCGCTGCCACTGGCCGTGCGGTGTCTCCTTGTTACTGCGACCTGTCGCTCATCTCCTCGACGACACTCATGCATAGCATCCCGGCCCTCCTGCTCCTGCCTTCTTGCCCCACCCCCTTGCGCAGCCGTCACGCCCTCCTGTTGCTGCCCTCCGGTCGCACCCACCTGCGCAGCCGCCGCGCCCTCCTGCTGCTGCAATCCTGCACCACGCTCCTGCCTAGCCGCTTCGCCCTCCTGCTCCTCGACAGCCGCGGCGTCTCCCGTCGCCTGCTGCTGGATATGCTTCGCTCGCTCATCCACCCGCTCCCCGAGCGCCACTCCGTGCTCCTCCGTACGTTGCGTCCCACGTGGATGTTCTCCTGCGCCCCCGCCGTCGTGCTCGACAGACTCATCGCTCGAGCTCGAGCCGGAGCTCGAGCTCGAGCCCTCGCCCTCCGCATCGCCGCCCGGGCCGCTCACCCCGTGCTGAGCTTGCCTCGATGTACCATCCTCGATCTCTTCCTCCTCCTCCTCCTCGTATTCATACTCAAGCACAACATTTCCCCCTCCTACTCCCTCCTCCAGCTCTTCCATCTTTCTCAAACACAGCTTTACCATGAACAACGAAAGCGTATAAGGGCCCGGGCTCGTTCTCCCGAGATTCGGGAGCGCGCCCTGTCGAGGCGTAAGAATGAAATTGTCCGAGTTCGAAAGGATCCGTCGCACTCTGTGCACGACACGAACTCCCGCGCCGGGTTCGTTGGGGCTCAATAGGGGCGTCGTCGTCCACGACAGGTAGAAAACACACGTTAGCGACAGAACACATTCTCGACAGAACACTTCGGGACTAAGGTGGGCTTACCAGTTTGTCGAAACTCGTGATCATGTCCAGACGCATGTCCATGAGGGCCAGCACTCCCTGCTCGTGCTCCGTCAAAACCTGCTGGGTCGTCGCGTACTCGGCTCGAAGCTGCCTCTTCATCCAACTGCAAGGCAACGGACACGAGAGTCAGATGGTCGAGAACGGCAAGTCGACGACAGCAGTGTGGCGAATCGATCACTCACACAAGAACTTCCTGCGCCAGCGAAGATTGGTGGTTCACCGCGGGAAAGTTGTCCTTCGAATCGAAGTGCATCATTCGAGTTCAACAGCCATGGTGCCTCGGAGCCAGCAGATCGTCGGGGCGCGATACCATAAACAGGCTCGAGTGGGAGAACGGTGCCACAGTCAGGCTGCATGCAGAGCGAATGCACGTGAGCACTGGTTTATGGCAAAAAAAAGAGCACGCAAGGCGACGGGCGAGTGTCGAACTCACGTGGTCCGCAGCAGAACGAAAATCACTTGCTTGCAGAGCAGGCCGTCGATGTGGTTGACCGCAAAAGCGACCGGTGTGGGATGCGCCATCTCTTCCAACGCACGCGTCGAAGTGATGATCGACCCCTAGGAGAGCTGCTCGACGGACAGCAGCTCTCGACGGAACAGGCTGGACGGAAACGTAGCGCACTCAGCGACAAGAAAACAGGTCAAACCGACAATGCTCGACAAGAAACGTACACGACGCTCGCGTTGACCATCTTCTCGTCGAGCTCGGACTTCGGCGCCTCGCTAATCGCGTTAAACTGATCTTCAAACACCTCCACTTTGATCTCGCCTGCGGTAAGGATGAGGCCGCGGCGAACCGTCGGCTCGTTCACGACGGGTTGGGATGCGGGTCCAGTAGCCATGGCAGGCCGAGCAGAAGGGAGCGCGGAAGAGCAGGAATGTTGGAAACTAGGGAGTAGGGAGAGAAAACTTGAACAAAACAGCAACAAAATGGGAACGCTCTCAGGCTTTAGCTCGTTGACATCCCCCCCCAACTGAGACAAGGGCAAGGGCAAGGGCGACGAGGCAACGCGCGTTCCGCGACGGCCGGAGGAGGAGCTTTTCGCAGTGGGCGGTGGGGCCCTATTGGCCTCGACGTGAAATCTGTTGCGTGTCTGCATGAGGTGGGGCGCCTTTCATGCAGCAGGGAGGCCCTTTCACCGTGGTGGAGGGGGCGTTCGACACGTCACCCGGTTCGAGCGCGAACCGAAACGGGCCCTTTCAGGCGAGTGCGGTGCAGCGTGGCGTGGATGGGCGCCGCTCCCGTCAGCTCGCGAAATTTCGCGGACGGGTTCCGTCGGCGAGGCTGCGCCAGGCGAGGGTTCCGTCGGTTACCGAACGGAACCCGTCTACGAACCGAGCGTGGGGTTGGGCTCGGTTGGGGGGGGACCACTGCCAGCTCGAGGGTGCGGGTTGTTGGCGTCATGTGCAGCTGGCGCCAGCTGGGGGTCAAACGAAGCGAAAATGAGTTTTGACTCGCTGCAAAATTGAAATCCGTTACCGTTTTGAACAGATTTTTAAATAAACAATGTACATGCGCTTATAATAAGTAAATGTTTTCTAGGGGGGGGCGCTTATAATTGAGGACCGGCCATAAGCGCATGGCTCCAGATAGAAGCACCGGCGCTTTTAATAGGACGGTGCTACTATCTGGGGTGATACGGTATTCAAATCGAACACCATCCTTTGGGGCCCTAGCGTAGGGGGCAGGGTGTTGGAATAACCGAAAGGTTGTTGTAGCATTTCCGAAGGTTCTCGCCTAGCGCACCACTTCATAACGTAGTAGTGCTGGTGTACCAGTATCGCTACATGCTCGTATAGAGCACTCGGTAGCTCGAGAGTCACTCGAAGGTCAACAATCACTGAAAGTCAACAGTCGTGACTGTTGACCAACCGACAACCGCATTAGAGGTTATGCGATGCAACCAGGTAACTGTCAAGGAATGGCAATCGTCGCAGATACTGTAGTTATGCAATACATTTGCAATAAGGGAATGTACTCCACGGCTAGCTAGACATCTATTTAATTTCCTTGTAATTCGATCTTATTTAGCTTGTTCTTTTCAACTATTATTAACAAGGTCACTCAAAGACTTTATTGTCTTTTCTATAACTTAGCATCTTTATCCTGTCCACTTCGATCCTTTAGTTAAAACAGCATGGTAAGAGAGCTAGAGTGTATTATAAGGCCTGCTAAGTTCTTGTTCTCCCCAAGAACTAACTCTTTACAAATTCATCCATTGAAACCACCTACTACAAGTCTGCTACATCGTGGCCCCTGAAAGAAAAGCCACTACAGACTCTCCGGGCCCGCCACCAGCAACAACTAATGCGCCTTCAGCGGTGACTTCCGTCAGCGCCGCTCTCGTTGAGCAGCTAGTCGCTCGCATCAACGCTCTTGAGAGCCATCAAGCCATGAGCATTGATGGCTCGAGCTACGCCAGAGGCGCCGCTGGACTTCCTCTCCTTGGAGAAGACCGCCGCATCAACTCCGAGAGATCATTTACCTTTAACAACCGTCAAGGTTCAGCTCCTGCACAAGACAGTTAACATAGCGCACAGACAGAAGCAACCATGCAATCTAAGTTCGTTCTGACTTCAAAGCTGAAGACTTCAACTCCATTCGACGGCAAAGACTTCTACACGTGGAGTTTCGAATTTGGGCTTCTCGCAACAACCGCTCAGATCTTGATGTACTACGACGAAAGTTTATCTTTTCCATCGGAAGGCACCATCCAGGAGAAGCATCAATACTACCACGAATCCCTTCTCGTGTACACTTCGCTCCTCCGAAATCTCTCCCCCTCCGAACAGCTCGGCATCCGCTCCTATAAAACGGAGTGTGCTCCTACACAACTGTCATGGGAACTTCTGCGCAATTCATACGGTACATGGCAGCAGATCCGGTTACCATGAGTCGTCTGCTCAGTCAACTGACATCCGTCAAAATGCAGCAGGGGGAGCAAGTGGGACCGTATATCAACCGGTGCCGCAATATGCACGACCATATTAAGAAGTGTGGGGGAACCGTCCCTGACGACATGTTCGTCTCGATGGTTCTCTCTGGCCTTGGACCCGATTGGCGCCAATGCTAGTCGTTGCTCCGTGCTCGAGCAACCATTTCCGAGTCCGCCCTTTGTGCCACTCTTCTCTCCGAGCAGAAGGAAATCGACTTGTATAATGAGAAGAACTGCAAGCGGGAGAAATTAGTGTTCTTCGCAGGAGCGACTGAAGGGGAGCAGCATGGAAAGAAGGGAACCTTCTGCAAATACTGCAAGAAGCCCGGTCACACTATAGATCGGTGCTACAAGCAAAAGGCTGCTGACGAAAGGCGCAACAGTAACTCATCTTGTCAGCAGCCCTTGGTGCCCCCGGCAACTCCAGCTGCGAAGGCGACCTTGTCGCCACCTTCTGTCGTAAGCACCTCACAAACTCCTGTACGCATTTCGTCCAAGGACAAAAGCAAGAGACTAGTCTTAAGCTGCATGGCGCGTCATGGCAGAGGCATCCGAAACTTTGACGACATTGAATACCCACCAATCGCGCCCAAACAATGACCCTACCCTCAGTCTCTGGATCGATAGACCGACCAATATCCCACCTGACTTCGAGCTCCCTCCAAGCACTCTGGAGTCACCTCCCAGCCTCCTTGCCAAAAGATGCATTGACCTTTCGCCGCACACTGCTGACTTCGACTGCATTGTCACTCCAAAGATTGCCGGCATTGCGCGGCAGAATTGCGAGAGCGTCAACACCTGGTACCTTGATAGCTGCTGCATACAACACATGGTGGGATCACCAATGTTCATCAGTAACTCAAGGCGCATGCGGCGACCATGTGAACGGTCAACTCAAAGCATATGACATTGGCGAAATTTACCTTGAGGCTGAAGATACCAAGTTCACTATTCACATCGGAGATGTGCTGGTCATTCCAGATCTACAGTACAACTTGCTCTCTTCGGCGCAACTCATGCGGTGCGGAGTCGACATTCGCAACAACTGCAAAGACAAGGCCTTCGAGTTGTTTTACAAGAACACTTACATTGGCAAGGCCGTCGACGATGATGGAGTCTTCGTGCTGAACTTTTCGGCTCAAGGCACTACTAGAGACTCTGACCGGACTCTGCTGCTGAAGACGACTCCCACGGAACACCCGACCTGGTCGCATCCGGAGGAGATGGATCTAGAACGGCCCGCCTCTGACGGACTTCTTCGCCTGCGCGCTGTTCCGACCGCTTCAACCTCTACCCCTGGTGATACTGGCCGTGCGACGATGGAAGAAGAAGAGGTTAGCATGTCAGAATCCCAGCCACTAACCACTGGGATAAAAGGGCTTGTTTGTGTAGCGGGTGAGTGCGCCCATAACCCCCCAGGCCGCCATGCCTGTAACCCTTCCCTAGGATCAATCGGGGATCACCAGTGGACCTCTGACACCCCCCCGCACTGGGATGCCCGAGGTGCACACACCGGGAATCGAACCCGAGACCTTCGCTCTGATACCATGTCAGAATCCCAGCCACTAACCACTGGGATAAAAGGGCTTGTTTGTGTAGCGGGTGAGTGCGCCCATAACCCCCCAGGCCGCCATGCCTGTAACCCTTCCCTAGGATCAATCGGGGATCACCAGTGGACCTCTGACATAGCAAGGAGCCAACAACTAAAGAGCAAACTAGCATCGAAGAAAGGAAAGTTGTGGGACCAGCCTCGCCCAGCTGGACCAATCCCAACCCCACGGTCGGCGCATGGGGAGTCGTCGAAACACCATCTGAAGAAGCTGCTCCTGGAAGCGGCTGGGGAACCTCGACCTCAAGCGAGTGGAAGTGGTCTCCTTATCGTGAGGCGCCAGCACTCCCGCCTGCAGCCGTGGCGGAAATAGACACATACTAGGCAACGCGCGGTACAAGCTAGGGCGGACCTCCTCTCCTAGACCAGTATGCTCCTGACACACTAGAAGGAACACAAGAAGAGTCAGAAGAAATGACTTACGAATTCGCGGCAGCGACAGGGTTACCTGAACCCACAGAGGAAGCGCCGCCACCGGAACAAGGACCTCAATTAATTCCGGTCGCTGGCGACGAATACCTGTACCACCGCGTGCCGATGGAAGGACTCCCAGCCTCTGAATGGCCTGAGGCGGCACGACTCCCACGTCCTTTGCTAGTCAATGGAGATTCAGTTCACGCCGCTGACTCGGACGACATCATCGGCGTTCCCGATAACATTCTGACGCAAATTTCCGCCCGAGACTTCGCAGCTGACATGAACGCCGCTACGGACAAAGGACCTGACGAGGAGCAGCGGGACGAAGCGGAAAGAAACAAATACTATTAGAAGACCGTTGGCTACCGTACGGAACAGAGATCTGGCATCAACGCCTTGGACATCCCTCACACGCCACACTCAAGAATTCAATTGCTGCTGAAGTTTTCGACTCGGATGCACTGCTGCTGCCCTGAGGCGGAACCCTCACTATATCTTCGGACAACCCACCGTGCCTCGTGTGCCCCACCGCGTCACTCGCCCACAAGCCGTTCCCCAACCTACCTCCTGGCTACGAACGTTACAAGCCGCTCGAAAAAATCTACAGCTGCTTCATGATTCTCAGTCAGGAAGGACTTGACGGCGACCACTACACACTGACCTTGATCGACGCATGCACGCGCTATGTCTGGGCTGTCAACATCGACTTCCGCTCTCTTGCCTTTGACTGCTTCGTGGCTTGTATGAAGCGGGCAAAACGTCAATCTGTATTGAAGCTGAAAAGCTTCTAGATAGACGGAGAAGCGGATTTCTTCTCTACTGAGTTCAAGGAACTCTTCACCAAGAAGGGGATTGAGCACCTGGTGTCCCTGCCCTACGCTCACGAGCAGCAAGGAGTAGCAGAACGGATGAGGGCCTTGATGAAGCAGTCGGCCTTCCCAACCAAATAATGGCCGTTTGCGATGAATCGCGTTGTTTGGCCGCACAACTTGCTGTCCTCCCGAAGCCTCGAGAACAACAATTCTCCTTACAAAGCTTGGACGGGTAGAAAGGCTGACACGCGTCTCCTTCGAGTGTTCGGCTGAATGGTACAGTACAGGCCACACAAAGCAAGGACCGGAAATTTTTCTGATCTGGCACGATGGGGCATCCACCTCGGGATCGAAAAAGAATACAAGCCGTAGATCCTGCTGGACTACGCGACACATGAAGTGGCGAAATCACGTGACTGCATCTTCTACGAGAAGCTGACCCTGCCACTATTCAAGGAACTGCGGAGATAACTCATACAACGGGAGCTAGACTACGGGCTAGGCACGGATGTGAGGGTGATCGTAGCGTTCGTTCCTTAGTCGTTTGCTCGTGTTCACACTACTTGCGCATTCACGGGGAAAATTGGCAAGAGTTTCACTAGCAAAAGTTCACAACAGTGATTCAGAATGATAGCAACAACATTGGCAACCCAGACTACATCAGAGCTAGCTAGGCTGCTGGTCGACCTCCAGCGCAGCATGGTCGACCGCGGCGCAGCATGGTCGACCGCGGTCCAGCGCAGCAAAGCTTGCACAGCTCCAGCGCAGCAGAGCTCGCACCGCTCCAGCGCAGCAAACAAGCGGCTTGCCAACGTTATTAGTCTGCGGTGTGCCAACGCTGCAGCCTGTCGGCTGCACAGCGTTGCACTCGCTGGACAACGGTGCTCCTGCTTCGCAGATGTGTGCAGCTGGTTGGTGCTCCACACCTCGTCACGAGCACAGCGCAGACGCCTAGCAGACTCCACGCCAGCGACTGCGCCCACCAGCCACGTCGACCTCGGGATACCACCCCCGAGGTCGCCTTCGCAGAAACCATCCCGGCGACTTTCGCACACGTCGCCCGGGTATCCCGGACGACCGGGCAACCCCGCCTGGTCGTCCAGCCCAGTCGGTCGCCGGCTACACCAAACCCGGCGTCCAGGGTCGGCGTCCTAGCGTAGGTCAGCGTCCACTCGCCCAGGACGCCGTCCAGGCGCCCAGGTCGGCGTCCAGGCGCCCGAGACGCCAAGAAGACGCCCAGAACGGCGTCCAGCCTCCCAGGACGCCGAGCAAGCGCCCAAGTCGGCGTCCAGGCGCCCAGGACGCCGAGCAGACGCCCAGGACGCCGCCCAGACGCCAAGGACGGCGTCCACCTACTCAGTGCCCTTGCAGTGGCCCCCATACCCACTGCTGCAGGTCGGTTGCATCCCCCTGCACACCCGACCACGTGGTTGTCTCCGCCCAAGCGAGGACGGGGCCAAACACTACTCCCGTTGACACTCCCCTGCCGCGTTCACGCTTGGGCCCCCAGCCCACACGGCAGCACTGCTCGGAGAATAGCTCGGCGGCGTGCACACAACACACAGCACGCCGGACACCGCACCAGCCATGCAAGAGGGCATGGCACCTACTGCTGCACGTCGTTGTCGCCGTCGCCGACTTCGGCCAGGCGCACTTGGCCGATCGCGACGGAGCACCGGTTGAAGACCGGGTGGTGCAGTGCCTTTGTCAGGAAGTCGGCCGGCTGCTCGGTGGTCGGGATGTACCTTAACGCAAACTTCCCCCACTTCACCATGTGCTGCAGCCAGGCCTGTCGTCGCTCCATGTGCTTGAGGTTGTCCGTCAACCCCAGGCCCTCGGCGACTGTGAAGGCCGACTTGTTGTCTACCGAAGGACGGTCGGCTTCCCGGCGTCCAGCTGCCGGAACTTCGCCAAGAGGAAGCGAAGTCAGCGTCCTTCCTTCCCGGCTTCGTTGGCTGCCACGTACTCCGACTCGGTCGACGACAGCGTCGCGCACTTGATGCGCTGGCTCGACCAGGAGACTGCGGCCCCTCCGTAGATGAACACGTAGCCTCCCGTGCTCGTCCGGTTCTGCTTGTTGCCGGCATCATCGGCGTCCACGTAGCCGACCAGCTCCAGCGACTCCGGACCACCGCCGAACTCCAGGGCGGTGTCGCGTGTGTTGGCGAGGTAGGCGAGGCAACGGTCGACCTCGCGCCAATGCTGGTCGCTCCTCACCGTGAGGCCGCTCCTCAGCTTGCTGCAAGCGAAGGCGATGTCCGGCCTCGTCGTCGTCGCCGCGAACTGCAGCAAGCCGACCTTCTGCCGGTACTCCTCCTCCTGGCGCTCCTGCACTTCCTCGTCGTCGAAGGTGAGCTTGGCGTAGGCGTCGACCGAGACCGGCGTCTTCGGGGTGCGCCCGTCCGCTCCTCGTCGAGGAACCGCCTACGCAGTTTGTCGGCGTAGCCCTGCTGGTGAAGCCACAACTTCCTTGCTGGCCTGTCGCGTACTATCTCAAGGCCGAGGTACTTCTGCAATGGTGCAATCTCACGCAGCTCAAAGGCGGCCTCCAGCAGCTCCTTCAGCTCCTTCAGCATCGCGACGCTGCTACTGGCGGCGAGCAGGTCGTCGACGTAGACCAGCACCCAGCAGGCCACGCCATCCCCGCTGACCTTGAAGTACAGAGCCTCGTCGACCTGACTCTTCTTCCACCCGGCGCTGACCAGCACGTCGTTGAGCGCTTGTACCACAACAACGGCGACTGCTTCAGCCCGTAAAGGGTGTTCAGCAGCTTGCACACCAGGCCGGTCCCGTTGTTGAAGTAGTCCGGCTGGTACATGTACAGCACTCGGTCGAGTTTTCTCTCCCGTTGTTGAACTGCATCAGGTTGAGGTCGAGGATGGCGACGATGCTGAGGAAGATCCTCAGCATGACGTAGCTGCTCACCGGCGCATACGTCTCGTCGTAGTCGGCGCCATACACCTGCGTGAAGCCCTTCACGACCAGCCTTGCCTTCTCGCGCTCGACGGTGTCGTCGATGCGGTACTTCGTCGTTAGCACCCACCGGTTCTTCATGATGTTCACCCTCAGTGGGCGTTCAACTAGCTCCCACGTCCCCATGCTGATGAGGCTGCGGATCTCCTCCTCCATGGCAGCCTTCACCGCCTTGCCCTTCCAGCTCGCCAGCGCCTCCTTCACCGTCATCGTCCCGATGTCCCAACGGTGCTCAGGGTCGGCGTGCATGTCGGGGTCGAGCTCCGGCAGTTCTTCATCCTCCTCGGCGTCATCGTACGCCAAGTCGTCGACGTCGATGTCATACACCGTGGTGAAGGCGGCCGGGATGAAGAAGTCGGGCGGCCTCCGAATCCGTCCTGTACGCCGTGGCCCGAGCTGGATCTCCACCACATCGCTGTCGGTGGACTCCTCGGCTCTCGACTGCTCCCCAGTGTCGTCGTCGTCGTCTATACTGTCCTCAGCGTACTGCTGCACCTCGATCGGCGTCCCTGTCGCCTTCTCCCCCACGGTCGGCTCCCCTGCCGACTGCCCGGTCGCCGACTGCTGCTTGGTCAGCTTCGCTGCTGCCTGCTCCCTGGTCGGCTGCTGTCCCGCCGATGTCACCTGCGCCGGCTCCACCGAAGTCGGCTGCACCGTCTCGGCCTGCAGCTCCCCTGACGGTGGCGACTTCTCTACCACACCGTCTGGCAAGGCGCCACGTTGGCCACCGGCGATGCCCTTGACCGGCGCCCGTGGCGACGCCCCACTTCTCCCCTCAGCGCCGGTGGCCAACACCGGTTGCAGCCCACACAGCCCGGCCTCGAGGGGAGGGGCAGGAGGGGCAGGGGAAGAATGGACGTCCTCGGCGTCCTCATCGGCAGGCGTAGTGACCTCGTCGAGCAGGGGGAGTGTGGCTGACGAGGTATCCATCGGCGGGGTGACCGGCGTCCGCCCCGACGCCGGCCCGTGCTCCGACTTCCACACCTCAAGCGACATGGTTTCATAGAACACCACGTCCGACGTGGTGACCACCCGGTTGTCGGTGATGTCGAGGAGCTTCCAGCCCTTGCTTTCCACCGACACACCGAGATGAAGGCCCCACCTGGCCTTCGGCGTCAGCTTCCCACCACGCCGCTGCTCGGGAACCAGATACTGTGCCATGCAGCCCCACACCAGTGCCAGCGACAACTTGGGCAACTTCTCGGTCAGCAGCTGATACGGTGTCGTCCCCGGCGGCAGCGCCGACCTCTCAAGGCAGTTGCGGACCCAGACGGCCTGTCGCAGAGCGAGGTGCCACCAGTGGTGCTGCACGCCCATGTGCAGCAGCATCGTCCGCATCGACTCCACCACCGTCCGCATCTCCCGCTCAGCCATGCCGTTCTGCTGTGGGGTGTAGGGGCAGGTCAAGTCGTGGACGATCCCCTTGCCGTCCACGAAGGTGGTGAACTCCTTCCCGAGGAACTCCCCTCCGCGGTCAGAGCGCAGCATCGTCACCGACTTCTTTGACTGCCGTTCAGCCACCGCCAGCCACTGCTGGAACTCCCGCAGCACGTCCGACTTCTTGGCGACTGGCCTCACCCACACGTAGCGGGTCTTGCGGTCCTTCAGCAGCAGGAAGTACAGGCTGCCATCCTTGGCGGCCACCCGGAATGGCCCGCACAGGTCGATGTGCACGACAGCCAGGGCGCCTTTGGCGTCTGAGCCCTTGTCGGGGAAGGTGTGCCGCGCCAGCTTCCCTCCGACGCACGACATGCACAGGGAGTCCAGACCGACCGACGGCTTGATGTCCAGGCCTGTGGCGACGTCGTGCTTTGCCGAGCTCGTGATGGTGTCGACGCCGACATGCGCAAGCCTCGCGTGCCATCTGGCCGGCGTCGACCTCGTCGCCGATACGATCGCCCGCAGGGCAACCACCTCTGTCGGGGCTGTCGTCGAGTGCGCCGAGCAGGGGCGAAGGTTGGTGCAGAGGATCTGGCCGGAGTACGTCGCCCGACCGAGCACGTCCCTCGCCACCGAGATGAGCAGCATCCCGTCGCCGTCGTCCTGCAGCTTCACGCCGTTCTCCTTCAGTTGTCCTGCCGACAGCAGGTTCGCGTGCATGCCCAGGACATAGAGCACGTCGGGGATGAGCACTTGCTTCCCGGCTGTTCCCTGCAGGGCAACCGTGTCCCTACCCGTGACGTCCTGCAGCGCCCCATTGAAGCCACGCACGTGCTTCACAGCACCACTCGGCCCCAAGTCGACGAAGGCCTCCTTCGTCCCCATCAGATGGTGCGAGCAGCCACTGTCGAGCAAGACCACCGCTGCGTTCGCCTGCACAGCTGCCGCCACCGCCTGGAAGTCCTCGCCGGCCTCTGGCGCCAGCGAGACGGTCGGCTCCATGACGCCGACCAGCGAGCACGACGCCTCCTGGTGGTCTCGCCCCTTGCCGCTGGCGGAGGAGCCGGCGTCCTTCACCGATGTCGACTTGATCGAGTGCTTCTGCTTGCGCGGCGTGGTTCCTCGACATGGACGACGGCTAGGCAACCTCCCGCGGCCTCCCTTGGCGTCGTCGTCGTCGGATTCGCTGCGGTCGGGGCACTCAAAGGAGAGATGGTCGTTGCTGTGGCAGATCCAGCACTCCTGACGCCGATGTCCTCCTCCTCGACCGCCTTCTTTAGCCGACTTTGCCTTGTCGACGTCCTTCACCGGCTTGCTACCTCCGCTACCACCATCGCCAGACTGTCCGCGCTGCCCCGGTCGACCCCCATGTTTCGCCGGGGTGACGTAGCTTGCCTGCGGCAAGAGCTCCGAGGACCGCTCGGCTTCCTGCATCGCCTCGTCCCGCAGGATATGCGCAATGAGGGAGTCCTCGTTGAGCGTCGCCCGCGTGCTCGGCACCACCGACAGCCGCTTCAGCAGGTTGTAGCTGCTCGGGAGCCCCTTCAGGACGTGCGTGACGTACGACGCCGTTGAGTATTGCACGCTGGACATCCTCATGGTGGCAAGAAGACGCCGAGCCCGGTTGTAGTAATCGGTCGCCGTTTCCTGGTCGCCCATCCGCAGATGCGTCATCTGCTCCTCGAGCTGGCCGATGTACAGGTCGTCGGTGACCTAGTACGTCGACTCGATGAACTGCTACATCTGGTGGCCGGCGTCCAGGTAGTCCCTGCACGGCTTCAAGGCGATTTGCACGCCCGGCGAGCAGCACCGCGAGATGACCGTGAAGGTCAGCAGCTGCACAACGCAAAACTCCGCACGCAGCTCGGGGTAGTTCTCCGGCGGCGTCGCCACGGTGCCGGCGGCGAAGCCCATCAACCCGGCCATCTCCAGCTGAGGCTCGATGGCTTAATTCCAGGTGAGGATGTCAGGACGACCGACCAGCAGGGGGGTGACCGAGATCCTATCTGGCGTAAACTTGAAGTAGCCGTAGCTCGGCGCAATCCCTCCCGCCGTCACGTGTGTCGCCGACATCAGTGCCAGTCCGCTTCGTCGACCCCCGACGTCGCCCTACAAGGCCCCTGCAGCCGCCGACGACTGCATCCCTCGCGCCTGAACGCCGCCGACTTCATCGGCGTGTATCACACCTCTCTGCCTCGACGTGCCTCCCGCACTGCTGCTGACCAGGTCACCGGCGTAGACACCCATGTCAACGTTGCCCGCATTGTTCACCGGTCGAGGAGACGCCGGTCGGGAAGGGTGCTCTGTCGCCCACACCGCACGGATGCTAGCCTCAACGACCGCCCAGGGGAGAGTCTCCTTGCGTCTGCCAGCCGTGCTTCCAGGGTATCCACGACGCCCGCCTCAACTACGGGGTCAACCATGGCGCCAAGCACGACCGCCGGTCTACGAACTAGCTAGGTGGGTGCAAGGTCGGTTAAACCGAAGGTGACGTCGCGGTGTCGTCCACGCTCACCACACCATGCGGAGATAACTCATACAACGGGAGCTACACTACAGGCTAGGCACGGATGTGAGGGTGATCGTAGCGTTCGTCCCATAGTCGTTTGCTCGTGTTCACACTACTTGCACATTCAAGGGGAAAATTGGCAAGAGTTTCACTAGCAAAAATTCACAACAGTGATTCAGAATGATAGCAACAACATCGACAACCCAGACTACATCAGAGCTAGCTAGGCTGCTGGTCGACCTCCAGCGCAGCATGGTCGACCGCGGTCCAGCGCAGCAGAGCTCGCACCGCTCCAGCGCTGCAGAGATCGCACCGCTCCAGTGCAGCAGAGCTCGCACCGCTCCAGCGCAGCAGAGCTCGCACCGCTCCAGCGCAGCAAAGTAGTGGCTTGCCAACGTTATCAGTCTACGGTGTGCCAACGCTGCAGCAAGTCGGCTGCACAGCGTTGCACCCGCAGGACAACGGTGCACCTGCTTCGCAGGTGCGTGCAGCTGGTTGGTGCTCCACACCTCGTCACGAGCACAGCGCAGACGCCTAGCAGACTCCACGCCAGCGACTGCGCCCACCAGCCACGTCGACCTCGGGATACCACCCCCGAGGTCGCCTTCGCAGAAACCATCCCGGCGACTTTCGCACACGTCGCCCGGGTATCCCGGACGACCGGGCAACCCCGCCTGGTCGTCCAGCCCAGTCGGTCGCCGGCTACACCAAACCCGACGTCCAGGGTCGGCGTCCTAGCGTCAAGTCGGCGTCCACTCGCCCAGGACGCCGTCCAGGCGCCCAGGTCGGCGTCCAGGCGCCTGGGACGCCAAGAAGACGCCCAGGACAGCGTCCAGCCTCCCAGGACGCCAAGCACGCGCCCAAGACGGCGTCCAGGCGCCCAAGTCGGCGTCCAGGCGCCCAGGTTGCCATGCAGACGCCCAGGACGCCGCCCAGACGCCAAGGACGGCGTCCACCTACTCAGCGCCCTTGCAGTGGCCCCCATACCCAGTGCTGCAGGTCGGCTGCATCCCCCCGCACACCCGACCACGAGGTCGGCTCCGCCCAAGCGAGGACGGGGCCAAACACTGCTCCTGTTGACAGGAACATCGCAAAGCTGACAAGGCACAAGAAAGGGTTTTCGCGGGCCACCGCAGCTTCGCCACCCCACACGATGAGGCTGACCTGGTAGAAGACGCTGATGTAGTAGATGTCACGCAATTTGACACTGCCCTCAGTATCCCGCTTACACGCCGACTCAATACTCCGACTTACATACCTGTCTCCCAATTCGATCCTGATGATACAACTCGAAAAGCCCACAACTATAACAGTGAAGCGCACCGATCTCCGGATGCAAAGTTACCAGCTCCAAATTCCTCGCAGGACACCATCTACACCAGCCATGACAGCGGCGACGATGTCGTCGAAGTAACCAGCTTCCACGACTATGACTGCCTCCACTACAAAAAGACAACGAAACTGGTCTCCGTGTTCTTGGCCTCACAGTCGCATTTCGCCACGGTTCACCCAAGGATCCCACCACCGTGCGACAAGCGCTGTCTGGGCCCGACAGCAAGAAGTGGAAGGCAACCATGGCGGTAGAATTAGCAGCATTAAAGCGCTGCGGAACCTGGAAGCTGGTTCCCCGATCAACTGCGAAGGGGAGAAAATTCTGAGCGGCAAATGGGTCTTCAGAATTAAGACCCTCGCGGATGGCTCCATCGACAAATATAAAGCAAGATGGGTGGTGCGCGGCTTCGAGCAGACTTACCTCGTGGACTACAATCAGACCTTCGCCCCCGTTGGACGACACACCTCCGTCCACATCCTCATCTGCATCGCAGCCATCAAACAACGACCACTCCTGCAAATCGACGTTGGAAGTGCATTTCTCTACGCACTCGTCGACGCCATCGTTTTCGTCGAGCGACCCCACGCACTCGAAGAAAGTGACGACGCCGTCTGTCTCCTCCAGAAATCCCTCTATGGCATCAAGCAAGTGCCTCGCCTCTGACAGCAGTACCTGCACAACGTCCTGACGGAGCTAGGTTTCGTTCAGCTGCCGCACGACCAAGGAATGTATTGAAGGGAGTCGTGCGGCAATTTCATCCTTCTCATCGCCTACGTCGATGACTTTCTCTACACCGGCAACGACTCCGAACTGCTAGATCGCTTCAAGGAAGAAATGAAGGAAAAGCTTGAGGTGACGGTCAATCACAACGTGACGCAGTTCTTGGGTCTCAACATCACCCAATCCGGTGGTTCCGTCCACCTCTCCGCCGCTAAATACGCGGAACCGTTCGCGAAGAAATTCGCAATCGCCCCCATCAACCTCACTACCCCCTTTCGCACGCCTCGTCCGAATCATTAACCCGACACCACGCCGCTCTCCAACGAAGACCATTGGCTCTAACAGCAGCAGCTGGGATGTCTCCTGTTCGCCGCCGTCACGTGCCGGCCGGATCTCTCCTACGTCGCAAGCCAGCTCGCACAGTACCTGGAGCGACCTGAAGAGGAGAATCTACTGGATTTGCGCCGAGCACTTCAATACTTCATCTCCACCCCTGACGTCGGACTCACCTACGAAGCCAACTTAACTGCTACTCTGCAACTTCACGGCTACGCAGACGCTGATCATGCGGGTGATATTGACAAGAGACGCTCCCGCACAGGCTTCATCTTCCAACTCCAGCCCGCTCGACTCATCTCCTGGAACTCCCAGAAGCAGGAACTCGTTGCTCTTTCGTCGGCCGAAGCTGAGTTCATCGTAGCCAGCGCAGGTGTTTGCGAAGGTCTGTACCTGATGGAGCTCCTGCAGGAAGCGAAAGTGACGATGAACGGGCACTTCACGTTACTCTGCGACAACCAGAGCGCGATCAAGATAGCGAACAAGCCTGGCTTCGTGAACCGCACCAAACACATCGCACTCCGTTACTTCTTCGTCAAAGATGAAATTGACAAGGGCAAGGTCAAACTCACGTACTGCCCAACCGGTGACATGGCAGCGGACTTCTTGACCAAGAAACTGCCACGTCAGAAATTTGAGCACTGCGCCAACCTCTGCGGGATATCGAAGAAGTCCCACGTGGCTCACCTTCAGGAATGAAGGGGAGTGTTGGAATAACCGAAAGGTTATTGTAGCATTCCCGAAGGTTCTCTCCTAGTGCACCACTTCATAACGAAGCAGTGCTGATGTACCAGTACCGCTACATGCTCGTATAGAGCACTCGGTAGCTCGAGAGTCACCCGAAGGTCAACAGTCACTGAAAGTCAACAGTCGTGCCTGTTGACCAACCGACAACCGTACTAGAGGTTACGCGATGCAACCAGGTAACTGCCAAAGAATGGCAATAGTCGCAGACACTGTAGTTATGCAATACAGTTGCAATAAGGGAATGTACCCCTCAGAGTACATGGCTAGCTAGACATCTATTTAATCTCCTTGTAATTCGATCTTTTTCATCTTGTCCCTTTTCAACTATTATTAACAAGGTCACTCAAAGACTTTATTGTCTTTTCTACAACTTAGCATATTTATCTTGTCCACTTCGATCCTTAAGTTATAACAGCACAGGGCCTTGAAGCGTCGGGATGAAAGTGAGGAACGTCCTGACGCGAAGAATGGTGATTAGGGTAAGGGGGGAGGGGGGGGGGTACAAGAAGACTATCGAAAGAGTTTGTGTACCCCCTAGAATGCAACTCACTACAACCTATCAAAATTATATAACATACCAGGGTGAATAAGTGAGGGGCATCAAAGCAAGCAAAGCAAACAAATGGTCACAAGACCAGTCCAAAAGAAAACAAAGCTCAGGGTGGATCACAATGTCACCACACAATTTGAGCACAAGCAAACGGCCACAATGCCACTTAAAGAGTGTACAACTATATGTGCATATATATGTATACATATAAATGCAATGACAAACAGATTAACAAACAAAAGACAAAACTATAACAACCGAGGGCCTACGTCAACAAGGCCTAATTGCAGACAGAACCTGTGGTTATCATCAGGCGGAAGCGCCTTGGTAAAGATGTCTGTAGTATTGGCCTCTGACTCCACGAAGTCCAAGCGTGCCTGGCCGCGTCGCTGCAACTCTCGCAGGAGAAAGTGCTTCACTCTGCTCTCCAATCGAGGCTCTAGACGGAGGAGGATCATGGCCTTGTTGTCAGCGAACAAGGTCGGTGCAGAGCTCGGCCGCTTACCAAGGTCGGTGTGTAAGAAAGTCAACCAATGAAGCTCTTGCATAGCCATGGAACCGGCATAGATCTCTGCCTCAGTAGTAGACTGCGCCACAGACGATGACCGTGTGGACCTCCACGACACAACTCCAGCGCCCAAGCTGAAGCAGTACCCCTGAGTAGACCGCTGGGTCTCCACCGTCGGCGTACGAAGAGTTGTGGTGACCGGTCAGCAGAAATGGCTGTGTCCCTCCAAGCACAAGCCCCATGCCTGATGTAGTCGCTAGGTACTTTGCCACCCTCACAGCAGCTGTCCAGTGAACAGGACGGTGTCTCCCAGTCGCAACAAAGCGAGAGAGGATGCTGAGGGGAAAGGCGAGGTACGGACGTGTACAAGTCATCAGGTACATGAGGCGGCGCACTACCTCTGCGTAAAGACCACTAAACTCAAAAGGCTCGTCGGGAAAAGGGCCCGTGAGTCTGTGGTCAACAACAAGAGGAGTGGGCTGTGTGGTAGAGAACTGAAACCCGAACTGCCGAAGGACCTGCTGCACCATGTGTGACTGAGTCAGAGTGATGGTGCGAGCGGCTCTGTCCCTGGTGATCTGCAAGCCAAGGTAGTGGCGCAACTCACTAAGGTCGGTGCACGCGTGTCGTCGACGTACACAAGGACGAAGAAAGGCGTGGGCCCATAACGAACGAACGAACAGCGATAGGTCGGCCGACGAAGGACCAAACCCGAGAGGAGCAAGAGTGGTGCGCAGCGTGTCATGCCACTCACGGGGCGCCTGGCGGAGACCGTAGACTGGTCGCCTCAGGCTCCACTGGGTCTGAGGCAGGAAAGTGCCAGTGAAGCCCGGAGGACGACGCAGCCAGATCTCCTCGTGCAGGCTGCCCTGGAGAAAGGCAGTAGAGAAGTCGAGTGAGAGCAGCTCGTAATCTCGCTGTGCTGCAATGTGAAGTAATACCCATCCGAAGAGTAGTCATCTTCGGGGTCGGTGCGAAAGTCTGAAAGAAGTCAACTCCCTCTCGCTGACTAAAGACTCTAGCCACGTAGCGCGCATTGAAGACGGGCAGTGATCCTGGCGGCCGCTTTTCCTTCAAGATCCACATGCCATCGACTACGTTCGCCCCAGGCGGGGGAACTGCGTCGACGTACGTGCCTGTGGATCTCCAAGACGCCATCTTTGCCTCCATGGCCGCTATCCACTGAGAGGCCCACTGCCCTGACACTGCCTCACGGTACGTGCGAGGAGTCGGTATGTCAAGGGCGTCGGGGTCTCTTTTAGGGGCTAGCAGCATGGCACAGAGATGGGGACAAGCAGCTGCCAAGAACTCCAGCTCAAACTTCCTGTCCTCTAGGACGTCACAACCAAGGGCAGACTCACCTCCGACGGACAGAGGACGGGTAGCCACCACTCGGGTGGCGTAGTCAAGGCGGCGGGTGGCGGCAAAGTCAGCTACAGCGGCAGCAAGAGCCGAAACAGGCGACGGAGAGGCACGAGGGTCCGTGACTAGAGAGGCGAGAACACGGGTGACAATAGGACGTGCGGCACAGTAGTATTCAGTGATAAGGGTAGAGGTGGAGGCTGTAAGAGATGACTGAGGAGGTGATGGGAGAAGAGACTGAGGTGCAGAACGACGAGGACTCCAACGAAGTAAGACAATGCGAAGGTCCGCTAAAGGAGACGAGGGACGTGCACGAGCGGGACAACGAACGGTTCAGTCATGCCGGGACAACAGAAGGAGACTGTGATCGAGGAGGAGAAAACAACCGGAGACGAGTCCGGCGGGGGGAAACGTAGGACCGTAAACAGGAGGAGACAGAGAGCGGTCTGGAGGAGGGGAAGGAAGACCAAGGGCCCGAAGGCCACTCACGCGTGGAGACATCTACTGCGAAGGTGGATGTTGCGGCTGCTGCTGCTGCTGCTGCTGGTGGTGCTGCTGCTGCTGCTGCTGGTGCTGCTGTTGCTGCTGCTGCTGCTGCTGCTGTTGCTGCTGCTGCTGCTGCTGCTGGTGCTGCTGCTGCTGCTCCTGCTCCTGCTGCTGCAGCTCCCCTTGCTGCTGCTCCAGGTGCAGCCTCTCCTGCTGCGATGTCTCCTGCTCCTGACGCTCCAACCGACGAAGCTCTTGGAAACGCGTCAGATAGAGGTGGGGAGGCGGAGTAGGCGCCACAGAAGTAGCGCCTCCAGCTCCAACTCCCTCAGAACTAGCACCTCCAGTGCTAGTACCGACCACTCGAGCCCCCGGAACCAACACCGACAGCTCCAGCACACCCAGTGTCAGCGCCTCTAGCTCTAGCACCCCCAACACTAGCACCTCCAGTGCCAGCACCCTCAGCTCTAGCACCCCCAAACTATCACCTCTAGTGCCAGTACCCTCAGCTCTAGCATCCCCAAATCTAGCACCTCTAGTGCCAGCACCCTTTGCTCCAGCACCCTCAGAACTAGCACCTCCAGCGCCCGTGCCTCCAACACCAATACCTCCACAGTCTACTGCAACCAGTCGCAGTAGTGCCGAAGGCCGCTGCGGTGACTGTGAAGACGAATGTGGGGAAGGAGACGGCACCTGACGTACAACCGAGGGAAGAGGAGTAGCGTGGGACACACTTGGCAGGGCAGGACCAGGGGGGGGGCGGGTGTATCGGAGGAGCGGGAGCAGGAGGAGGGGTGGGGGCAAGGAAAAGGGGAGGGGGGGGGAACCGGGAGACCTCGACAGGGGTACCGGGTGTAGTAGGACACGGACTCGTTAAAGGTGATGTCACGGGATCCAAAGAACCGGTGGAGGGGCGGGTGGTAAAAGGGGTAGTCAGAAGAGTTCACCAGGAAACCAAGAAAGACACAGGGGAGGGCGTGGGCCGAGAGCTTGTCCGCAGAGTGTCAGAATGAACGGACTGGAATGATTGAACTAACAGAGAAATCAGTACAAATGGCAAACCCTAGAATTGTGTACCCCATATAGGCTAACCCACTGTAGCCTAACAAACGCAACATATATAATGTTTGACACACCCCCATAGGCAAAGTGGGGGAGACCTAGGGGTCACAAGACCAGTCAAGGCAAAGCAAGGCAACAACAAGCTCAGGGTGGATCTCAAGGATACCACACAAATTCCGAGCACAAGCTAGTGGTCACAAGACCAGTTCACATGCAGGTTTATAACAGAGCATGAGATACAGTGATCACAACCTAGCAAGAGTAAACATGCAGGTATAGATATATATAGTGATCACAGTACAAGCAAAGTCAAGAGGTAAGTAAGTGAGGTCCAGTAGGCACAAGGCCTAGTAGAGTGCAGAAGCGCTGATGGTCACGAGGCTGAAGCGCCTTGGTGAACACATCAGCAGTGTTGGCCTCAGTGGCCACGTAGCGAATACAAAGCTGACCGCGCTGCTGCAGCTCACGAGCAAGGAAGTACCGCAGGGCGATGTGCTTCGTTCTGTGCTCCAGTCTGTGCTCCTCACACAAGGCAATGGCAGCCTTGTTGTCGACGTACAGTACTGGAGGAGAACGAGGCCGCTCTCCGAGGTCGGTCAGCAGGTAGGTCAGCCAGCGTAGCTCCTGGGCAGCCATGGCTATAGCGTAGATCTCAGCCTCGCAACTGGAGCCGAGAACAGAAGAAGAGCGTGTAGAGCGCCAAGAAACTGAGCCAGAGCCAAGGCTGAAGGTGTAACCCTGAGACGACCGCTGAGTAGCCTGGTCGTCTGCCCAAGAAGCGTCTGAGTGCCCTGTGAGCACAACTCGGTCTCGCCCTCCAAGCACAAGCCCCATGCCCGACGTACTGCACAAGTAGCGCAACACCCTCTTAGCGGCATCCATGTGCTCCTTCCTGTGACGGCCAGGAGCGACATAGCGTGCAAGGATGCTAAGAGGGTATGCAAGGTCAGGTCGAGTGCAGGTCATCAGGTACATGAGGCAGCCCACAAGCTCTGGATACGGGCCACTCGGCTCTACGGACTCATCCGAAGGCAGAGCTGAGAGCGAGTGACCGGTAGGCAGAGGAGTGGACTGAGGCGAGGAGTACGTGAAGCCAAAGCGCTGGAGAACCTGCTGCACCATGTGTGACTGAGTCAAGGTGATGGTGCGCCGTGCTCTGTCCCGGGTGATCCGCAAGCCAAGATAGCTTGTCAGCTCACCCAGGTCTGTGCACGTGTGTCTCCTCTGCAGCTCCGACTTCACGTAGGCGAGTCCTGCAGTGTCAGCAGTGGCAAAGACCAAGTCGTCGACGTACACGAGGATGTAGAACGGCGGCAGCGAAGTGTCGGTGCGCAGGAACAGCGACGGGTCAGCTGTAGAAGGCGCGAACCCAAGAGCCGCAAGTGTAGTCCTCAGTGTGTCGTGCCACTCACGCGGAGCCTGGCGGAGACCGTAGACCGGCCGCTGAAGCCTCCACTGGGTACCAGGAGGAAACGACCCAGTGAAGCCAGGTGGGCGGCGCAGCCAGATCTCCTCGTGCAGGCTGCCCTGCAAGAAAGCAGTGCTGAAGTCAAGTGAGTGAAGCTCGTAGTCGCGGTGAGCGGCTATGTGCAGCAGCACCCGAAGAGTAGTCATCTTCGGGGTGGGGGAGAAGGTCTGGAAGAAGTCAACTCCCTCTCGCTGACTGAAGCCTCGAGCCACGTAACGCGCCTTGAAGACAGGCGGAGAACCCGGCGGCCGCTTCACCCTGAAAATCCACATGCCACTGACGATGTTCGCCCCAGGAGGGGGAACCTCGTCGACGTAGGTGCGTGTGGACTTCCAGGAAGCCATCTCAGCGTCCATGGCTGTCTGCCACTGAGAGGAGTAGGGACCCGCCATCGCCTCAGCGTAAGTGCGTGGGGTCGGGATGTCTGGTGCATCCGGGTCTCCCTCAGGGGCAACTAGCAAGGACACGAGACGGGGCAAAGCAGCAGCAAGACACTGGAACTCCTCCTGTCTGTCCTCAAGGACGTCCGTGCCAAGAGCACACTCACCCCCGACGGACGGAGGACAGACAGACTCAGACTCAGACTCAGCAACAAGGCTAGCAGCGTAGTCTAGACGACAGGCAGCAGCAAAGTCAACCAACTCAGTGACCAGAGCAGACGCAGTCGAGGACTCAAAGGTAGGGTCAGTGACAACAGTAGCTAGGAGACGCGTGACAGTAGGGTGCTCAGCACGGTACCGGTCAGACTCAGGGTCCGGAACGTGAGGCAAAGAAGACGCGGGAGGAGACGGTAGAGGGACACGCTGAGGAGCAGTAGAGGGACGCAGAGTCATGTAGTGAGTGCCTGGGACAGGAGGAGGACGCTCACGACGGACACGACTACCAGTGCGAGCAGGACGAACAGGCGACGCAGGACGAGACTCAGGCTCACGACGCTCTGTAAGACCTCCTGTGGGACCAGTGTAAGGAGAGGGAGCAGGGAGAGGTGAGGTAGGCGGTAACTGTGACTGCGACTGGACAGGCAGAGGACACTCTACAGAGGGAGGAGGACAAGGAGGAGGAGCCTGCCCAAGAACCTGCTGAAGGAGCGGTACGAAGTACGGTCGCGGCCGCGCAGCGTCTCCGGAAGCAGAGGAGACTCCAGCGGCCGGGTCAACAGCACCAGCAGCAGCTCCACCAGCCGGGTCCTCAGCACCAGCAGCAGCCCCAACGTCCGGGTCCTCAGCACCAGCAGCAGCGCCACCCCCAGGGTCCGCAGCACCAGGAGCACCACTCCGAAGACTGCAGCGCCGTGTGTACCACTCGCGGATCTGCTGAATGGGGGGGAGCTCCTGGGTAGGAGGGGAAGTACCGGGACGAGCTCCAGCAGCACCTCTCCGGAGGCGGCAGTACTCGAGGTACCTCTCCTGCAGCTGCTGGGAGGAGAGGGCTCCTCCAGGTGTAGCACGCTCAGGCTCAGCACCCCCAGACGCAGCACCCCCAGACCCAGCACCCCCAGGCTCAGCACCTCCAGGCTCCGCACCTCCTGGCTCAGCACCCCCAGGCTCCGCACCCCCAGACTCAGCACTCCCAGGCTCAGCACCCCCAGACGCAGCACCCCCAGGCTCAGCACCCCGAGCAGGACGAGAGTCAACAGCTACCTCGACAGGCTCACCCGGGTCTACCTGGGACACACCTGAGGGAGCGGCACCCTGAGGGGGGAGGGGGTCTGGTACCTCAGCACCTGGAGCGAGGAAGAGAGGCGGGGGGGGGGAGCGGGGCAGTGCGGTAGGGGAAGAGGCGGTAGTAGGGGACGGACTCGTCAAAAGTGACGTCCTGAGAGGCCAGGACACGCCGCGAGGTGGGGTGGTAGAACTGCCAACCAGGGGCGTCCGGGACAAAGCCAAGGAAGACGCAGGGGACAGCGCGACGGGAGAGCTTGTCCGCGGACGTGTCGCGGACAAAAGCTCGGGATCCCCAGACCCGAAAACGCGACGCATCGCCAGCCTCTCCCGTCCAACGCAGTGTCGGAGAAGTCTCGGGCAAGGAGACACGGGGCCAGAGGTTGAGCTGATGCGCAGCGTATCGGACTGCAAACGGCCACAGAAAATGGGGGGCAGCCGCATGGCTCAAGGAGGTACGAGCGACCTCCATGACCAGACCAATGCGGCGCTCAGCAACCCCATTCTGCTGTGGAGAGTCCGGAAGCGTGTACGACTGCTCAATGCCCTCCTGCTGACAGAAGGCCTCCAATAGGCCAGAGGAGAACTCCCCACCTCTGTCAGAGTGCAGACGCAGGACAGGGAAGTCGGAGCAGAAACGCTCACGGAGCTGGAGACGAGATCTGCGGATCCAAGGGATCAAGACATCAGGGACGTCACCCTTGGCGCGCAAGGGGAAGACCGTGGTGTAGCGCGAGAAGTCGTCAACAACAATCAGGAAGTACCTCTCCTGACCCTGACCACGGACGCGGGCTGGGCCCCACACGTCCATGTGGAGCGTCTGCAAGGGAGCAGTCGTCGGGGGAAAGGAGGAGGAGTGAGGAGCGGCGCGCTGCCGTCCCTCGACACAGGGAATACAGGGAGGAGCAGGCGAGTCGGGAAGGGGAGGGAGCACCCTGGGAAGACCAGCAACAAGGTCCCGCTTGTGCATGGCCCGAAGGCGCTGCACAGACGGGTGACCAAGGCGGTGGTGCCAAAGGACAGTCTCATGCGCCAAAGAGCGACACGAGCAGGGGGCGGACAGCTGACCTGACGCAGACGCAGACGCAGACGCAGACGCAGCTACCTGAGGGGACTCAGTGGTCAGTGTGTAAAGGTCCGACCCCGGCTCCCGAGTGAAGGTAGCCAGGTGGCGACCCGTCCGAGCACACGTGCAATGTGTCACGCGCTCGTAGGCAGGGGTGAACTGGTGAACACCCCCGTCCTGGAGCGCACTACCTGCCACCAAGTTCGTAGAGAACGAGGGGAGGTAGAGACCTGACAGCGTGCCGGACGGGACCGCCGGACAAGGAAGGACAGTGGAGGAGGTCGCAATGACCGGACCCCCAGAGGGGTCAGCAAGGGAGACAGCAACTGGCCGAGCGAGTGGCTCAAGGACAGTGCGGTCACGAAAGAAGGAGCGAGAAGCACCTGAGTCCAGTGTGAAGGTGTGCAGTGCTGCAGTCGACTCAGTACCAGGGGACACGGACGCACGAGCACCTAGGGCTGCAGACTCACCAGGACCTGTGGGAGCAGACGCACTAGCACCTAGAGCGGCAGCCGGACTGGCCTGAATGCCCGGGTCGGGCGGAACACGTAAGTACTGAGCACCCTCACCATTAATAGACATCGCATACATGGCAGTGAGAATAGCATCAAAGTCTAAAGCCCAAATATCAACACCCCTCTTTTCCAGATCAGCCCAGCGCGGCAGCTCAGTGGCAGCAGGAAACTGAGTGCGCCACGCGTCGTTAAGGCGCGCGAAGCAGCGCTGCGTGGGGTGCGGCCTCCCACACTGCTGGCCGCTGCGGTCACCTGTGCGAATGACGTACGTGCAGGTAACGCTACGCTGCGCATACCACTCACGGGCGGCCTGAAGCGTCGGGGCGGGCTGCTGACTCTGCCCTCCGCCAGTGCCTCCACGACCACCACCCCCACCGCCGCCGCCCCGGCCACCTCCACCCCTGCCGCCGCCACGACCACCTCCGCCTCCGCTGCCGCCTCCACCACCACTCCCACCGCTGCTGTCTCCTCCCCCACTGCCGCCACTAGTCTCCCCAGCCGCACCTCCACTCCCACCGCCTCCACCCCCACCTCCTCCGCCGCCACCCCCACCCCGGCCGCCCTTGTTCCTGCGGCGCCCGCTCGAAGCAGACGCGGTCCCGACCTTCTCAGCACCAAGAAGGTCGACAGCAGCAGCAGAGGCGACAGAGGGGAGGAGGGGGGAAGGGGAACACCCCTCAAAGAACGGGGTGCGGGGGTCGCCACGAGAGGTGCCTACAGCGACTATGCTCGCCTCGGCTGCAAGCAGTTCCTTCTCGAGGAGGGCAACAGTGAGCTCAGTGGGGGAGCGAGAGAGGAAGTGGTCCCTGACTGCGCGCAGAGAGTCAGGGAGCCGGGTGACGATGTGGTAGAGAGTGATCCAGAGCGGGGGGGGGTTGCTAGTGAGAAACTCGGCAGGCATAGCAGCGCGAAAGCGGGCCTCACTAGTCTTAAGGTGGGTGATGAGGTCTGCGACAGTGTGAAAGGAGGCTAGGTCGGGGAACAGGTAGGGGAGAGTGAGGCGGCCTAACGTGGCAGAAGCGGGTGAGGAGTAGCGGGCAACTACAGCGGTGTAGAGGTCCTTAGCAGTCTTGCACTGCCCGAAGTGCTCGCGCTCGTCTAGCGGCAGGGAGTTGCGAATAGCAAAGCGAGTGTGCGCATCACGGGTCTGCCACTGGGAGCGCAGAGTGCTGTCAGCAGTCGAGTCAGGGGCAGTGGCATGGCCTAGGGCGTGGTCGTACAGTGAGATATCTTCCTTGGCAGTGAGCTGTAGGAACAGGTGCAGGTCATCGAGCCAGGTTTCGAACTTCACTGGACGGCCCTCGGCATCGAAAGCTAGAACTGGCGGACTAGCCATAGTGACAGTAGCAGTAGGAATCAGGCCGCTGGAAAGGTGTGCGGAGGGTCAACGGGGCCGGCGGGGCCGCTAGGCAAGGCGCGGGCGGGGTCGACTGTCCGTAGTGGCACACGAGCGGTAGTAGTAGGTATAAGGTAAACAGTAGGAACGAGGCCGCTGGGAGACTGTGGGCAGTGTCAACGGGGCCGGCAGCAGCGGCAAACGAGTGGTAGCGTACGGGCGGCAGCAGCAGTGGCGCACGGGCGGCAGCAGCAATGGCGCACGGGCGGCAGCGGCTTTGGCGCACGGGCAGCAGCGGCAGTGAGCGCGGTAATGGCGGCCGCAGTAGCAGCACACGGGCGGCAGCGGCGGTAGCGCACGGGCGGCAGCTGCAGCGGGCGGCGGGAGTAGCGGTAGCGAGCGCACGGGCGGGAGCTGCAGCGGCGGCGGCAGCGGCAGTAACGCACGTGCAGCAGCGGCAGCGGCGCACGGGCGGCAGTGGCGGCGGCACAGCAGCGGCAGCGACAGTGGGCGGTGCGCAAGCAGCAGCGGCAGCAGCGTACGACAGCGGCAGCGGCAGTGGCGTAAGCAGGGGCCGCGCGAAGGGCTGACGGGCCGCGTGCGGGCGACTAGCGGGCCACGCGCGCAACTAGCGGGCCGCGCGCGCAAGAAACAGAGCCGCGCGCGCGAAAAAAAAGGACCCGCGCGCGGGTAGCTAGCGGGTCGCGCGCGCGTGGTGGGGAAAGGCGCACGAGGGCGCGAGGCCTTAAGGGGCCGTAAGAACCGAGGCGCTCTAAGGCGCAGGTAGGTAGGTAGGTAGGTAGGTAGCGGTGGGCCCTAAGAACGGTCCTAGCGAAGGACCTGCTCTGAAACCATGTCAGAATGAACGGACTGGAATGATTGAACTAACAGAGAAATCAGTACAAATGGCAAACCCTAGAATTGTGTACCCCATATAGGCTAACCCACTGTAGCCTAACAAACGCAACATATATAATGTTTGACACAGAGGTGTCGCAGTCAAGCGCAAGGCAGCCCCAGACACGAAACTCCGATGCAACACCAGGGGACCCGGTCCTTAGACTGGTCGGTGAAGCCTCTGGCCGAGAGACACGAGGCCAGAGGTTCAACTGGTGGGCGGCGTAGCGAACCGCGTAGGGCCACAGAAAATGGGGCGCACGGGCGTGGATCATGGAGGTGTGGGCGATCTCCATGACCAAGCCTATGCGGCGCTCAGCAACCCCATTCTGCTGTGGGGACTCTGGAAGCGTCCAGGACTAAAGGATGCCCTGCTCTCGACAGAATCCGGCGAGAATGCCAGAGCGAAACTCACCCCCTCGGTCGAAGTGGAGACAATTGAAGCGACGACCACGAGTGCCCTCAGTGGTGAGCAACCACCGGATCAGCGTAGAAGTCACCTCGGACTTCTTCGCCAGGGGAAACACGGTGATGTAGTGGGAGTAGTCGTCAACGACGACCGGGAAGAAGCTCTCCCTTTCGGGTCCGGGGTGGGAGGCAGGGCCCCAGACGTCCAAGTGGAGAGTCTCAAAGGGTGCAGTGGCCGGACGAAGGGAGGAGGAGTGAGGGGCGGCGCCCAGCCGACCCTCGATGCAAGGAGTGCATGGCGGCGCAGGCGAGGGAGGAAGCGGCGGAAAGACACGCGGGAGAGCTGAGATAAGACGCTGGCTAGCCATGCTGTGGAGGCGGGTGAGAGACGGGTGACCAAGACGGTGGTGCCACAGGACTGTGGGGTGGGCTAGCGACCGACACAAGCACGACACAGCAACCTGACCGGATGCAGCTACCTGACCAGACGAAACTACCTGGGTAGAGTCAGTGTGTAGTGTGAAGAGACCAGAGCCCTTCTCCCGGCGAAACTCAGCCAGTGGAGCGCAGGTGTCACTGTCCACGCAGGTCCCAACCTGCTCAGAAGGAGGAAACCAGACGCCGAAGTGGCGGTCCTGAAGGTATCCGACACCCACCAAGTTCTGAGAGAACGAGGGGATGTGGAGACCCGAGAGGACACCAGAGGGGACAACCGGGCACGGGAGAGTAGTAGTGCTGCGAGCAACTGCTGGTCCTAAAGTAGGATCAGCCAGTGCTACCAAACCGGAGCAGAAAGTGGAGTAAGGGACGTGTGGTCACGAAAGAAGCACTGAGACCTGCCAGAGTCGAGCGTAAAAGAGAGCGACGCCTCAGCTGTAGGTGCACCTGGGCTAGTAACTACACAAGCACCTAAACTAGAAGCACAAGCACCTACACTAGCAACAGCCAAGGATCCTACACTACGAACACGCGAGCAAACAGATCCATGAGCACTATAGTCAACATCTGCATACATCGCATAATCAGATCGTAAAGCCTCAAATAATTGTACTGCAGACATCTCAAATTATGCCAGGCCACGAGAACGAAAAAGCGGGGCCCAGTCTGGCGAGGGGCCAAAGCCGTACTGAGCACGGAGGCGGTCCGTGAGCTGCGCAAAGCACTGACCCGGAGGGTGAAGATGACCACAGGGCTGACCTTGTCGAGTGCCAGTCCGAACAACGTACTGGCAGGGAGGAGGGGTGAGACCACGCGACGCCAAGTGGGGTGGGCCAACGCCAAGACCGGCGGCCCCTGGTCCGCCAGGTCCCCACTGCTGAGACTGCTGCTGCACCTGCCACTACACCTGCTGTTGCAGCTGTCCTTGCTGCTGCTGTCCCTGTTGTCGCTGCTGTAACTGCTGCTAGTGCTGTGCTGCGTACCAGTCAACTAGTCGAGTACCCCCACCCGCGGGGCCCGCAAGCCCAGTATTGCCTCCAGTGCCACCTCCACCAGATGCACTAGTGCCGCCACCGCCACCACCACCCCCTCCGCCACCACCGCCGCCGCCACCGCTGTCACCGGCACTACTACCCTTCCCCCCCTTCTTACCTCCCTTGCCTTGGGATTGTTTCATAGAGACGGACACAGCTGCAGTCTCCTCAGAGTAGGAGACGCAGAAGCGGCTAGAGAAGCTGTGAAGGTGGGGATTTGTGGTACAGTGCACCCTTGAAAGAGACGAGGTACAACGGTGGCAGACGAAGCGGCTATAGAGCGAGTGTTTCTCTCAATGTCCTTAAGGGCCTCCTCAAGGACCTCGACGATGAGCGCACTAGGATGCTTCCGAAGAAGCGCGTCACGGACAGGTGCAAGGCGGTCAGGGAGGCTAGTGATGATAAAGTGAATGGTAATGTGGATGGGCGGGGGGGCAGCTGCAAGCTCAACATCAGTACAAGCAGCACGGTAGCTAGCGTCAAGTGAGCGCAGGTGGGTGACAAGGGCAGCAGTACTATCAAACGAAGCCAGGTCGGGAAACAGAAACGGCATAAAGATGCGACTAAGAGAGGCGGAGGTTGGAGTGGAGTAATGGGTCTTAATTGCAGCAAGACACTCCTAGGCAGAGCGAACCTTGTCGAAATGGGCCTCCTCAGACTCAGGGAGAAGGCTGGTGAGGGCCAAGCGAGCTGCAATATCACGAGACTCCCACACCGACAAAGCAGCACGACCCTGAGCAAAGCGCTCCCGGTCTGCGGGAGTAGGCTGAGGAGGAAGGTCAGCGGGGGGCCCAAGAGACGGCAGGTGACCAGAGGCGTGCGCCCAGAGCGTGTCACCGTCCTGGCACTGACTCCTAAGGTACAGCTCGACGCGTATGAGCCAGGTGGGATACTCTAGTGCCCTACCCTCCGCATCGAAATGTAGAGGTTGAGGGGTCGTCATGGCGAGTGCTCGAACGAACGAGGAGCGAGAGGCTTGAGACGAACAGGGCGAACGATGAGGAGAGCCACTAGGGCTAGCGAAGGAACGGTCAAAACGAATAACGAACCGAGGCGTGAGAGCTAAGCCACGTAGGAACTGGAGACGCGAAATATGCTAGAGTAGGAGCGAACTAATAGGTGTAACAGATTAGGAACAATGGTTGAGTCAGGAACCCTAGTCCGTGCTAGTCGAAAAGGCAGCGGCTTCCAGTCGCTGTAGGTGGAGCCAATGGCTGAAGGAGCGAAGTACGATACAAGCTGTGGACTGCGGCAGGCGGTCGAGTGCGATTGGGTGCGATCTTGTGCGATCGGGTGCGGTTGAGTAAAGTTGGGTGTCGTATAGCGCGATCTGAAGCAGTGAGGAGCGATTAAGGTGTGGCCAGGTGCGCAAGGGTGCAGTGGAGAGCGGTGTAGCACAGTGAGGAGGTGGCAGGAAGGGGGTTTCAATGCGGTGGAGTGCGATCGAGAGCGGTAAGGAACGGTCTAGTGTGGAAAGAAGCGGGTTGACGTGTCAACAAGCAAGGGCAGCAATGCGTAGTAAAGGCGGCGGCAGTTGCTGCTGCTGCACGCGCGGCTCCTAGTGCGCGGGCAGTGACTGTTGCTGCTCGCGGCTCCTTTTGCACAGGGAGCTGCAAGTGCGCATGCAGCTGCTGCTGCGCACGTCTGCTCGTGCAGGCGAAAGGGCAGGGCGCAGCGAGGGATGGTTCAGAGCGTGGGTAGTATGCATAGCGGCGCGCAGCGCGGAGGGCCTGTGTTCGTTCACCCTCAGAATCTAGTCCTGCCTTGGCACCACGAACGATCATTTCCCACGTTGTCTTAGCTACTATGAGTTAGGTTGGAGAAAGATGTGATTAGGGTAAAGGGGGGAGGTACAAGAAGACCATCAAGAGAGTTTGAGTACCCCCTAGAATGCAACTCACTACAGTCTATCTAAGCTGTATAACATAGTTTGACACACCCCCATAGGCTATGTGAGGGGCATCAAAGCAAGCAAAGTAAACAAATGGTCACAAGACCAGTCAAGAAGATAAAGCTCAGGGTGTATCACAATGTCACCACACAGTCTAAGCACAAGCAAGCGGCCACAAGGCCAGTTTAAGAGTTAACAAGTATAGGTATATTTATACATATACATATGCAAGGACAAGTAGAGTAACAAACAAAAAAACAAACTACAGCAACAGAGGGCCTACGTCAACAAGGCCTAACTGCAGACAGAACCTGTGGTGATCATCAGGCGGAAGAGCCTTGGTAAGATCTCTGCAGACTGCAGTGTTGGCCTCTGACTCCACGAAGTCCAAGCGTGCCTGGCCGCGTCGCTGCAACTCTCGTAGGAGAAAGTACCTGACGTCGATGTGCTTCACTCTGCTCTCCAGTCGAGGCTCTCGACACAGGAGGATCATGGCCTTGTTGTCAGCGAACAAGGTCGGTGCAGAGCTCGGCCGCTCACCAAGGTCGGTGAGTAAGAAAGTTAACCAACGAAGCTCTTGCGCAGCCATGGCACCGGCGTAGATCTCTGCCTTAGTAGTAGACTGCGCTACAGACGACGACCGTATGGACCTCCATGACACAGCTCCAGCTCCCAAACTGAAGCAGTACCACTGAGTAGACCGCTGAGTCTCCACGTCGTCGGCATAGGAAGAGTCCGAGTGACCGGTGAGTACAACTGGCTGTGTCCCTCCAAGCACAAGCCCCGTGCATGATGTAGTCGCCAGGTACTTCGCCACCCTCACAGCAGCTGTCCAGTGAACAGGAAGGTGTCTCCCAGTTGCAACAAAGCGAGAGAGGATGCTGAAGGGAAAGGCGAGGTCTGAACGTGTACAAGTCATCAGGTACATGAGGCAGCCCACAAGCTTTGCGTAAGGACCACTAGATTCAAAGGGCTCGTCGGGAAAAGGGCCCGTGAGTCCGAGGTCAACGGCAAGAAGAGTGAGCTGTGTGGTAGAGAACTGAAACCTGAACCGCTAAAGGACCTGCTGCACCATGTGTGACTGAGTCAGAGTGATGGTGCGAGCGGCTCTGTCCCTGGTGATCTGCAAGCCAAGGTAGCGGCGCAACTCTCCAAGATCAGTGCACGTGTGTCTCTTCTGCAGTTCAGATTTCACCTTAGCCAGAGCGACCCTGACTCCTGTAGCGAAGACCAAGTCATCAACGTACACAAGAACGAAGAAAAGTGTAGGCCCAGAATGAACGAACAACGACGGGTTGGCAGACCAAGGACGAAACTCGAGAGCAGCAAGAGTGGTGCGCAGCGTGTCATGCCACTCACGGGGCGCCTGGTGGAGATCGTAGACTGGTCGCCTCAGGCTCCACTGGGTCCAAGGCAGGAAAGTGCCAGTGAAGCTGGGAGGACGGCGCAGCCAGATCTCCTCGTGCAGGCTGCTAAGGAGAAAGGCGGTGGAGAAGTCGAGGGAGTGCAGCTCGTAGTGTCGCTGTGAAGCAACACCTGAAGAGTAGTCATCTTCGGGGTCAGTGCGAAAGTCTGAAAGAAGTCAACTCCCTCTCGCAGACTAAAGCCTCTAGCCACGTAGTGGCCTTGAAGACAGGAGGTGATCCTGGTGGCCACTTTACCTTGAAGATCCACATGCCATCGACTACGTTCGCCCCGGGCGAGGGAACTGCGTCGACGTACGTGCCTGTGGATCTCCAAGACGCCATCTCTGCCTCCATGGCCGCTATCCACTGAGAGATCCACTGCCCTGACACTGCCTCACGGTACGTGCAAGGAGCCGGTATGTCAAGGGCGTCGGGGCCTCTTTCAGGGGCTAGCAGCATGGCACAGAGATGGGGACAAGCAGCTGCCAAGAACTCCAGCTCAAACCACCTATCGTGTAGGACGTCACAGCCAAAGGCAGACTCACCCCCAACGGACAAATGACGGGCGGCCACCACTCGGATGGCGTAGTCAAGGCGGCGGGTAGCGGCAAAGTCGACAGTAGCAGTAAGAGCTGAAACAGACGACGGTGAGGCACGAGGGTCTGTGACAAGAGACACGAGAACACGGGTGACAACAGGACAGGTGGCACGGTAGTAATCAGTGATAGGGGTAGAGGTGGAGGCTTAAAGAGACGACTCAGGAGGTGACGGGAGAACAGACTGAGGCGGAGAACGACGAGGACTCGAACGAAGTAAGACAGTGCAGAGGTCGTCAAAAGGAGACGAGGGACGTGCATGAGTGGGACAGCGGACTGTCCAGTCATGAGAGACAACAGGAGGAGACGTCTGTGACCTAGGAGGAGAGAAAACTGCTAGAGACAAGTCCGGTGGGGGAAACGTAGGACCGTAAGCAGGAGGAGACAGAGAGTTATCTGGAGGAGGGGAAGGAAGACCAAGGGCCCAAAGGCCAGTCACAGGTGGAGACAACTGCTGCAAAGGTGGCTGCTGCGGCTGCTGCTGCTGCTGCCGCTGCTACTGCTGCTGCTGCTGCTGCCGCCGCGGCTGCTACTGCATCTGTTGCTGCTGCTGCTGGCGCGGCTACTGCTGCTGCTGCTGCTGCTGCTGCTGCTGCTGGTGCAGCTCCCGCTACTGCAGCTCCCGCTTTGCTCCAACCGCTCTTGCTCCTCACGCTCCAGTCGTCGAAGCTCCTAGAGACGGGTCGGGTAGCCGTGGGGAGGGGGAGTAGGCGCCACAGAAGTAGCGCCTCCAGCTCCAGATCCCTCAGAATTAGCAACTCCAGTGCCAGTACCAACGACTCCAGCACCCCTAGGACCAGCACCTCCTGAACTGGCACCCCCAGCACCAACACCGACAGCTCCAGCACCCCCAATGTCAGCGCCTCCATTGTTGTGTGATGCTATCATTCGCATTCACGTCTGTCTGCCTCCCATCATATGTTCGTGCGTTGCATGCGTGGTGTGAGCGTGTGCAAGAATTTGTGTTTGGTGTGGTTTGGATTCTCTGAGTGTGTGTGAATGATATTTTGCTTGAGCAGATATCTGAAATGACTTCCCTGCTCAAGAGCTTTCCGACGAACCAAGAATCGTCGCGATCGGAGCACGAACGAGAAAGTTGCGAACATTTGAAGTTCGTATGCTTTTGATATTTGGTTGTGGCGACTATGGGAAGTTGTGGGGTTGACTCAATATGGGGTACAGACTTTTGGGGGTTGGGAAATTCGTCCCCATTACTGTAGGTGTTTCCAAGTGGTTAGGAGAAGCCAAACCAGGTTGGCAAGTGTGGCCAAGTTGGGTGAGGTGGATGGCATGGGTTGGGAAAGTGACAAATGTCAAAGTTGGGGTGCCTATAGAGAGGGGAATTGTGTGGTATGGGGTTTCCTTGGTTGGGGACTCCCTTGGGACCTTCCCTCTCGTCCTCCTCTTCCCTCCTACCTGGTTCATTGCTATTCTAATCTTCTTTGTGGAACTTGTGAGAACTCTTGTGATTGAGTTAAGCTTCTATTGCAGCATACCCCCCAGTGCGCCGAATTTAATATCTCGCGATATACTCCACCTTTTCATGTGATTCAAATTGGGACTTGTAGCCACGGTCTAGAGCTACAACATATTTTGTTTTCGCGAGATTCCAACGGTGCAATTTTCGTCGACGACGTTTCTTGTGAACTCGACGATTCTGTCCAGAATTCCAAGCCAACGATTTTGAGAAATTTGGGCCCCTAATCTACATAGACTCCGTCCTTAGTCTCTAACAAGTGGTATCAGAGCGATTGAGGACTTTGTGGGGAGTCTACTGAAGTGTGAAGACCCTTCTAGACCCACCATGGCCTGTGGGCGTGCCTAAGTGGTGTTCTGAAGGTTGGATGTGACTTCCGCTAAGGGGAAACTCTGCCGAAATTTCGTTGGCGCCGACACTTGTGAAAATATTGTGGGACTTCGGTGTGGACAGCAAAAGGGGGAGCTGAAACCTCTGATTGGGAGCAGAGGAGATGAGTCAAGGGAGTGGAGATGCAGCTGAGAAGAGGAGTGAACCGCCACCATCCAAGATCGAAGCTTTGGATGGCTCCAATTATGAGGAATGGAGCGGGCGGATGAGGAGCGTCTTCAAGCGCTACAAGCTGCTGAAACTTGCGATGGGAGAGGAGAAAATTTCAGAGGAAGGAGATGCCCGCGATCGATGGATTGAGAAGAGCGCGGTGCTGTACGACTTGATTCTACAGTCGGTCAACAACGACATGTTCCAGCACATCAAGGATTTGGTGGAGCTCGATGACTCGGGACCAAAGGCGTGGAAGCTACTGCGCGACGTGATTCAGCCCAACACGCTGCCCATGGTGATCGTGCTCGAGAAGGAGCTGGCGGCCATCTCCATGCGATCGGGAGATGATGTGAAGCCGGTCCTTGACAAGATCAAGGACACCTATGCGAGGATGGCAGCGGCGGGCAGCAAGGTGTCGGAGATGCAGCAGTGCACCAAGATCATCTCGGTGCTCGACAACTCGTGGGAGAACCTCATCCCCACCCTCAACGTTCAGCAGGACAAGTGGACGCCTGAGTGGCTACGGCAGCAGATCCTGCAGGAGGACTTCCGCAGGCGCCACACAGGAGGTGGTGCTGCCAACAAGACTGCTGAGGGGTATGGAGCTGCAGAAGGCAGCAGAGGAAGGGGGGGGGGGAGAGGCCGAGGCCGTGGGAGAGGCTTTGGCAGAGGAAGGGGCCAAGGTGACTACAATGAGGGGCATGGGAGCTCTGGTGGCAGGGGGAGCACCCGAATGGAGGGAGCTTGTTGGTACTGCAAGAAGGCTGGACACCCTTGGTTCAAGTGTTTCAGCCGGCCTGAGGGATGGGCACCCCCAGGCATGAAGCCGCCGAGTGGTGAACGTGCACGAGGTGGCGCTGTGCAAGGTTCAGGTGCACAAGGTGAAGGTGCACAAGGTAAAGCCTCCCCTGGGATGTTCCTCATGGTTGAGGATGTGAATGGGAGTGAGGGTGATGTGGGTTCGGTTGGGAAGGTTGTGATGCACCCCCTCACTCACTGGGTGATTGATTCAGGTTGCACAAGTCACATGACCCCACGGGCAGATTTGCTTGATGAGGTAAAGCCCCCTGGGAAGATCAAATTTGTGGCTGCCGCTTCAGGTGCTTTACTCCCTGTGATTGGTGTTGGGAATGCCAAGGTGATGGGAGCCAATGGGGAGCTTGTGGGGCTTGGGAATGTCCTGTTGGTTGAAGGTTTGTCCGCTAACCTTCTTTCTGTGCGCCGGCTGCAGAAAAGCAAGGCCAAAGTAACATTCGGCCCAACCAGCTGCCGTGCAAAGCTTGGGAAGCTGTTGTTGTGGGATCTGGAGGAGAAGAGCAGCTGCATCAAGGACCTATGGCAGCTGCCCATCATCCCTTGGAACGGGAAACCTCCAGCAACGGCAGCGGCAGCAGCTAAGGCAACTGGGGGAGGAGAGGAGACTGCACCATTTGCTGGGGCCCTGGATGCAGTCAAGAAGGTGCAGCAGCCACAGCAACCACATGGTGAGGTGCTTGCTGGTGTGGATGCAACAGCTGCATGGGCAAAGGCTTCATCTGGGAGTGGTGAGGCCGATTGGGAGACGTGGCACGAGAGGTTGTGTCACATCAACATCCCTATGCTGCAGAAGTTAGTGAAGGATGGGAGCTTGAAGGGATTGGAGGTGAAGGGGGCAGCAAAGGAGATTGGGAGCTGCCCTACATGCCTTGAAACGAAGTAAATTCACCAAGTTCCCCTTCAGCAGCAGCACGGGACCAGCCAAGGCACCACTTGCGCTTGTGCACATGGATGTGGTGGGCCCAACTAGGGCCCTTTCTCTCTCGGGCAGCCGCTACTTCTTGACCATTGTGGACGACCACACGCGTGCAGTGTGGGTGTACTCTCTGAAGACTAAGGGGGAGGTTGCAGAGGCTGTTCTTAAGGAGTGGATGCCGAGAGCTCAAAGGGAGAGCGGACACAAGGTGAAGGTGATCCGCACCGACAATGGGGGAGAGTTCATTGGAGCTGATTTTGAGGCGGTGCTGAAGAAGAAAGGGATCCAGCATCAGCTCACAGTGCCCTACAACCCTCAGCAGAACGGCGTGGCTGAGCGGTTCAACCGGACCCTGCAGGAAGGTGCTCGCACTCTCCTTTTGCGTGCAGGGCTGCCGGATCCGTTTTGGGTGACTGCGCTGAGGCAGGTCGCTCTTGTGAAGAACAGGGTGCTGGCGACTGTGGGGGACAAGCAGTGGGTCCCCTACACCAAGTGGTATGGGAGTGCACCAGCAGTCAACATGCTGAGAGCCTATGGCTGCATGGTGGTGTTTCATGTGCCGAAGGAGAAGAGGGGAAAGCTGGAAGCTTCTGGGAGATGGGGTGTGCACTTGGGACTTGCTTTAGATCATAAGGGCTGTTTGTTATGGGACTTGACCAGCCAGCAGCTGACTGTGTCGAGGGATGTGAAGTTCCTCGAGTCCCTGTATTACAAGGAGTGGAAGCTGCAACAGCAGAAGCTTCCTGCTACACCGCTGATCATTGAGGCCGATGAGGTGCAGCGGCCTTCGAGGCAGGTGGAGGTTACTGTCTCAGAGGAGGAGATCTCTGGGGTAACTGAGGATGGGGGAGAACCTGAGGTGGAGGAGCAGCAGCAGCAGCAGCAGCAGCAGCCGCAGCAGCAGCAGCAGCAGCAAGGTGCTCCACAAGGTGCCGCACGTCCGGCTGACCGTCCTAGGAGGGATGTGCGCCCTCCTAACCGGCTGACCTATCCGAGCTTCGGCAAGCCAAAGGTGGTACAGGCTGGGGGTGTGGCTGAGCAGTATGACGAGGAGGAGATAGCGCACTGCTACTGGGCAGCCGTCCCTGAGCCCAAGACACTTACCGAGGCCTTGAGTGGGCCCGATGCTGAAAAGTGGAAGCAGAGTGTGAAGGAGGAGTATGACTCTCTGCTGGAGAATGAGACTTGGGAGTTGTGTGAACTGCCTCCTGGGAAGAAGGCAATCTCTTCGAAGCTGATCTTCAGGCACAAGTATGGGCCTGATGGGGAGCTGACCCGTTACAAGTCAAGGCTTGTGGCTAAGGGGTTCCAGCAGACAAAGGGCAAGGACTTTGACGAGATCTTTGCTCCTGTGGGGAAAGGGACAACACTGAGAGTGTCATTGGCAATGGCTGCAAACCGTGGATGGCGGGTGAAGCAGATGGACATTACCACCGCCTTCCTCAATGGGATTATTTTGGAGGAGCTGTACATGCTGCAGCCTGAGGGGTTGGATGATGGGAGCGGCAGGGTGTGCAGGCTGAAGAAGGCCATCTACGGCCTGAAGCAGGCTCCTCGTGCATGGTACCACAAGCTGGAGGAGACACTGCTGGCTGGGGGATTCAAGAAGAGCGAGTGTGATCACAGCCTGTTCCTACTGCAGGAGAAGGAGCAGTTCCTCATGCTCTTGGTGTACATGGACGACATCCTTCTTTTCTCCGAGTCGTCTGCGATGATTGAGCATGTGGAGGAGATGCTGGAGATGCAGTTCAAGTGTTCCAAGATGGGAGATGTGAAGTATTACCTTGGGATGCATGTGGAGAGAGACCTCGACAAGGGAGTGTTGAGGTTGCACCAGAGGAAGTATTGTGAGGGGCTGGCTGAGAAGTATGGGCTGCAAGATGGAGGAAAGCCAGCCACCCCACTGCCTTCGGGGTTCACTGTGGAGCCCTGTGCTGATGAGGAGGTGGTGGGTGAGAGTGACAGGAAGCTGTTTCACTCCATGGTGGGGGCACTCAACTATGCGGCTAACCACACGCGGCCTGACATTGCCTTTGCTACATCCAGGCTTGCGAGTGTGGTGTCACGTCCCAGTCATGAGCAGCTGGAAGCGGCCAAGAGGTTGGTCCGCTATGTGAGCGCTACAGCATCAGTGGGCTTGGAGTACAGTGCTGTGCGACAGAGGCTGCAGAGGGGTGCAGCTGATTTGAGCAAGGGGGAGATGCTCTTGACTTGCTACACCGACGCCAGTTTCAACTCAGTGAAGGAGGATGGCACCAGCATTGGAGGCTATGTGTGCCTCTTTGGAGGTGGTGCAGTGAGCTGGCGCAGCAAGAAGCAGAACGAGGTGGGGCTGTCCTCGTGTGAGACAGAGTACATGGCCCTGCATCATGGGGCAAAGGAGGTGGTGTGGCTGAGGCGTTTGTTGGAGGAGATCGGAGTGTGCCAGAAGAAGCCGACAGTGATTTTCTGTGACAACGAGTCGGCTGTAAAGCTTGCAAAGAACGCTTGCCTTCATGGGCTGACAAAGCACATCAGGCCCAAGTGGCATTGGACAAGGAGGCTCCTGGACAAGGAGGTGCGGCTGGAGATTGTGAAGACCCAGCAGCAGGCGGCTGACATTCTCACCAAGCGCCTGGCTGAACCTGAGCATTGGAAGGGGATGAAGCTTTCTGGAATGAGCATGCATTGAGGGTGCATGCTTGAGCTATGGCATGTGGGATGATGGTTGGCAGCCAGAGGGGGAGCTTGTTGTGTGATGCTATCATTCGCATTCACGTCTGTCTGCCTCCCATCATATGTTCGTGCGTTGCATGCGTGGTGTGAGCGTGTGCAAGAATTTGTGTTTGGTGTGGTTTGGATTCTCTGAGTGTGTGTGAATGATATTTTGCTTGAGCAGATATCTGAACTTACTTCCCTGCTCAAGAGCTTTCCGACGAACCAAGAATCGTCGCGATCGGAGCACGAACGAGAAAGTTGCGAACATTTGAAGTTCGTATGCTTTTGATATTTGGTTGTGGCGACTATGGGAAGTTGTGGGGTTGACTCAATATGGGGTACAGACTTTTGGGGGTTGGGAAATTCGTCCCCATTACTGTAGGTGTTTCCAAGTGGTTAGGAGAAGCCAAACCAGGTTGGCAAGTGTGGCCAAGTTGGGTGAGGTGGATGGCATGGGTTGGGAAAGTGACAAATGTCAAAGTTGGGGTGCCTATAGAGAGGGGAATTGTGTGGTATGGGGTTTCCTTGGTTGGGGACTCCCTTGGGACCTTCCCTCTCGTCCTCGTCTTCCCTCCTACCTGGTTCATTGCTATTCTAATCTTCTTTGTGGAACTTGTGAGAACTCTTGTGATTGAGTTAAGCTTCTATTGCAGCATACCCCCCAGTGCGCCGAATTTAATATCTCGCGATATACTCCACCTTTTCATGTGATTCAAATTGGGACTTGTAGCCACGGTCTAGAGCTACAACATATTTTGTTCTCGCGAGATTCCAATGGTGAAATTTTCGTCGACGACGTTTCTTGTGAACTCGACGATTCTGTCCAGAATTCCAAGCCAACGATTTTGAGAAATTTGGGCCCCTAATCTACATAAACTCCGTCCTTAGTCTCTAACATCCATCTCCAGCACCCCCAACACTAGCACCTCCAGTGCCAGTACCCTCAGCTCCAGGACCCCCAGAGCTAGCATCTCCAATGCCAGTACTGTCATATTTGTGTGAATGTGAAGGATATGGAGGAACCAGAAAAAGGGGGGGGGGGGGGGGAGGGGAAGTGTTCATAGTGTACATACTGTATATACTGAGTCAGCGAGGTGCGTGGATGGAAGTTGAAGGGTCGGGTGGCATTTCACGAGGCACGGAGGGGAGGGGAGGAGCTGTCGGTTGCCGAGCTGGGGGGTCAAAAGGGGGGGGCGTGCGAAGAAGTGGGGCGGTACTTACGTAAGCAAGAGGCTGGGGACAAGGCGGAGCAGTGGAGAACAAGGCATTGACAGCGGGAAGGCAGTCCCACCGCCAGCAAAGGATGGGTGCTTGAGTGCATGCGTGTTTGCTTTCGTGTGTGTGCAGGATTGGTCTAAGGAGCCAGCTGGATCTGAATGACAGCAGCTAGATGCAAAGTAGCAAGTGCAGGGCGAGGATGGCAAGAGGCAGTAGAGCTACAAGTCTGCTCGTAGAGGCTCATAGCCACTAACGCGTAGACTAGAGAGGTGGAACCAAGGGAGGAGAAAGAGTTGGTAGAATAGGTGGAACCTTGGACTCAATTCCCATTGCTTGTATGTTTCCTTGTAACACGAGTGCTTGCCTGAGAAATCTGAGCAAGAAGTGATCGCATAGGAGATATGACAAGCAGAAGGTAGGCAGGGAGGCGAGGGACCCGATGTGAGGGAGCTGGAAGCTCATCAGGGTAGGCAGAGCACAGGCACCAAGGAAGGAGCGTGAGAAGGACAAGGGGACAGAGGGCAGGGCAAGGAGAGAGAGGCAGGGAATATGGCCGCAGCAAGAGGAAAAGGAGGAGGAAGAGACGAGAGGAGCAAGATGAGTTTTCGACAGTACACTTAGCTCCAGCACCCCCGCAATTAGCACCTCCAGTGCCAATACTCTCAGCTCCAGCACCCTCAGAACTAGCACCTCCAGCGGCCCGTGCCTCCAACACCAACACCTCCAGAGTCTACTGCAACATGTCGCGGTAGTGCCGAAGGCCGCTGCGGTGACTGTGAAGTTGATTGCGGGGAAGGAGATGGCACCTCATGTGCAACCGACGGAAGAGGAGTAGCGTGGGACACACCTGACGGGGTAGGACCAGGGGGGGGCGGGTGTACCGGAGGAGCGGGAGCATGAGGAGGGGTGGGGGCAAGGAAAAGAGGAGGGGGGGGGAACCGGGAGAGGGTACCGGGTGTAGTAGGACACGGACTCGTCAAAGGTGACGTCACGAGAGTCAAAGAACCGGTGGAGGGGCGGGTGGTGAAAAGTGTAGTCAGAGGAGTCCACTGGGAAACCAAGGAAGACACAGGGGAGGGCGTGGGCCGAGAGCTTGTCTGCAGAGGTGTCGCAATCAAATGCAAGGCAGCCCCAGACACGAAACTCCGATGCAACACCAGGGGACCCGGTCCTTAGACTGGTCGGTGAAGCCCCTTCCCGTGAGACACGAGGCCAGAGGTTCAACTGGTGGGCGGCGTAGCGAACCGCGTAGGGCCACAGAAAATGGGGCGCACGGGCGTGGATCTTGAAGGTACAAGCGATTTTCGTGACCAAGCCAATGTGGCGCTCAGCAACCCCATTCTGCTGTGGGGACTCTGGAAGCGTCCATGATTGGGTGATGCCCTACTCGCGATAGAATCCGGCAAGAATGCCTGAGCGAAATTTGCCCCCACAGTCAGAGTGAAGACAACTGACACGATGACCACGAGTAGTCTCAGTGGCCAGTAACCACCGGATCAGCGTAGAAGTCACGTCGGACTTCTTCGCTAGGGGGAACACGATGGTGTAGCGGGAGTAGTCGTCAACGACCACCAAAAAGAAGCTCTCCCTCTCGGGCCCAGGGCGACGGGCGGGGCTCCAGAGTCTCGGAGGGGGGTGGTGGTGGTGGTGGTGGTGGTGGTGGTGGTGGTAGTGGTGGTGGTGGTGGTGGAGGTGGTGGCGTCACTGGTGGTCCAGGTGGTGGTGGAGGTGGTGTCGTTGCTGGTGGTGCAGATGGTGGTGGTGCTACTAGTGCGTCTAGTGGAGGCAACACTACAGGTGGAATTGGGCTTGTGGGCCCCACGAGAGGGGGTGTTGGGCCAGTTGCTTGGTACACGGCACAGCAGCGACAGAAGTCCCAGCAGGGACAGCAACCGCAGGGACCTGGTGGGTCAGGGAGCTCTGGACGTGGTGGTGGTCCACCCGGTTGGGCGCCGCGTGGTGTCACACACTCCTCCCTGCCCGTACATGGTTCTGACTGGGGGATACACAAACTCTCTCCCTTGTACCTCCCCCCTTTTCCCTAATAACATCATTCTCCTACCTAACTCATAGTAGCTAATCATGCATATTCTGAGATGGTATCAGAGTGGTCAAGTACAGTAGGGTAGGGGGGGGTGGACTGTCGAGGAGCACAGGCAGCGGCACGTAGCAAAGGTACGTGCAGTTGCTGCTGCTGCACGCGCGGCTCCTAGTGCACGGGCAGCTGCGCGTGTAGTTGCTGCTGCTGCGCGTGCGGCTCCGAATGCGTATGCAGCTTTGAGCGCGCGCACAACATGCGCCGCGTGCAATGAACCCGCCGCCGCGCGCCCTGAAACCGCCGTCGCGCGCCCTGAAACCACCGCCACGCGCCCTGTCCACCTTCCTCGCGCCCCGCCCCATCCCGTGCTGCGCCCTACCTTGCTGCCAGAGCGTGCAGCCGCACGCACGCCGCCGCGCACGAGGAGACACACGCAACAGATGTACGCACACGCGCAGCTGCATACACATTTAGAGCTGCGCGCGCAGCAGCTTTAACTACACACGCAGCTGCCCGCGCACTAGGAGCCACGTACCTTCGCTACGCGCCGCTGCCCGTGCTCCTCGACAATCCCCCCCCCCACCCACTAGCCTACCGTACTTGACCGCTCTGATACCATCTCAAAATATGCATGATTAGCTACTTTTTGTTTTTTAATGATGATTGATAAATGTACACCGAAAGGCAAGCGTACACTACCAAGAACAGTCGAAACCGTGCGTTAGGAGCAGAGGCAAGCCCCTACCCCAAACGAGACCCACTAGGGTGCGTTGGATCTCGCCCTCTGAGATGACCACAGTGCCGCAAACGTGCTTGTCCACTTCCAATCGATGCCATCCTGTGTAATCCTACGAAGCATGTTCTCTTCCTCCACAAAATTTCAGCGCAACTGCTTATGCCGCGTCGAGCCAAACTTCCGAGTGTAGATCCTTGCATGCTGCCTGAAAGTGAATGCAATCTTCCATAAAACCCGCTGTGTCCGGAACCTGCCGCCACGAAACACCGCCTCACACCGTTCTAGCCACAGCTGATGGAAGGTGATGGCCGTGAAAGTTAGCTCCGAAAATGCCGAGCTGGTGCCGGTTTTCCGGAACAGAAGATCGCCCAACGTCTTGATCGTGCGGCCAGGATTAAGCATGCACAACACATGCCCGTACAGCCGCGCGCGGGCCTGGCACAACCACCTGAATACGTGGACAGAGCAGAAGGCAGTGCTCCATCGACTCAGAGTCCCCGCAGTACGGGCAGACCGGCTTGCTGCTGAGGAAAGCCAGCCTCTCCCCGACCTGCAGATTCCCACCGTGGATCCAGACAAGGACATCCCGCGGACGGCTGGGGACCGCCAGAGAATCCCTTGTCGCAATTGCCCGTTTCCTATCAATGACTCCGCACCACTTTTCCGCCCACTTCTACTGCTTGCATGACTGCTTCCCCGCGCCACACCACCCCTCTTTCATCCTCCTCACGGAAATGACCTGCCCCCCGTCCACCACCACCAGCCTCGGGGGGGAGTCAGCCGAGCAAAGTGGGACTGTAGGGAAACCCAGCGAACACTGCCAAGAGGCTGGCAACGCCCTCAATGCCTTGAGAGCAAGCTTGGCGGGGCCGTTCCCACCTAGCTGTCGAGACAACACTGCCATGGCCTTCAGTTCTGTTGGGTGCAAATATTTAATTTGCACGTCAACCTACCGCCTATTCGACGACAGTGAAATAAAAATGGGGTGTTTGGTTGAAGGTAATTTGTGACGTGGAAGATGTGCATTTCATTTTGCATTTTGTGTGTGCACATTTTTGTGTGTGGCACGTGTGCATTTGTTTTTGCATTTTGTGTGTTTCGTTTTCATCCGTAACTGCATTTTGTGTTAGTGCATTTGCACTTGTATTTTCACTGTTCTCATGAAGTGCTCAAATGAGGCTCACATGATGCGCTCAAATGAAAGCTCTCATGAAGCTCTAATGAGGCTGAAATGAGCTTCCCATGAAAGTCCCGTTTGTTTCGAATGTTTCATTCGTGGCTCATGTGAGCGAGTGGTGTACCGTGGGGTGTTTCTGTAAGGTTCGATAGTCTGACTAGTCAAGGGGGATGCTGTTGACTTTCGCGCTGGTCAAGCACGCGAAATCTTGACCGCGCGTGTGGTCCCGATTTCGCGTATGGGCCCTCAGGGCTCGAGCGTGTGCTTGCGCACTGTTGCGAGCGTGGCAGGGCCCACGATCGCAACAAGACAGGGCGAATGATCGCCCAGTCCACGCGCAGTACAGCGCACGTTTTTGCGCTGTACAGCACGACCAGTTTGTCTGGTCGTGCATGATTGTGCACATGAGGGGTGCGCATGAGTTTCGAGGGGTGCTACAAGATTCCGAAGGGTGCTCGGAAATTACACCCTGTTCTCGATAATTGCACACCCCTACCCTTTTTTTTCGTAGGCACCCTTTACGGGCTTTGACTTGATGCGACGGACACCCAGAGATTGAGAGACTATAAAGATACAACGGGCAGGTGGCTCTAGAAAGGACTCGCACTTAATGTTCAGGGTAGGTTTAGTTAGGGTTGGGTTCCTTTTATATTCCTGGTCCACTCCGACCAAACCCGAAAGTCGTCAGACCCTCCTCCGCAGTTTTCCTAAACGCTGATAACTACCCTACGATAACGATTGACCTAGGGTAAATACCCCAGGGTGTGAGATTAAGGGGTGTGAAATAATCGAGAACAGGATGTACAGTTGAAAAACTGTTTTCGGAGTTGACTCGTGGAACAAGAAATTGCGCACGAAAGTCACTCTGTATTGCGGAATGATTTCGCCACAGGTACAATTCGGTTACTCGCGTCGTCCAACGGTTGAATCCGTTTTATAACCGTAAACTCGCATGGAACTCATGTGAGTCACATTGGAGGCACATGGAAGTTATGAGTGCTCATGCGAGGAGTCAGCAGGGGAAATTGTCCTAAGTGAAATTTGAGTACAGGTTTTTACAAGAGGAGAAAGAAGACAATAGCCCAACAAGTTGAGCAACCGTTTTCGAGTACAGCATGGCGAAGATCCGAAATTCAGTTTGACAACTGCTTTGCTATTTCCCTCTGCTTGTGTGTTAGACGAAATATAAAATGCTTGCTTGTGCTTGTTTGTGACAATCCTTTCTAGTGGAAATATTTTCTGAATCTCTCTCACGAGTTAACGTGCTCTATCAACGTATTGACGTGAAGAGTTATTCTGCACACGAGCCCGTTTCGTCGTCAACGCTGCGCAACGAATGTTGGGAACGCTCTAGTACACACGACTGTTTTTGCACTTAGGGAATTCCCTCTACAAACACGGACCCTTGGATAGGGGCTGGCTCTGCCAGGCACCCAAGGACCCTTGGAGGTGACCCCGTGGGGAGTACCTCGTGTGAATTAAAGGTGTGTTTAGAGCCTATCTATCCCAAATAGCGGTCAACAAGTGGTATCAGAGCTGAGGACTAGACGTCTAGCCGTTAGAACACTATGGAATCGAGTGGAAACGAATGTTCTGTGGCACGAGCTAATAGTGGAGTCCAAGATGACGGTGGTTCAGCGCCAAAGGGAGTGCAAACCAGCCGGGGCCCACTGTTGAAGGATGTGCTCAAGAACTTCGTTGTCGAAAAATTCAACGGCAGTGGCTACGACGATTGGGCGTGGAAAATGCAGTTGTACTTCCGACAAGTCGGGTTGTTGAAGCTGATGACGGGAGAGGAGAAGAGGCCGAGCGACCCCGCCCTAAAGGAAGAATGGGACGAACGTGCGTCAGCCGGCTACTACCTCTTATCGCAGACTTTGGAGCTTAACCAAAGGGCACACGTAATGCATCTGCTGGGGGAAGTTGATAATGGGCCACGAGCATGGGCGGTGCTAAAGGAACTGCACGCCCCAACTTCGGTGGTTGCAACGCTCATGCTGGAGCGTGAGTTGGCGTCATTGCGGATTAGTGAAGGGGAGCCGATTCAACCCGTTCTTGATAAGGTGCGGGAGTTGTACGCCAAGCTACAGATTGCGGGCATCACCTACCCGGAGCAAACGAAGTGTTTGAAAATGTTGTCACTGCTGCCGGAGTCATGGATGGTCTTCACAAGTGGTTTGAGCCTTCCCCAAAACCTGAACCTCTGGACCCTTGAGTGGGTTCGAACTAAGATATTGGAGGAGGAGCTTAGGAGGAGACAGCTGAGCCAAAACTATGATGGTGATGGCGGGTACGGAGTACAGGGCAGCAAGTGGCGAAAGGGAAATGGTCGTGGCCAAGGTGAACGTGGACAAGGCGGGAACAACCGATTTGGAAACGGACGTGATGAGAAAAAGCAGAGGAGCAGAAGTGACGATGATGATGAAGAAGATGATCGAGGCGACTACCGCGGTTTCAGGGGTAGCTGCTGGTATTGCAAGAAGCCGGGACACACATGGGCGAAATGCTGGAAGCGGCCCAAGTGGTGGACTCCCGGATGTGAGGGTGATGATGGAGATGAGAATGGTGTTGGTTATGTGGCAGAGACCGCAATGGAAGGGGGGAAAGGTTGTGAGCGTGCTCCAGGGCAGTTTTTTCACGTGCAAGGGAATGGGGGGAGCAAGAAAGCACCTGCCAAGAAGGGAGCAGAGCCTCTTCCATCACCAAAAAGTGTCGGTCCGAAATGCAGCCGGCCAGCTAGGTGGTCCACATTGTGTCATTTGACCCCCCAAAAGTGTCCAAAAAGAGTCTTCACCCAAAATTGAAGGGTCTAAAAAAGTCCGAAAGCTAGCCAAAACGCGAAGTATCCGGAATCTGTCCAAGAAGTCTCCGATTCATGTTACTATGCAGAAGGTCGGGGATCGATGCTTGCCTGGTGCACTATACCGAACACAAAATTGTTAGATTAGGAAAGAAAACGAACACTCCCAATTATAAGTTGCTTTTTACTAGCTAGAATCGATCTCGCGATCTCCCAATCGCACGCGCGATTCGTAACCACTACGCTAACTCGGTTGTAAACCAAGCAAGTTGGTTCAATTAAACTCAAAATCCAATCAAAAACTCCTTCGCAACATGTTGACACCTGTTGCCAGGGTTGCCACCTGTCACACCACCTGCCACACAAACGCCTTCCTGTGCAGGTTAGGCTCGGAAAACATTAGCCACAGCTACCTACACACCTTACCAAACTCATCCCCCAACCACTCTCGACTTGTCCATCCCTTTCAGATCTAGATGCTCCATTTTTTAAACTGAGCTTTTCACTCGAGCATTTCTTGCCCAACATTTGTTCGCACGATCTGTTTTGGTTAGCCTAGCACTACGACTTTTGTAGAACCAATCTAGCTTTGCGGATGTTATACATTTAGGTTTATAAATCCAGTTTCTGCTTTTCTATGCAACAATGTCATGGTGTTCATCGCTTGCTGAGATGTGCGCGGTCCTACGTTTTTTATTCATTCATACAACCAGAATAACGCATTCCATGACGTCGTTTACTTATACCGCTCCTATTTCCAATATCTATCTATCCCCAGTGCAGCATTTGACGGTCTTCTTTTTACGTAACAAGTTATTCAACTTCGGGCGCTGCTAAGGAGCGCTACGGGCACTGCTAAGGAGCGCGATGGGCGCTGCTAAGGAGCGAGACTGACGCTGCTACGGCGGGTGCTGCTAAGAGACGAGATGGGTGCAACTAAGTGCTCGACGGGCGCTGCTAATGCGGCTGCTGCTTAGAGGCGCGATGAAGAGCGGTAATTACATTGTTTAATTCAATATGAACCTGTGTGTTAACGGTTGCTAATCATCGCTTACCTTCTGATGTTTGTTTCAGTTGCATTTGGTGAAGATTTCCTTCATAGAGGGTGAATGTGTCATCACGCAGGTCGGTTTGTTTGATTCAATGTTGGCATTTTTTGTGGTTACCGACTTATACGTACATACAAGCTTCACGTTGATTTCGCGGTTTTGTTTGTTTCCTCCCCTTTGAAAGTGCTCGCAATCTGAAGGTTTTGTTTAATATTTCACAGCCGCCATTTAGTTCTCTATCACTAAGGTACGCGTCGGGCGCTGCTTTGTCAGGACGCTGCAAAGGGTCGTGACGCCCTGCATTCCTTGCGTCGAGGGGCGGCAGCGTGCCGCTCCTCACTCCTCCTCGTTTCCCCCGACGACTGCTCCCCTGCAGACTCTCCACATGGACGTGTGGGGCCCAGCCCGCGTCACTGGACAGGGCCGCGAGCGGTACTTTCTGCTGGTTGTTGACGACTACTCGCGTTACACCACGGTCTTCCCCTTGTGCACCAAGGGTGAGGTCCCTGCTGTCTTGATCCCTTGGATCCGCGCTGTTCGTCTCTAGGTGCACGAGCAGTTCCGCATGGACCTTCCCGTCATGCGTCTGCACTCTGACAGAGGTGGTGAGTTCTCCTCCGACCTCTTGCAGGACTTTTGTCGTGGGGAGGGCATCCTCCAGTCGTTCACGCTTCCGGCCTCCCCGCAGCAGAATGGGGTTGCTAAGCGCCGCATTGGCTTAGTCATGGAGGTCGCTTGTACCTCCATGATCCATGCGGCTGCTCCCCATTTTCTGTGGTCGTTTGCGGTCCGGTATGTTGTGCATCAGCTCAACCTCTGGCCCCGTGTCTCCTTGCCGCAGACCTCTGGACGGGGGAGGTTGGCGATGCGTCGGTGTTCCGGGTCTGGGGCTCTCGTGCCTTTGTCCGCGATACCTCCGCGGACAAGCTCTCCTCCCGCACCATTCCCTGTGTCTTCCTTGGCTTCCCTCCTGACGCGCCTGGCTGGTAGTTTTACCACCCCACCTCGCGCCGTGTCCTGCCCTCTCAGGACGTCACGTTTGACGAGTCGGTTCCCTTCTACCGTCTCTTCCCCTACCGCACTGCCCCGCTCCCCCCTCCGCCTCTCTTCCTCGCTCCGTGTCCCCCTCCGGTAGACCCCCTCCCCCCTCAGGGTCTTGCTCCTTCAGGTGTCTCCCAGGTAGACCCACTTCCCTTAGCTGAGCCTGTCGAGGTCACTGGTGACTCTGGTGCTGCTGGGGGTGGTGGTGCTCGGGGTACTGCGTCTAGGGGTGCTGAGCCTGAGCGTGCGGAGCCTGGGGGTGCTGAGCCTGAGCGTGCGGAGCCTAGGGGTGCTGAGCCTGAGCGTGCGGAGCCTGGGGGTGCTGAGCCTGTGCGTGCTGCGTCTGGGGGTGCTGAGCCTGGGGGTGCTGAGCCTAGGGGTGCTGCGTCTGCTGGTAGTCCTTTGGGTACCTCGCCGCAGCGGTCTAGCCAGCGAGAGCCTCTCTCGCCCCAGCAGCTGCGCGAGTGGTTTGCTCGGCGCACTCGCCTTCGGAGTCGCGCTACTGAAACTCGGGGCACTGGGGTTGCTAGTCCTGGAGGCACTGGTGCTGGAGGCACTGCGGAGCCTCTCTCCCCTCAGCAGCTGCGCGAGTGGTACGCTCGGCGCACCCGCCTTCGGAGTCGCGCTGCTGGAGCTGGAGGCGCTGGAGCTGGAGGCACTGGGGCTGGAGGCGCTGGAGCTGGAGGCACTGGAGCTGGAGGCACTGGAGCTGGAGACGCTGGAGCTGGAGGCGCTGGCACTGGAGGCGCTGGAGCTGGAGGCACTGGAGCTGGAGGCGCTGGAGCTGGAGGTGCTGGCGCTGGAGGCACTGGAGCTGGAGGTGCTGGCGCTGGAGGCGCTGGAGCTGGAGGCACGTTGGAGCTAGAGGCTCTTGCGCTGGAGGCGCTGGAGCTGGAGGCGCTGGAGTTGCAGACGCTTGAGCTGCGGGAGCTGGAGCTGGAGGCCCTGGCATTGGAGGCGCTGGAGTTGGAGGTGCTCGTACTGGAGGCGTTGGCGCTAGAGGCGCTGGCGCTGGAGGTGCTGGAGCCGGAGGCACTAGAGCTGCAGGCGCTGGAGCTGCGGGAGCTGGAGCTGGAGGTACTAGAGCTGGAGGCCCTGGCACTGGAGGCGCTAGAGCTGGAGGTGCTGGTACTGGAGGCGCTGGCGCTGGAGGCACTGGCGCTAGAGGCATTGGCGCTCAAGGCACTGGCGCTGGAGGCAGTGGAGCTGGAGGTGCTAAAGCTGGGGGCCCTGTGCAGCAGCGCCCGTTTTTCTTGCCGCCGCCGCAGCTGTCCTCACTACCGCCCGAGTCGGTGCTCCGTCAGGTTCTTAGTCTTCCTTCGTCCACTACCCTTCCTCCGGACTCACCACTGCCTGCCCCCCCTCCTTACACCGAGCAGCCAGCCTCCCTTACCGAGCGTCGTGAGCCTGCGTCTCGTCCGGCCTCCCCTGTTCGCACGGCTCACTGTGCTCATCGTGTCCCGCGTCCGCGTCCTCCTCTTGTGCCAGGCACTCACACCATGGCACTTCGTCCTTCCTCTGTCCCACAACACGTCCCTCTGCCGTCTCCTTTTGCGTCCTCTCATCCTGACGTTCCGGACCCTGAGTATGACTTGGTTCGTGCTGCTAGTCCCACTGTCACGCGTCTCCTCGCTACTGTCGTTACTGACCCGTCGTTTGAGTCTACTGCTGCGTCTGCCTTAGTTGTTGAGCTTGTGGATTTTGCTGCGTGTCGTCTAGACTACGCCACTAGTCTTGTTGCTGAGTCTGAGTCTGTCTGTCCTCCGTCCGTCGGGGGTGAGTGTGCTCTTGGCACGGACGTCTTTGAGAATAGGCAGGGGTGCTTTGAGTGTCTTGCGGCTGCTGTACCTCATCTCGTGGCCATGCTGCTTGCACCTGAGGGAGACCCAGATGCACTGGACATCCCGACCCCGCACTCTTACGCAGAGGCGATTTCGGGTCCCTACTCCTCTCAGTGGGAGACAGCCATGGACGCAGAGATGGCATCTTGGAAGTCCACAGGCACTTACGTCGATGCAGTTCCCCCTCCTGGGGCGAACATAGTCGATGGCATGTGGATTTTCAGGGTGAAGCGGCCGCCGGGTTCTCCGCCTATCTTCAAGGCTCGTTACATTGCTCGAGGCTTCAGTCAGCGACAGGGAGATGACTAATTCCAGACCTTCTCCCCTACCCCAAAGATGACCACTCTTCGGGTGCTGCTGCACGTTGCCGCTCAGCGTGACTACGAGCTTCACTCTCTTGACTTCAGCACAGCTTTCTTGCAGGGCAGCCTGCACGAGGAGATCTGGCTGCGCCGCCCACCTGGCTTCACGAAGTCGTTTCCTGCAGGTACCCAGTGGAGCCTCCGACGGCCAGTCTACGGTCTCCGCCAGGCGCCTCGTGAGTGGCACGACACACTGAGGATGACACTTGCTCTCGTGGCTCTTGGGTTTGCTCCTTCCACTGCTGACCCGTCGCTGTCTCTGCTGACGTTCTACATCCTCGTATACGTCGACGATTTGGTCTTTGGCACTGCTGACACTGAGGCACCGGCCCTTGTGAATTCGGAGCTGCAGAAGAGACACACGTGCACGGACATGGGTGAGCTGCGCAGCTACCTTGGCTTGCAGATCACCCGGGACAGAGCACGCCGCACCATCACACTGACTTAGTCACACATGGTGCAGCAGGTCCTTCAGCGCTTCGGCTTCCAGTTCTCCTCACCACAGTCGACTCCTCTGCCTACCGGTCACTCTCTCTCAGCTCCACCTTCGGACGAGTCCATAGAGCCGAGTGGCCCGTATCCAGAGCTTGTGGGTTGCCTCATGTACCTGATGACCTGCACGCGACCAGGCCTTGCGTACCCTCTTAGCATCCTGGCTCGCTACGTTGCGCCTAGGAGACACAGGCGAGAGCACTGGGAGGCTGCTAAGAGGGTGTTGCGCTACTTGTGCAGAACTTCGGGCATGGGGCTGGTGCTTGGAGGACGGGGTCGAGTTGTCCTCACTGGACACTCAGACGCCTCTTGGGTTGACGACCTGGCTACGCAGCGGTCGTCTCAGGGTTACACCTTCAGCCTTGGTTCCGGCTCTGTTTCTTGGCGGTCTACCCGCTCTTCTTCTGTTCTCAGCTCCAGTTGTGAGGCTGAGATCTACGCAGGAGCCATGGCTGCACAGGAGTTACGCTAGCTCACCTACCTGCTGACTGACTTGGGAGAGTGGCCTAATTCCCCCAATTCTGAACGTAGACAACAAGGCTGCCATTGCCTTGTGTGAGGAGTACAGACTGGAGCACAGAACGAAGCACATCGCTCTGCGCTACTTCCTGGCTCGAGATTTGCAGCAGCATGGCCAGCTTCGTCTTGCTTACGTGGCCACCCGGGCCAACACAGCTGACATCTTCACCAAGGCACTTTCGCCTGGTGGTCATCAGCGTCTGTATACTGCTTTAGGCCTTGTGCCTCACTTGCTCACTGCGTGACCTTGCTTATACTGTGGTCTATATATATACCTGCATGCTTTCACTTGCTAGGTTGTGATCACTGTACTGTTTGCTTTGTTTTATATACCTCTGCATGCGAACTGGCCTTGTGGCCATCTGCTTGCGCTCGGAGTGTGTGGTGACGTTGTGATCCACCCTGAGCTTGCTTTGTTTTTTCTGTGACTGCTTGTACTCCCCCACCTTGCCTATGGGGGTGTGTCAGAACATTGTGCTGTGTAGGCTGTAGTGGGGTAGCCAATATGGGGTACAACCCAATTAGGGTTAGTACTTGTACCAACTTTCTCATCAATGCACTCATTCTCGCTTAGTTTCTTGACACTTAGTTATCGTTCCTTGGATTTCTTCATATTCCCTTTTTTTTAAGTATAGAGAATGAAAAAATAAACTGTACATAATTATTTTAATAGGTTCCTTTTAAACCCAAAAAAAGGGCGGGTCAATTGCACCCGATTACACTGCCCGAGCGCACTTGGCAGCAAGTTACCATAGATTTTGTGACAGGGTTACCTTCGAGCCCTGGGGATAACAACACGGTTATGGTCGTCGTTGATAGACCGATGAAAATGGCTCACTTCGTTGCGTGCAAGAAATCAATCTCGACTGAAGAAGTCGCTCGTCTGTCCATAACAACCGTCGTTCGACTGCAAGGGATATCATTCGCGATAATCAGCGACCGCGACAAGAAGTTTACCAGCAACTTTTGGAAGAACCTCTGGGAGCAGTTAGGGACCCGGCTACGGTTTAGCTCGTCATACCACTCCGAGACCGATGGCCAAACGGAGCGGACGAACCGGACCATGGAGCAGCTGATTTGTGCCACGTGCATCGACACGACAACTTGGAAGCAGCAGCTGCCACTGATCGAATTCGCATAGAACAACGCCACATCAGCGACGAGACAACAGTCCCTGTTTTATCTGAACTACAGGCAAAATCCAACAGTTCCTATGATGCCGAGCCCGGACAACCCCACATCTCGCGCACAACAGTTCCCCGAGATCCTGCAGGCTGCCTGAACACGAACAGTAGACGCAATAAAATAATAATAATAATAATAATAATAATAATAATAATAATAATAATAATAATAATAATAATAATAATAATAATAATAATAATAATAATAATAACCAACATCATCGCGAAGAAAAATGCTGACCGCCACCGCCGCCCAGTAACATGTTAGTCGGGAGATTACGTATTGCTCGTCACACAGAATTGAATACAATCCATCGCACCAAAGCATCGACCGCGCTACTGTGGACCGTTCCAAATCAGCCACATAATCACTCCAGTTATTACTCATCTACTGTTGCCGACCGACCGGTACATCAGCCCATCGTTCCACATGAGCCTGTTTCGCTTGTACATCCCAACCACAAGTCAACTGCCACGCCATCGTACACCATCCATGACTCGCCCGGCATCAAAGCCGATCGTCGAGCCCGAGATGATTTTGAGCCATCAGACACCCCACAAGCATCAAGACGATTGAGTTCCTCATTCGTCTGAAGGACCGCACGCCAACTGAAGGCAGCTGGGTGCCCCTAACCAACATTGAAAACCACCCTGCCCTGCAAGTGTACCTGAGGAGCCAGGGTTTCCGCGACATACACATACTCGCGTAGCGGAAAGGGCTTCTGGAGGGGAGGGGGCGATAGTGTAAGGGAATTTTCAGCATTCCTTACTGCTTTCCTCAACATCTCGTACAGCAGCAGCGGTTGTTTTCCCATTACTGCTAACGGGGCTTCGCCAACTTCGCGCGCACTGTTTCACCAAACCATGCACCGCTGGCCCGGCCGTGTCGACTTACGCTTCGGGACTAGCCCGAACCTCGATGCCAGCCTAGCACTAGCTAGCTCGCACGCACCGCATCACTGTTTACATGTTTCGCGTGTAAGTATTTGCTCATGTCTTAGGGCGGGCCAAACAATGCACGTATTTGCAGAAAACCTTACCCAACCATCTTTTGTTTTAATTAGACCGCTCTGGATCAATTTTAAAACTTTTTTCAACCTCATTCGGACGTACTCTTTTGACTCATTCTTTGTACCCGTTTGACACCTAGTGTGCTATGAGTTGTACTAAACAGAGTGCGCGGAAGACTTCTATTAAGAGAACGTGATTATAGAATGGGGAAACAATGAAGAATGCGAGCAAATGTAGGGCGAGTACGTTCTAGGCGAGAACCGCGTGACGTGGGTGGCTCGGAAATGTCGCGACTGGTGATGGGCGACTCGGCATTGGTTCGGTACGAAAGTGTAGGCCGAGCCACACTGACGCGAAGTGCTCAAGGCTGTCCTCGCTAGGAGCAGCCTCTACAGTAATGAATGTATATTCATTACACTCTCCCACCTTCTAAATAAGGTGCCCTTATACGAAGCGGAGTCTTGTGGTAGCGTGAAAACTGCAAGTCTTCGGTTGAAGCCGATCTGACGGTGTAAGCACGTTGACTTTCAAGCTGAGCGCGTGGCTGAGCGCGTTGACCAAGGCGAAATTCAGAGTTGGAATGTCAGCCGTTGATACTGCCGATGTCGATCGGGAGGTTGAAAACGAATATCGAAGTGAAAATCCGTTGATGAATGACAGTCGTCGAGGTCGCGGATGTGAATCCGACGGTAGAGATGGACGAGATGTTGGCGGGAAGTTTGACACGATGTCAGATGTCGGTGAATCGGTAGCCGTTGATGTCGATGGAGTCATCGCGAGCGTCGGTCGTGGTGAATCTATCTGAAAAAATGGCAGAAAGACTGACCAGTACAGTGCGAGAGCACTCTTTCTCCCCCCATTGAAAAACTCTTGCTAGCCCAAACACCCTCGCGTGGCAGCATCAAATCACCTGTCTGCTGCAGAATCTCCAGCTGGCAGCAATTGCCACCCAGCGCCGCTGCTACACTGATGTTGACGGGAGACCCATGTCGTTTGCTGAAAAACGAGCCAGTTCAAATGTCTGCTGTCGTAATACCGGATCATGTCGGTTTATCGTCGAAGACCATCGCAAAAATTGCGAAACCGTTAAAGCACATCAGTGACGCTAGACGAGCTGGGCGGAATCACGTAACTGTCCATGGTCTAATTTGAAAACTCCATCGAAAAATCCGTACTCGGGTTCCGATGATGTCAGCGCCACCGGCGGCTTTGTCGTGAATCGCTGAGGCCTTTGTCGCGATTCTCCGAAAACTAACGGGCAGAGGCGATAAACAGTTGCCGTTCCTCCCCCCTGGCCTCGCAAACATTTTCTTCAAACTGGAACTTGAACTGCCGATGACGTCAGCTACCTTGGCGATGTTGTCGTGACTCTCCGAGAACCTCCGGGCAGGGGCGAAACAGCTGTCGCATCCTCTCCCCCCCGCTGCTGCAAAATTTCTCCCGATATTGTCGCTGGTGTCAAACTCATACACTATAGTCTGTGTAGGCTGTAGTGGGGTAGCTTATATGGGGTACAACATTTTAGGGTTTGGTACTTGTACTCCTCATGCTGCTCAATGCACCCATTCCTCATTCTTCACATGGTATAGAGCGGGTTCCCTAGTGGGACCGTTTCTTCCAAGGGCCCACGTTCGAAAGTTTTTTTTTTAGCCTGCCCTACACGCGCTTCGCGTCCTGCCCCAAAATTTCGCGGCCCCTTAGTGGCCTGCCCCTTAACGGCCCCCTAGTGGCCCCTTCGCGGCCCCCCCCTTAGCGGCCCCCCTTCGCGGCCCCTTCACGGCCCCTTAGCGGCCCCCCTTCGCGGCCCCTTCGCGGCTCCTTAGCGGCCCCTTCGCGGCCCCTTCGCGGCCCCTTAGCGGCCCCTTCGCGGCCCCGCCTCGTCACCAGTCGCGGCCCCGCCCCGTCGCCACCCGGGTTTCCCCCCCTCCCTCGTCGCGACGCCTCAGCGGGACCCGCGCGTCGCCCCCGCCTCGTCGCGACGCCCCTGCGGGACCCGCGCGTCGCCCCCGCCTCGTCGCGACGCCTCAGCGGGACCCGCGCGTCGCCCCCGCCTCGTCGCGACGCCCCTGCGGGACCCGCGAGGCGCGCCTCCTGTGCGTCGCGACGCCCCAGCGGGACCCGGGTGTCGCCCCCGCTCGTCGCGACGCCCCTGCGGGACCCGCGCGGCGTCGCCCCTGCCCGCCGCGGCGCCCTGCCCTAACCCGCGCCCCTGCAGCAGCCGCCCCTGCAGCAGCCGCCCCTGGCCCCTGGAGCAGCCGCCCCTGCAGCTGCCGCCCCTGGCCCCTGGAGCAGCCGCCCCTGCAGCAGCCGCCCCTGGACTTTTGCAGCCGCCCCTGGCCCCTGGAGCAGCCGCCCCTGCAGCAGCCGCCCCTGGCCCCTGGAGCAGCCGCCCCTGCAGCAGCCGCCCTTGCAGCAGCCGCCCCTGGACCTCTGCAGCCGCCCCTGGCCCCTGGAGCAGCCGCCCCTGCAGCAGCCGCCTGTGGCCCCTGGAGCAGCCGCCCCTGCAGCAGCCGCCCGTGGCCCCTGGGGCAGCCGCCCCTGCAGCAGCCGCCCCTGGCCCCTGGAGCAGCCGCCCCTGGCCCCTGGAGCAGCCGCCCCTGCAGCTGCCGCGGAGCCCTCGCCCTACAGTGGTGCCGGCCTCGCCGTTGCCGCCGTCGTACGCCTGCCCTTCTTGCCACTGGTGAGCACTGTCCTGCCCGTACTACTGTTCCTGCTGCTCCTGCTGCTACTGCTCTTTCTACTACTACTGCTGCTCCTGGCGTGGCCAGATGCAGCTCCAGCGCCGTCCGCGTGAGTCCCTCACGCCCCAGCAGCTTCGTGAGTGGTACGCTCGTTGGGGTTGTCGGGGTAGCCGTAGTGGGAGTCGTCCTGGCGTGAGTAGTTCGGGGGCTTCTTGTAGTGGCCAGGTGCAGCTGCAGCGTCGTCCGCGCGAGACCCCTTCGCCCCCGCAGCTTCATGAGTGGTACGCTCAGAGTGGAGGGTCTTTCAGTACAGTTCGCTGCCCGTACGACATTCGCACGGGTGTCCGGACTAGCCAGCCTTGCGGGACACCATTTGGTCACACAGAGTCCCGCTGCTTCGCCCGTCTGAGCGACGCTTGGCGTACAGAGTTTGGCGACGACGCTGAGCTCCCCGACTGGGTGGAGCTGCTTAGGCAGAGGGTAGATATCTTTGCTCTTGACTATGATGCTATCCTCACTGCCATGTATGCATTGTCTACTAGTGCTGAGGGTGCCTGTCACCTGTGTGTGCCGCCTGACCCCGGTATCCAGTCTGCTGCTCTAGGTGCTGTTGCATCTCCTACTTCAGGTGCCGGTGAGGCTGCTGCCCTAGGTGCTCGTGCGTCTCCTGCTCTAGGTGCTGGTGAGTCTGCTCTCTCTGGTGCTACGCCTGCTGCGGTCTTGCACACCTTCACCCTTGACTCGGGTGCTTCCCGCTCCTTCTTTCGAGACTGCACCACGCTCACGCCGCTTAGTCGGCCAGTGGCGGTCTCCCTGTCCTTGCCCGCTTCTCCACTGTCCTACCGTGTCCGGCGGCCCCTTCTGGCACCCTGTCAGGTCTTTACCTCCCCTCGTTCTCTACGAACTTGGTGAGTGGTGCTGACCTCCAGGATGCAGGGGTTCACCAGTTCACTCCTGCGAGTCAGCGAGTGACCCACTGTACCTGTGCTCGGTCGGGCCGTCACTTGGCCACGTTTACCCGTCAGCCGAGGTCGAGCCTGTACACACTGACTACTGAGTCTCCTCCAGTCGCTGAGTCTGCTCAGGTAGCAGCGTCGGGTCAGGTGTTTGCTGCGGCGTCCAGGTCTGGCCCTGAGTCTGCCCCCTGCTCGTGTCGTCTCCTGTCCCACCGGACTCTCCTCTGGCACCACCGCCTTGGTCACCCCTCCCTGCCTCGTCTTCGAGGCATGGCTTCCCGTCTTCTTGTCTCTGGCCTCCCCCGGTCCCTCCCTCCCCTTCCTCCGGGGCCTGCCCCCACCTGCATTCCCTGCGTCGAGGGGCGGCAGCGCGCTGCTCCTCACTCCTCCGAGTTTCCTCCGACAGAGGCTCCGCTGCAGACGCTTCACATGGACGTGTGGGGCCCAGCCCGCGTCCGTGGGCAGGGTCACGAGCGTTACTTCCTGCTGGTGGTTGACGACTACTCGCGTTACACCGCAGTCTTCCCCTTGCGCAGCAAGGGTGACGTCACTGAGGTGTTGATCGCCTGGATCCGCGCAGCTCGTCTCCAGCTCCGGGAGAGTTTCGGCTCGGACTTTCCTGTTCTGCGTCTGCACTCCGACAGAGGCGGAGAGTTCTCCTCTGACCTTCTGCGGGCTTTCTGTCGTGCACGGGGCATCCGCCAGACCTTCACGCTTCCGGACTCTCCGCAGCAGAATGGGATTGCTGAGCGCCGCATTGGCATGATCATGGACGTCGCTCGTACGTCCATGGTCCATGCGGCTGCCCCCCATTTTCTGTGGCCGTTTGCGGTTCGGTACGCGGCGCATCAGATCAACCTTCACCCCCGGGTCTCCATGCCGGAGACCTCCCCTGCTTTGCTGTGGACGGGGAAGGCTGGCGATGCGTCTGCGTTCCGTGTCTGGGGATCTCGGGCGTTTGTCCGCGACTTGTCTGCGGACAAGCTGTCCCCTCGTGCTGTTCCCTGCGTCTTCCTTGGCTTCCCTCCTGACGCGCCAGGCTGGCAGTTCTACCACCCCACCTCGCGCCGTGTTCTGTCCTCCCAGGACGTCACCTTTGACGAGTCGGTTCCCTTCTACCGTCTCTTCCCCTACCGCACTGCGTCCCTCCCTCCCCCGCCGCTCTTCCTTACGCCAGGTCCCCCTCCGGTAGACCCCCTCCCCCCTCAGGGTCCTGCTCCCTCAGGTGTGTCCCAGGTAGATGTACTCGAGCCTGTCGAGGTAGCTGTTGACTCTGGTGCTGCTGGGGGTGCTGAGCCTGGGGGTGCTGCGACTGGGGGTGCTGAGCCTGGGGGTGCTGCGCCTGGGGGTGCTGAGCCTGGGGGTGCTGCGCCTGCGGGTACTGAGCCTGGGGGTGCTGAGTCTGGGGGTGCTGTGTCTCGGAGTGCGGAGCCTGAGGGTGCTGGGCCTGCTCGTGTGGCGTCTGGTGGTGCTGGGCCTGGAGGTTCTTCGGGTGCTTCGTCCCGGCGGGAGCTACTCTCTCCACAGGAGCTGCGTGAGTGGTTTGCCCGGCGCTGGAGGCGTGCTGCTGGAGCTGGCGGTGCTACGGACGCTGGAGGTTCTGCTGCTGCTGAGGGTGCTGGTGCAGCGGGTCCCGGAGGTGCTCGTACAGGGTGTACTGGAGCTGCTGGGCCTACGGGTGCTCCTGGTGCTGGAGCTGGTGGTGCTACTGGTGCTACTGGCGTTGGTGCTGCTGGTGCTCCTGGAGCTGGAGCTGCTGCGTCTTCTGGTGGTCCGACTGGAGCTGGAGCTGCTGGGGGTGTTAGCACTGGTGGTGCTCCTGGCGCTGGTGCTTCTGAGGGTGCTGGAGTTGGCGCTGCTGGAGCTGGGGGTACTCCTGGTGCTGGTGCTCCCGTTGGGGGTGCTGGTGCTGTTCCTGCTGGTACTGGTGGCGCTGCGCGGCCGCGGCCGTACTTCGTTCCGCTCCTTGAGCAGGTTCTTGGTCTTCCGTCCTCTCTTGGTCCTGCTCCTCCCTTAGAGTGTCCGCAACCTGTACAGTCTGAGTCACAGTTACCGCCCGCCTCCCCGCTTCCTTCTCCTTCTCCCTACACTGGTCCTACTGGAGGTCTTGCTGAGCGTCGTGAGCCTGCGTCTCGCCCTGCGTCGCCTGTCCGTGCTGCTCGCACTAGTGGTCGTGGTTCGCGTCAGCGTCCTCCCCCTGTCCCCGGCACGCACCGGATGTCTCTGCGTCCTTCCACTGCTCCACTGCGTGCCCCTTTGCCTTCTCCTCCCGCGTCCTCTCTTCCTGACCTTCCTGACCCTGAGTCGGACTCCCTTCGTGCTGCGCGTCCTACTGTCACGCGTCTCCTTGCTACTGTCGTCACTGACCCTTCTTTTGAGTCTACTGCTGCGTCTGCCCTGGTTGCTGAGCTTGTCGACTTCGCTGCTCGCTGTCGCCTAGACTACGCTGCCAGTCTCGTCGCTGGGTCTGAGTCTGTCTGTCCTCCGTCCGTCGGGGGTGAGTGTGCTCTTGGCACGGACGTCCTTGAGGACAGGCAGGAGGAGTTCCAGTGCTTGGCTGCTGCTTCACCTCATCTCGTGTCCATGCTGCTTGCCCTTGAGGGAGACCCGGATGCACTTGACATCCCGACTCCGCGCTCTTACGCGGAGGCGATAGAGGGTCCCTACTCCTCTCAGTGGCAGGCAGCCATGGATGCAGAGATGGCTTCCTGGAAGTCCACAGGCACCTACGTTGATGAGGTTCCCCCGCCTGGGGCGAACATCGTCAGTGGCATGTGGATTTTCAGGGTGAAGCGGCCGCCGGGTTCTCCGCCTGTCTTCAAGGCGCGTTACGTGGCTCGTGGCTTCAGTCAGCGGCAGGGAGTTGACTACTTTCATACCTTCTCTCCCACCCCGAAGATGACCACTCTTCAGGTACTGCTGCACATAGCCGCTCACCGCGACTACGAGCTGCACTCTCTTGACTTCAGCACTGCTTTCTTGCAGGGCAGCCTGCACGAGGAGATCTGGCTGCGCCGCCCACCTGGCTTCACTGGGACTTTTCCTCCTGGCACCCAGTGGAGCCTCCGGCGGCCAGTCTACGGTCTCCGCCAGGCACCTCGTGAGTGGCACGACACACTGAGGACTACACTTGCGGCTCTTGGGTTTGCTCCTTCTACTGCCGACCCGTCGCTGTTTCTGCGCACCGACTCTTCTTTGCCGCTGTTCTACATCCTCGTGTACGTCGACGACTTGGTCTTTGCTACAGCTGACACTGCTGGACTTGCCTACGTGAAGTCCGAGCTGCAGAAGAGACACACGTGCACAGACCTGGGTGAACTGCGCAGCTACCTTGGCTTGCAGATCACCCGGGACAGAGCACAGCGCACCATTACCCTGACTCAGTCACACATGGTGCAGCAGGTCCTTCAGCGCTTCGGCTTCACGTACTCCTCGCCTCAGGCCACTCCTCTGGCTACACGCCACTCGCTCTCAGCTCTGCCTTCGGATGAGTCCGTAGAGTCGAGTGGCCCATACCCAGAGCTTGTTGGCTGCCTCATGTACCTGATGACCTGCACTCGACCTGACCTTGCATACCCTCTTAGCATTCTGGCACGCTATGTTGCTCCTAGGAGACACAGACCAGAGCACATGGCTGCAGCGAAGAGGGTGTTGCGCTACTTGTGCAGTACGTCGGGCATGGGGCTTGTGCTTGGAGGGCAGAGTCCAGTGGTCCTCACTGGTCACGCAGACGCTTCTTGGGCTGACGACCAGGCTACGCAGCGGTCGTCACAGGGTTACACCTTCAGCCTTGGTTCCGGCTCTGTTTCTTGGCGGTCTACCCGCTCGTCTTCTGTTCTCAGCTCCAATTGTGAGGCTGAGATCTACGCAGGGGCCATGGCTGCACAGGAGCTACGCTGGCTCACCTACCTGCTGACTGACCTGGGAGAGCCGCCTCGTTCTCCTCCAGTGCTGTACGTAGACAACAAGGCCATGCTGGCCTTGTGTCGAGAGCACAGACTGGAGCACAGAACGAAGCACATCGCTCTTCGCTACTTCCTTGCTCGTGAGCTGCAGCAGCGTGGTCAGCTGCGCCTTGCTTACGTGGCCTCTGAGGCCAACACTGCTGATATCTTCACTAAGGCACTCGCGCCTTGTGATCATCAGCGCTTCTGTACTCTGTTAGGTCTTGTGCCTACCTTGCCTCACTTGCTTACTTCTTGACCTTGCTTGTACTGTTACATATATATACCTGCTCTTGCTTGTTTAGCGTTATATATATGTAATCTTGCATGTGAACTGGCCTTGTGGCCTTGAACTTGTGCTCAGACTGTGTGGTGACGTTGTGATCCACCCTGAGCTTGCTTTGCCTTGCTTTGCTTGACTAGTCTTGTGACCCCTTGTTCTCCCCCACTTTGCCTATGGGGGTGTGTCAAACTCATACACTATAGTCTGTGTAGGCTGTAGTGGGGTAGCTTATATGGGGTACAACATTTTAGGGTTTGGTACTTGTACTCCTCATGCTGCTCAATGCACCCATTCCTCATTCTTCACAGCTGGTACCCCCGAACAGCTTCCGAATTCTACGGCTACACTTTTAACGACGTGTGCCTTTGTGCGCTTAATCAAGCACCGCTGCAACTCCGTCGTTGGCACGGATACTCTCTGCGACCCCTCTGACTCCGTTAAGACTCACTCTCGGAACTGTCGTTGCACCCGCAAATGTCGGAAATAAACCACACCATGTAAATCCCGGTCGCCTGCAGGCTGTCCTCCGAAAGAACCGGTGTTTCTAGCACGCCCACCCGGTCACCATTTTTTTCATGCGGCTAGCCACCCAAGCGACCCACCAAAAGGACGTGCTGTTTTGGCATGGAATTCAGTACTTATGGGTCTTCCGAGACCGATTTTCACAGGCCCTAGCACGCATCAACGCCGCAAAACTCGCCGTAGAACTCCCCCAGGTAAACCTCCTGAAATACCCTGTAAATCGTTTAAACAACTGGCGAGCATATGTTGACCCGTCTCCCACCGTCGAAAATCACCCAAAAAATTTGGTTGCGGCAACAAGCCCCGAAGTATTTTCTGCTGCGTAGCCCCGACATTTCCCCCGTTGACCCTGGTACTCCGACGTTCACCCATCTTCGTACTCGTCAGAAATACTTAGCAAATCCCAGGTATCCTTGGCACTACACCCCTCGTTGTGCCTCCATGTGTGAGATGTCCGACCCTTTCGTGCCCACTGAGTAGACCCGAAATTCACGGTGGAGTGGTGTGTGGGCTCAACGTATCACTCAAGAAGCTTGGAGAGGCACCCAAAACTTTCCCACCATTTTTTTTTTTTACCCCCTCCGACAATTTCACTTGTCACCGTTCACCCAGCGTCCACTTTTGTCGGATGAGGTATTTGCCGTGTTTCCCGCGATTTTTCTGGCGTTCGATGAAGGCGCGAACGCAATCGTAGTCGGGGTGAGTTTATCGTATCAAACTCCCGCCCGGCCGCTTCGCTGCCTACCGTGCCTATCGCTTTTAAAACCCCGCAGCTTCGGGAACTCCATCTTGTTAACAAGACTAAGCAAGAATGTGTCATTGAATGGAAGAATTGGGTACAAATAGCAAACCCTAGTTGGGGTTGTACCCCATACTGGCTACCCCACTACAGCCTACCAACATAACACAGTTTAACACACCCCCATAGGCAAAGTGGGGGAGAACAAAGGGTCACAAGACCAGTCTAGCAAAGCAAAGCAAGCCCAGGGTGGATCACAACGTCACCACACTCCGAGCACAAGCAAAGGCCACAAGGCCAGTTCACATGCAGTGCTAGATATAGTACAAGACAAGCAACACAGTGATCAAGACCTAGCAAGCAAGCAACGAGATATATATAAAGGACAGTACAAAGAAAGTCAAGCAGTAAGCAAATGAGGGAATGTGGACACAAGGCCTAAGGAAGTACAGTGCCGCTGATGATCACTAGGCGGGAGCGCCTTGGTGAAGATATCAGCAGTGTTGGCCTTCGAGTCCACGTACACAAGCCGAAGCTGACCTCGCTGCTGCAGCTCTCGAGCAAGAAAGTAGCGAAGAGCAATATGCTTCGTCCTGTGCTCCAGTCTGTGCTCCTGACACAAGGCAAGGGCCGCCTTGTTGTCACCGTACAGAACTGGAGGAGAACTAGGCCGCTCTCCCAAGTCAGTCAGCAGGTAGGTGAGCCAGCGTAACTCCTGGGCAGCCATGGCTGTGGCGTAGATCTCAGCCTCACAACTAGAGCCGAGAACAGAAGAAGAGCGGGTGGACCGCCACGAGACAGAACCAGAGCCAAGGCTGAAGGTGTAACCCTGTGACGACCGCTGCGTAGCCAGGTCGTCCACCCAAGAAGCGTCCGAGTGGCCAGTGAGGACAACTCTGTCGCGTCCTCCAAGCACCAGCCCCATGCCTGATGTACTGCACAAGTAGCGCAGCACCCTCTTAGCAGCCTCCCAGTGCTCTCGCCTGTGTCTCCCAGGCGCAACGTAACGAGCAAGGATGCTAAGAGGGTACGCGAGGTCAGGTCGCGTGCAAGTCATCAGGTACATGAGGCAGCCTACAAGCTCTGGGTACGGGCCACTCGGCTCTACGGACTCGTCCGAAGGTGGAGCTGAGAGCGAGTGGCTGGTAGCCAGAGGTGTGGCCTGTGGTGAGGAGAACTGGAAGCCGAAGCGCTGAAGGACCTGCTGCACCATGTGTGACTGAGTCAGGGTAATGGTGCGGCGTGCTCTGTCCCGGGTGATCTGCAAGCCAAGGTAGCTACGCAGCTCACCCAGGTCAGTGCAGGTGTGTCTCTTCTGCAGCTCCGACTTCACACGAGCGAGTGCCTCAGTGTCAGCAGTAGCAAAGACCAAGTCGTCGACGTACACGAGAATGTAGAACGGCGGCAGCGACGTGTCTGTGCGCAGAAACAGCGACGGGTCAGCAGTAGACGGCGCGAACCCAAGAGCCGCAAGTGTAGTCCTCAGTGTGTCGTGCCACTCGCGTGGCGCCTGGCGGAGACCGTAGACTGGCCGGCGGAGGCTCCACTGGGTACCAGGAGGAAACGACCCAGTAAAGCCAGGTGGGCGGCGCAGCCAGATCTCCTCGTGCAGGCTGCCCTGCAGGAACGCTGTGCTGAAGTCAAGAGAGTGAAGCTCGTAGTCACGCTGAGCAGCAACGTGCAGCAGAACCCGAAGAGTGGTCATCTTCGGGGTGGGGGAGAAGGTCTGGAAGAAGTCGACCCCCTGACGCTGACTGAAGCCTCTAGCAACGTAACGAGCCTTGAAGACAGGCGGAGAACCTGGCGGCCGCTTCACCCTGAAAATCCACATGCCATCGACGATGTTCGCCCCAGGAGGATCACCAAATAATCCCGTGAAATTCTTCTCAACGAGAAGGAAAGATTTCCTTTTAATCGGGAAATTCTTCTCAACGAGAAAGCACCTGTCGGAGAGCAGCAAGATGCTCAGAGACTAAAGGAGGTTCGCCTAGGTGATTTCCTGGAGCAAGGGGCTGAAGGGGAACTGGAACTTGTTGACCGCTATTTGGGATAGATAGGCTCTAAACACACCTTTAATTCACACTAGGTGTTGGGTGCAAATGCACATTGCATGACATCCTGCCGTCTGTTTGTACGAGTATGCGTGTGCGAATGCATTTGCGTGTGAATGGTGTGTTCGTGTGTTTGTTTGCTTTCGCATTTTTCGCTTGATGCATTTGCAGGTACTCGCGCAATGTGCGCTTCGGCACAACATTGTACGCGCTATGAACAGTGCAAGCAGAAAGGACGAGCTCGCAAAGGAACCCAAGATGGAAGCTTTGCAGTTCGGTTGAGTTGATTGCGCAGATTCAGTTCTATCCAACTCGAAATTGTACTGTTTTGTTTGGTTAACTATAGTGTAGCAGGGAAGGCACTATAGGGGTACAATTTAGGTGAAGGTTGGATGTTGTTTGTCTGTATCTGCATGCTACAAGGCCAGGGGAAACCAGCGGAACCAGCATTTGGCTGGTTGGGCAAAGACAAAACAGGTTCTGTTTTTAGAACCTGAACCTGGTTGTTGTTTTCCCAGGTTGGAAAAACAGAACCAGAGGTTGTTTACCAACCTACCACCTGCTATTTTGTCCAGCCAGGTTGGTTCTGTTGCTTGGAATTATTTGGGATCATCCCTGGTTGTTCCCAGGTTGATTCCCAAGGTCCGTGCTAGCTAGAACTATTTAATCCTTCTCTGTTTGTACCTGAATATAGTCAATTGATTCATGCGAATTCCTTCCTCGCTGGAATTTCGTTTCTACGCGGTTCGTTGGCGGAATGCTACCCGAGTCAACGCTAGTACGCTAGCACTCTAATGCTAGGCAAACACCGTCTGAGCCATAACTTTGTAATGGCAGAACTTTTCGCGAGGCAACTTGGCTCATTTTAAAGCTCTTGGAGCGAGCTTCGATATAGCGAATTCTCAGCTTAATCCGATCGACAGTCTGCACGGCACGCTGCGCGACGTTCAAGGTGCTCTTGCTGTTTTGACTAAGTCCTTCTTGATCCCTCTCTCTACAAACTCGGACCCGAGGATAGGGGCTGGTCTTGTACCAGGCACCCAGGGACCCTTGGAGGTGACCCCGAGGAGAGGTTTTAAGTTTGATTAAGTCCTAATAGCTTGAGTTTATTAGGCCCTTACACCAACAAGCTGGTATCAGAGCTGCGTTATAGTGATCCTCGTTATAGGTAGCTATGGCGGGCAACACCTCGGCGGGAGCTGGTGAATCTTCAGCCCAAGATCGTAGCGGCAGCCAAGATTCTGGTCTTTCAGTGCCAAGGGGAGCGCGAACAAACCAGGGCTCGCTTGTCAAGGAGGTGCTGAAGAATTTCACCGTCGAGAAGTTCAATGGTGAGGGCTATGATGATTGGGCCTGGAAAATGCAATTATATTTCCGTCAGATCGGTTTGCTGAAACTAATGATTGGGGAGGAGCCTAGACCGAGTGACCCCACGCTGCAGGAAGATTGGGACGAGCGCTCCTCGGCTGGCTACTATTTGATGTCGCAGAGTTTGGAGCTGAACCAGCGTCACCACGTCATGCACCTGCTGCCGGAGGTTGAATGCGGTCCGAAGGCGTGGACCGTGTTGAAGGAGCTGCACGCCCCGACCTCCGTTGTCGCAACGTTGATGCTGGAGAGGGAGCTGTCCGCGTTGCGCCTGAGCGAGGGAGAGCCAGTGCAACCAGTCCTGGACAAGATGCGCGACCTCTACGCGAAGTTGGCGACCGCGGGAATCACCTACCCGGAGCAGACCAAGTGCTTGAAGATGCTCTCGCTGCTGCCGGAATCGTGGCTTCAATTTACGAGCGGATTGAGCCTGCCGCAGAACCAGAGCTTGTGGACGCTCGAGTGGGTGCGGACGAAGATTCTGGAGGAGGACTTCCGTCGCCGCCAACTGAGGGGTGGAGACGACGGCAGCAGCGGCTACGGGATGCAAGGGAGCCGACGTGGCAGAGGACGTGGCTTCGGTGGTGCTGGACGCGGTGCAAAGAAAGACGACGACTCCAACGACCAACAAGGAGGTACCGGTTGGGGTCGCGGTGCGAAATCTGGACGTGGGGGCAAGTCGGGTGCTGGTGGCAAAATGAAAGGGAGTTGCTGGTATTGTGAGAAGGAAGGGCACCCCTGGTTTTTGTGCTATAAGAAACCCGATGGATGGACCCCCCAGAATCGTCACCAGGATGGCGGCGCGCGGAGGAACCAGAAAAACGGCGCCAACATGGTCGCTGATTCGTCCGACAACAACCCGAAGGGCAACGGCGGTGCGGAGAAGAAGAAGGAGCGCACCGCGGGCCAATTCTTCCATGTGGGAGACAAGGGGGAGCAAGGAGACGCCTCTGCCAAAGTTGGAGCAGAGCTGCATCCCCTAGACTATTGGGTGTTGGACACAGGCGCTGCTTGGACGATGACGCCGCGCAAGGACCTGCTGGACGAAGTACGAGCTGCACCGATCAATGAAGTGTGCTCCGCCTCTGGACACATGTTGAAGGTGGCTGGTGCGGGACGAGCTGCGTTTAAGGGAGCGGATGGCAAGCCGGTGGTGCTGCACGACGTTCTCTTCGTCCCCGACCTGAAGGCCAACCTTATCTCCCTCCGTAAGCTTGGCAAGGCTGGGGTGAACACCAACACGGATGGGGCACGCACTTATAAGGGGAAGCTGGGCAATCGGGTGCTTTGGGATCTGCACGAGAGCAAGGACGTGTACAGATCTATGTGGCAGCTGCCGGCCCTGGCGTGGCATGGAGAGGGGTCTGCATCCCAGGGGGAGTGCAATGCCGTTGGAGGGGTTGGTGTGAAAGTGTCGGCCAGATCTGGGGAGACAGATTGGGCAACGGCACACCGGCGCTTAGGGCATGTGGCAATGCCTTTGCTGAAGCAGCTGGAGAAGGATGGAGCCGTTAAGGGTCTGAAGCTGAACGGACAGCCACCCGATGACAACTGTGAAATCTGTTTGCTTTCAAAGTTCACCCGTTTCCCTTTCCATAGTGTGGCTGGCAGGAGCAAGAAGCCTTTGGAGCTGGTCCACATGGACTTGGTGGGGCCGCTGCCGGTGCAAGGGCACAAGGGGGAGCGGTATTTTCTTACAATTGTGGATGACTGGAGCAGGCTGATGTGGGCGTATCCGCTGAAGCAGAAGGACCACGCCGCCTCCACGATACGGGACGATTGGCTGCCATTCGTGGAGAAGCAGGCGGAGTGTGTAGTGAAGCGGATTAGGACAGACCGGGGTGGTGAGTTCCTTGGAGCTGAAATGACGGCCTGGCTCAAGAAGCAGGGCATCCAGAGAGAGCTGACCACGGCTTATACCCCACAGTCCAATGGTGTAGCAGAACGGGCAAACCGGACCATTCTGGAGACAGCTAGGGCGCTGCTCATAGAATCTGGGCTGAGCAACTCTATGTGGCCTCATGCTGTCCGGCACGCCACCGTCGCTAGGAACAGGGTGCTCACCAAGGTTGGGGATGACTCGTGGGTGCCTTTGGAGAGGTGGCTTGGGAGGAAGCCGCCGGTGGACATGCTGAGGGTGTTCGGTTGCATGGCAGTCGCCCACGTCCCCAAGACCTACCGCAGTAAGTTGGGGGCGAGTGCAATCTGGTGTGTGCATTTGGGGCTGGCTGCTGAGAGCAAGGGATGGCTGCTGTGGGAACCATCCAAGGGTGTGTTGTTTGACAGCAGGGATGTGAAATTCATTGAGGGCATGATGTATGGGAGCTGGGAGAAACAGCCGGAGGCAAGGGTGTCCCAGCAGATGGAGCAGATCACCATGCAGCTGGACCTGACTCCTAGTGTGTGGGAGGAGGGAGAGGAGGCAGCTGCTGGAAATGGTGATGGAGAGAAGGTACAGGAGGCATCTGCTGGTGGAGAAAATGGTGTGGAAACTGGCGGCAGCACTAGTGGAGCTGCTGGACCCGAGGGAGGAGAGAAGCAGCAGGGAAAAACTAAGAAGCCGAAGGGTGTCGTTATGAAGGGATGGGAGACACCCGTCTCCAGGCCAGGACGTACCCGTATGGCTACTAAGAAGCTGACTGCAGGAACTGATGCAGCAGAGCAGCAGCTAGGGACCGAAGAGGCATTGCTGATTCTACCTCATGGCTATGACCCGGATGAGGAGGATGAGCCTGCGTACTGTTTTCTTGCCCCTGCACCAGAGGAACCAGCTAGCATGGAGGAGGCATTAGCTGGACCAGATAGGGACAAGTGGCTGGCTTCTAGGGATGCTGAGTACCAGAGTCTGCTGGAGAATAGGACATGGGATCTGGTGGTGCTGCCTGATGGGAAGAAAGCGATACAATGCAAGTGGGTGCTGAGGATCAAGACTGATGACAAGGGGCAGGTCACCATCTACAAGAGTAGGCTGGTGGCGAAGGGGTTTATGCAGAAGGAGAAGCAGGACTTCAACGAGATCTTTGCTCCCACTGCCAAACCCCCTACCCTCCGTGTCTTGTTGGCAGATGCAGCTGTTAGTGGGAAATTCATCATTCAGATGGATATTTCAACGGCATTCCTGAATGGGATTTTAGAGGAGGATGTGTACATGACGCAGCCGCCTGGGTATGAGGATGGTACGGGCAGGGTGTGCAAGCTCAACAAGTCCATCTACGGCTTGAAGCAGGCGCCACGCTGCTGGTACCAGAAGTTGGCAGCTGTTTTAGATGAGATGGGATTCAGGACCAGCAGCTGTGATGAGAGCCTCTTTCTCAAGGGCGAGGGGGAGAAGCTGGTGCTGTTTCTGGTCTATGTGGACGACATTCTTCTCTTCAGCAGCAGCATGAAGGAGATCCAGAAAGTGCAGCAGCAACTGATGGAGAACTTCAAGTGCAAGAACCTTGGGGAGGTAAAGTACTACCTCGGGATGCACGTGGAGAGGGATCCTGATCACAGGTGGTTGAAGCTGCACCAGGAGAAGTTCATCAAGGAGCTGGGGGAGAAGTATGGGATTGAGAATGAGCGCAAGGTTGCAACTCCCCTGCCAGCAGAATTCAAGCTTGTGAAGGCTGCAGAGGATGAAGGGGTTGAAGCCGAGGAGCAGCAGCAATTTCAGTCCTTGGTGGGCAGCCTCTTGTACGCAGCAGTTCACACGAGGCCCGATATCTCTTTCTCGGTTGGGCAGCTGGCTAGGGTGGTGCAGAATCCATCAGAGGAGCAGGTGGATGCAGCTGAGCGTGTGGTGAAGTACCTGAACTCTCACCCAAGCATTGGAGTTCAATACTCCGCATCTGCACAGGTGAAGCAGAAAGGGGTGGAGGTGCTGAAAGAGAAGGGGGAGAGGCTTGGAGAAGGCAAGCTATTTCTCACTTGCTTTACCGATGCTACGTGGGCTTCTGAGAAGGAGGATTCCTCATCTGTGGGAGGATACATCTGCATAGTTGGGGGAGGACCTGTTAGTTGGAGGTCCAAGAAGCAGACGGAGACGGCACTCTCTTCCGTAGAATCAGAGTACATGGCGATGTTCCATGGGGTGAAGGAGGTGATTTGGCTGAGGAGGCTGTTAGAGGAGATTGGCCAGGAGCAGAAAGTTGCTACGCCGCTGTTTTGTGATAGCAAGGGGGCTCTTGGGATGGCCAGAAACGCTGTGCTTCATGGGCTGAACAAGCACATGCGTATCAAGTGGCACTGGCTGCGTAAGGAGGTGAAGAGGGGGACGGTGCATCCGATCTACATCAAGACTCACCAGCAGCCAGCAGACTTTCTCACCAAGAGGCTTGCGGATGAGCCTCATTGGCGTTGTGTGCGCATGAGTGGAATGAGCATGAACTAGCATGGAATGACGGGGATGCAGCCGGCAGGCTGAGGGGGAGTGTGTTGGGTGCAAATGCATATTGCACGACATCCTGCCGTCTGTTTGTACGAGTATGCGTGTGCGAATGCATTTGCGTGTGAATGGTGTGTTCGTGTGTTTGTTTGCTTTCGCATTTTTCGCTTGATGCATTTGCAGGTACTCGCGCAATGTGCGCTTCGGCACAACATTGTACGCGCTATGAACAGTGCAAGCAGAAAGGACGAGCTCGCAAAGGAACCCAAGATGGAAGCTTTGCAGTTCGGTTGAGTTGATTGCGCAGATTCAGTTCTATCCAACTCGAAATTGTACTGTTTTGTTTGGTTAACTATAGTGTAGCAGGGAAGGCACTATAGGGGTACAATTTAGGTGAAGGTTGGATGTTGTTTGTCTGTATCTGCATGCTACAAGGCCAGGGGAAACCAGCGGAACCAGCATTTGGCTGGTTGGGCAAAGACAAAACAGGTTCTGTTTTTAGAACCTGAACCTGGTTGTTGTTTTCCCAGGTTGGAAAAACAGAACCAGAGGTTGTTTACCAACCTACCACCTGCTATTTTGTCCAGCCAGGTTGGTTCTGTTGCTTGGAATTATTTGGGATCATCCTTGGTTGTTCCCAGGTTGATTCCCAAGGTCCTTGCTAGCTAGAACTATTTAATCCTTCTCTGTTTGTACCTGAATATAGTCAATTGATTCATGCGAATTCCTTCCTCGCTGGAATTTCGTTTCTACGCGGTTCGTTGGCGGAATGCTACCCGAGTCAACGCTAGTACGCTAGCACTTTAATGCTAGGCAAACACCGTCTGAGCCATAACTTTGTAATGGCAGAACTTTTCGCGAGGCAACTTGGCTCATTTTAAAGCTCTTGGAGCGAGCTTCGATATAGCGAATTCTCAGCTTAATCCGATCGATGGTCTGCACGGCACGCTGCGCGACGTTCAAGGTGCTCTTGCTGTTTTGACTAAGTCCTTCTTGATCCCTCTCTCTACAAACTCGGACCCGAGGATAGGGGCTGGTCTTGTACTAGGCACCCAGGGACCCTTGGAGGTGACCCCGAGGAGAGGTTTTAAGTTTGATTAAGTCCTAATAGCTTGAGTTTATTAGGCCCTTACACCAACACTAGGTACTCCCCACGGGGTCACCTCCAAGGGTCCTTGGGTGCCTGGCAGAGCCAGCCCCTATCCAAGGGTCCGTGTTTGTAGAGGGAATTCCCTAAGTGCAAAAACAGTCGTGTGTACTCTAGCGTTCCCAACATTCGTTGCGCAGCGTTGACGACGAAACGGGCTCGTGTGCAGAATAACTCTTCACGTCAATACGTTGATAGAGCACGTTAACTCGTGAGAGAGATTCAGAAAATATTTCCACTAGAAAGGATTGTCACAAACAAGCACAAGCAAGCATTTTATATTTCGTCTAACACACAAGCAGAGGGAAAAAACAAAGCAGTTGTCAAACTGAATTTCGGATCTTCGCCATGCTGTACTCGAAAACGGTTGCTCAACTTGTTGGGCTATTGTCTTCTTTCTCCTCTTGTAAAAACCTGTACTCAAATTTCACTTAGGACAATTTCCCCTGCTGACTCCTCGCATGAGCACTCATAACTTCCATGTGCCTCCAATGTGACTCACATGAGTTCCATGCGAGTTTACGGTTATAAAACGGATTCAACCGTTGGACGACGCGAGTAACCGAATTGTACCTGTGGCGAAATCATTCCGCAATACAGAGTGACTTTCGTGCGCAATTTCTTGTTCCACGAGTCAACTCCGAAAACAGTTTTTCAACTGTAATTTCCGAGCACCCTTCGGAATCTTGTAGCACCCCTCGAAACACATGCGCACCCCTCATGTGCACAATCATGCACGACCAGACAAACTGGTCGTGCTGTACAGCGCAAAAACGTGCGCTGTACTGCGCGTGGGCTGGGCGATCATTCGCCCTGTCTTGTTGCGATCGTGGGCCCTGCCACGCTCGCAACAGTGCGCAAGCACACGCTCGAGCCCTGAGGGCCCATACGCGAAATCGGGACCACACGCGCGGTCAAGATTTCGCGTGCTTGACCAGCGCGAAAGTCAACAGCATCCCCCTTGACTAGTCAGACTATCGAACCTCACAGAAACACCCCACGGTACACCACTCGCTCACATGAGCCACGAATGAAACATTCGAAACAAACGGGACTTTCATGGGAAGCTCATTTCAGCCTCATTAGAGCTTCATGAGAGCTTTCATTTGAGCGCATCATGTGAGCCTCATTTGAGCACTTCATGAGAACAGTGAAAATACAAGTGCAAATGCACTAACACAAAATGCAGTTACGGATGAAAACGAAACACACAAAATGCAAAAACAAATGCACACGTGCCACACACAAAAATGTGCACACACAAAATGCAAAATGAAATGCACATCTTCCACGTCACAAATTACCTTCAACCAAACACCCCATTTTTATTTCACTGTCGTCGAATAGGCGGTAGGTTGACGTGCAAATTAAATATTTGCACCCAACAAACTCCCCCTCAACCTGACGACTATTCGAATCCACCTTCGAGATCACTTGACTTGACAGCTCCCTTCACTGCTTCCGTCATTGGAATAGGAACATCCACATCCTTCTCAAAATGCTTTCCCTTCTGAACTAACACTTTGCGTTCGCCTTTCGCCAGCGTCGCCGCATAGCTGATCCCAGCTCCAGTTTTAGGGAATGCACTCATCTGCTCCCCCGCAATCTCAGCTTCCTTCAAGCTCGGCTTCACCTTGGGTTCACAAAACACCTTTGCCCCATCATCTTCATAACCTCCTACATTCAGCACCAACGATTTCTCCTTCTTAGCAGCACCCTTCAACTGCACCATGCCCTTGTGTTTCTGCCGCTCACGAGTATCACTCTTAGGGACATCCTTGTCTGCAGTGGCAGTCTCAACTCTGCTCCCCTTGACATCTACACCGTTTTTCTCATCAGCACCGAGCACATCTCTCTTCTCAGCTGCTGCAAGTCGAGCGTTGACCTGCTTCAACTGCTGCACCAGCATCTCCACTGTCCCTTTAAGTTCCTTGATGGTTTCAGCAGCTATTGCAGCACACTCCCCCTTGCAGCTACAAACTGCATTCTGCTTCTCAGGTAAAACATCCTTCCACGGCACCACCGGCACATGCCATAGTTCGTCATGCAGGTCGTTGTCTTCATGCAGGTCCCACAAAACTCGCTCACCTAGCTTTCCCGTGAACGTCTCGGCTCCAGTTGTTGCCGTACAAACACCTGCAATCCCCATCTGCCGCAGGGAGATGAGATTCCCTTTCAGCTCTGGCACCAAAAGCACTTCTTGCAGGACGATCGGCTTCCCATCAGCTCCTTTGAAGGCTGCCTTGCCGACCCCCATCACTTTCATTGTGTGTCCGCACCCCGAATTCATTTCACTAATGCCCGTTCTCTCAATCTCATTGAGCAGGTCCGCCCTTGGGGTCATGTGATATGCTGTTCCAGAGTCTAGTATCCAGGTGTTGAGAGGACATCTCCATTTTCCAGCGTCCCAAAGTTGTCCCCAAGAGTCCGAACGGACTCTTTCTGGACGGATTCCGGACGTGCAGAAAAAGAGACTTTTTGGACCAAGGCCTGCTACATTCCGGAGTCTGTTTTAGGTCCGACCAAAGAGTCCGCGAAGAGTCCATTTGGACAATACGAAAAGCGAAGGCAATATGTGTACATCACGTACCCGATATACTAAGATGCGTTTTACCAATAAAATTTATACCCAACCATTGTTTACATGATTTTTAATAAAGAACATGCAAAGGCATTTCTACTTATACAAACTGCTAGAAACTAAATAATGCATTGCCAGATAAATATACGAACCCCCATTAGTTGTCAACAGGACTAAGCAAGAATGTGTCATTGAATGGAAGAATTGGGTACAAGTAGCAAACCCTAGTTGGGGTTGTACCCCATACTGGCTACCCCACTACAGCCTACCAACATAACACAGTTTAACACACCCCCATAGGCAAAGTGGGGGAGAACAAAGGGTCACAAGACCAGTCTAGCAAAGCAAAGCAAGCCCAGGGTGGATCACAACGTCACCACACTCCGAGCACAAGCAAAGGCCACAAGGCCAGTTCACATGCAGTGCTAGATATAGTACAAGACAAGCAACACAGTGATCAAGACCTAGCAAGCAAGCAACGAGATATATATAAAGGACAGTACAAAGAAAGTCAAGCAGTAAGCAAATGAGGGAATGTGGACACAAGGCCTAAGGAAGTACAGTGCCGCTGATGATCACTAGGCGGGAGCGCCTTGGTGAAGATATCAGCAGTGTTGGCCTTCGAGTCCACGTACACAAGCCGAAGCTGACCTCGCTGCTGCAGCTCTCGAGCAAGAAAGTAGCGAAGAGCAATATGCTTCGTCCTGTGCTCCAGTCTGTGCTCCTGACACAAGGCAAGGGCCGCCTTGTTGTCACCGTACAGAACTGGAGGAGAACTAGGCCGCTCTCCCAAGTCAGTCAGCAGGTAGGTGAGCCAGCGTAACTCCTGGGCAGCCATGGCTGTGGCGTAGATCTCAGCCTCACAACTAGAGCCGAGAACAGAAGAAGAGCGGGTGGACCGCCACGAGACAGAACCAGAGCCAAGGCTGAAGGTGTAACCCTGTGACGACCGCTGCGTAGCCAGGTCGTCCACCCAAGAAGCGTCCGAGTGGCCAGTGAGGACAACTCTGTCGCGTCCTCCAAGCACCAGCCCCATGCCTGATGTACTGCACAAGTAGCGCAGCACCCTCTTAGCAGCCTCCCAGTGCTCTCGCCTGTGTCTCCCAGGCGCAACGTAACGAGCAAGGATGCTAAGAGGGTACGCGAGGTCAGGTCGCGTGCAAGTCATCAGGTACATGAGGCAGCCCACAAGCTCTGGGTACGGGCCACTCGGCTCTACGGACTCGTCCGAAGGTGGAGCTGAGAGCGAGTGGCTGGTAGCCAGAGGTGTGGCCTGTGGTGAGGAGAACTGGAAGCCGAAGCGCTGAAGGACCTGCTGCACCATGTGTGACTGAGTCAGGGTGATGGTGCGGCGAGCTCTGTCCCGGGTGATCTGCAAGCCAAGGTAGCTACGCAGCTCACCCAGGTCAGTGCAGGTGTGTCTCTTCTGCAGCTCCGACTTCACACGAGCGAGTGCCTCAGTGTCAGCAGTAGCAAAGACCAAGTCGTCGACGTACACGAGAATGTAGAACGGCGGCAGCGACGTGTCTGTGCGCAGAAACAGCGACGGGTCAGCAGTAGACGGCGCGAACCCAAGAGCCGCAAGTGTAGTCCTCAGTGTGTCGTGCCACTCGCGTGGCGCCTGGCGGAGACCGTAGACTGGCCGGCGGAGGCTCCACTGGGTACCAGGAGGAAACGACCCAGTAAAGCCAGGTGGGCGGCGCAGCCAGATCTCCTCGTGCAGGCTGCCCTGCAGGAACGCTGTGCTGAAGTCAAGAGAGTGAAGCTCGTAGTCACGCTGAGCAGCAACGTGCAGCAGAACCCGAAGAGTGGTCATCTTCGGGGTGGGGGAGAAGGTCTGGAAGAAGTCGACCCCCTGACGCTGACTGAAGCCTCTAGCAATGTAACGAGCCTTGAAGACAGGCGGAGAACCTGGCGGCCGCTTCACCCTGAAAATCCACATGCCATCGACGATGTTCGCCCCAGGAGGGGGAACCTCGTCGACGTAGGTGCCTGTGGACTTCCAGGATGCCATCTCTGCGTCCATGGCTGTCTGCCACTGAGAGGAGTAGGGACCCGAGATCGCCTCTGCGTAAGTGCGCGGAGTGGGGATGTCTAGTGCATCCGGGTCTCCCTCAGGGGCAAGCAACGAGGCCACGAGATGAGGTACAGCAGCCGCGAGAGAGTCAAAGTCCTCCTGCCTGTCCTCAAGGACGTCCGTGCCAAGAGCACACTCACCCCCGACGGACGGAGGACAGACAGACGCAGACTCAGACCCAGCAACAAGGCGAGCAGCGTAGTCTAGACGACAGGCAGCAGCAAAGTCAACCAACTCAGCGACCAGAGCAGACGCAGCCGAGGACTCAAAGGTAGGGTCAGTGACAACAGTAGCTAGGAGACGCGTGACAGTAGGGTGCTCAGCACGATACCGGTCAGACTCAGGGTCCGGAACAGCAGGCAAAGAGGACGCAGGAGGAGACGGCAGAGGGACACGCTGAGGAGCAGTAGAGGGACGCAGAGTCATGTAGTGAGTGCCTGGGACAGGAGGAGGACGCTCACGACGGACACGACGACCAGTGCGAGCAGTACGGACAGGCGACGCAGGACGAGACTCAGGCTCACGACGCTCTGTAAGACCTCCTGTGGGACCAGTGTAAGGAGAGGGAGCAGGGAGAGGCGAGGCAGGCGGTAACTGTGACTGCGGCTGGACAGTCGGAGGACACTCTACGGAGGGAGGAGGACAAGGAGGAGGAGCCTGCCCAAGAACCTGCTGAAGGAGCGGTACGAAGTACGGCCGCGGCCGCGCAGCGTCTCCAGAAGCAGAAGAGACTCCAGCGTCCGGGTCCCCAGCACCAGCAGCAGCGCCACCACTCGGGTCCTCAGCTCCAGCAGCAGCTCCACCAGGTGGGTCCGCAGCACCAGCAGCAGCACCACCCCCAGGGTCCGCAGCACCGCAAGGAAGAGCACCCCCAGAGTCGGCAGCTACAACTCCGCTAGCGCCGCCAGCTCCAGAGTCCCCAGCTCCAGCAGCTCCAGTCGTAGCGCTCCCAGAACAACCAGTCCCGGCAGCTCCAGTACCCCCAGCTCCAGCCGAGCCACTAGGACGGCGAAAGCGCCGGACGTACCAGTCACGAAGCTGCTGTGGTGTGAGAGACTGCTCAGCACCCCGAACCGGAGCACCCCCAGACGCAGCAACCCGAGGCTCCGTAGGCTCAGTAGCAGTACCCCCAGGCTCAGTACCCGCAGGCGCAGCACCCCCAGACTCAGCACCCCCAGACTCCGCACACGCCGGCTCAGCACCCCCAGTCGCAGCACCCCCAGGCTCAGCACCCCCAGGCGCCGAACTCTCAGGCACAGTACCCTCAGCTCCAGCACCCGTAGTCCCAGCACCCCCAGGCCCAGCACCCGCAGGCTCAGCACTCCCAGCAGCACCACCTGCAGCAGCACCTGAGTCACCTGTGACCTCGACAGGCTCAGCGACGGGAGGAGGGTCTACCTGAGAGACACCTGAAGGAGCAGGACCCTGAGGGGGAAGGGGGTCTACCGGAGGGGGACCAGGAGCAAGGAAAAGCGGCGGGGGAGGGAGGGGGGCAGTACGGTAGGGGAAGAGACGGTAAAAAGGGACCGACTCGTCAAAGGTGACGTCCTGAGAGGCGAAGACCCGGCGCGAGGTGGGGTGGTAAAACTGCCAGCCCGGCGCGTCAGGGACAAAGCCAAGGAAGACACAGGGAAGCGTGCGGGAGGAGAGCTTGTCCGCGGACGTATCGCGGACAAGGGCACGAGCACCCCACACTCGGAAGCGCGACGCATCGCCAACCTCCCCCGTCCAACGCAGTGTGGGCGAGGTCTCCGGCAAGGAGACACGGGGCCAGAGGTTGAGCTGATGCGCGGCGTACCGGACAGCAAACGGCCACAGAAAATGGGGAGCCGCCGCGTGGACCAAGGAGGTACGAGCGACCTCCATGACCAGGCCAATGCGGCGCTCAGCAACCCCATTCTGCTGTGGGGAGTCCGGAAGCATGAAGGTCTGCTCGATGCCCTCCGCCTGACAGAAGGTCCTCAAGAGGTCGGAGGAAAACTCACCACCTCTGTCAGAGTGCAGACGCAGGACAGGAAGATCCGTCCGGAAACGGCGGCGGAGCTGGAGACGAACTGTGCGGATCCAAGGGATCAGAACAGCAGGGACCTCACCCTTGGTGCGCAAGGGGAAGACCGTGGTGTAACGCGAGTAGTCGTCAACAACCAGCAAAAAGTACCGCTCACCGCACTGACTCTAATGAGATTAGGCCTAATCTCATTAGTACCGATTGACTATATTCAGGTACAAACAGAGAAGGATTAAATAGTTATAGCTAGCAAAGACCTTGGGAATCAACCTGGGAACAACCAGGGATGATCCCAAATAATTCCAAGCAACAGAACCAACCTGGCTGGACAAAATAGCAGGTAGTAGGTTGGGGAAACAACCTCTGGTTCTGTTTTTCCAACCTGGGAAAACAACAACCAGGTTCAGGTTCTAAAAACAGAACCTGTTTTGTCTTTGCCCAACCAGCCAAATGCTGGTTCCGCTGGTTTCCCCTGGCCTTGTAGCATGCAGATACAGACAAACAACATCCAACCTTCACCTAAATTGTACCCCTATAGTGCCTTCCCTGCTACACTATAGTTAACCAAACAAAACAGTACAATTTCGAATTGGATAGAACTGAATCTGCGCAATCAACTCAACCGAACTGCAAAGCTTCCATCTTGGGTTCCTTTGCGAGCTCGTCCTTTCTGCTTGCACTGTTCATAGCACGTACAATGTTGTGCCGAAGCGCGCATTGCGCGAGTACCTGCAAATGCTTCAAGCGAAAATTGCGAAAGCAAACAAACACACGAACACACCATTCACACGCAAATGCATTTGCACACGCATACTCGTACAAACAGACGGCAGGATGTCGTGCAATGTGAATTTGCACCCAACACACTCCCCCTCAGCCTGCCGGCTGCATCCCCATCATTCCATGCTAGTTCATGCTCATTCCACTCATGCGCATACAACGCCAATGAGGCTCATCCGCAAGCCTCTTGGTGAGAAAGTCTGCTGGCTGCTGGTGAGTCTTGATATAGATCGGGTTCACCGTCCCCCTCTTCACCTCCTTACGCAGCCAGTGCCACTTGATACGCATGTGCTTGTTCAGCCCATGAAGCACAGCGTTCCTGGCCATCCCAAGAGCCCCCTTGCTATCACAAAACAGTGGCGTAGCAACTTTCTGCTCCTTGCCAATCTCCTCTAACAGCCTCCTCAGCCAAATCACCTCTTTCACCCCATGGAACATCGCCATGTACTCTGATTCTACGGAAGAGAGTGCCGTCTCCGTCTGCTTCTTGGACCTCCAACTAACAGGTCCTCCCCCAACTACGCAGATGTATCCTCCCACAGATGAGGAATCCTCCTTCTCAGAAGCCCATGTAGCATCGGTAAAGCAAGTGAGAAAGAGCTTGCCTTCTCCAAGCCTCTCTCCCTTCTCTTTCAGCACCTCCACCCCTTTCTGCTTCACCTGTGCAGATGCGGAGTATTGAACTCCAATGCTTGGGTGAGAGTTCAGGTACTTCACCACACGCTCAGCTGCATCCACCTGCTCCTCTGATGGATTCTGCACCACCCTAGCCAGCTGCCCAACCGAGAAAGAGATGTCGGGCCTCGTGTGAACTGCTGCGTACAAGAGGCTGCCCACCAAGGACTGAAATTGCTGCTGCTCCTCGGCTTCAACCCCTTCATCCTCTGCAGCCTTCACAAGCTTGAATTCTGCTGGCAGGGGAGTTGCAACCTTGCGCTCATTCTCAATCCCATACTTCTCCCCCAGCTCCTTGATGAACTTCTCCTGGTGCAGCTTCAACCACCTGTGATCAGGATCCCTCTCCACGTGCATCCCGAGGTAGTACTTTACCTCCCCAAGGTTCTTGCACTTGAAGTTTTCCATCAGTTGCTGCTGCACTTTCTGGATCTCCTTCATGCTGCTGCTGAAGAGAAGAATGTCGTCCACGTAGACCAGAAACAGCACCAGCTTCTCCCCCTCGCCCTTGAGAAAGAGGCTCTCATCACAGCTGCTGGTCCTGAATCCCATCTCCTCTAAAACAGCTGCCAACTTCTGGTACCAGCAGCGTGGCGCCTGCTTCAAGCCGTAGATGGACTTGTTGAGCTTTTACACCCTGCCCATACCATCCTCATACCCAGGCGGCTGCATCATGTACACATCCTCCTCTAAAATCCCATTCAGGAATGCCGTTGAAATATCCATCTGAATGATAAATTTCCCACTAACAGCTGCATCTGCCAACAAGACACGGAGGGTAGGGGGTTTGGCAGTGGGAGCAAAGATCTCGTTGAAGTCCTGCTTCTCCTTCTGCATAAACCCCTTCGCCACCAGCCTACTCTTGTAGATGGTTACCTGCCCCTTGTCATCGGTCTTGATCCTCAGCACCCACTTGCATTGTATCGCTTTCTTCCCATCAGGCAGCACCATCAGATCCCATGTCCCATTCTCCAGCAGGCTCTGGTACTCAGCATCCCTAGAAGCCAGCCACTTGTCCCTATCTGGTCCAGCTAATGCCTCCTCCATGCTAGCTGGTTCCTCTGGTGCAGGGGCAAGAAAACAGTACGCAGGCTCATCCTCCTCATCCGGGTCATAGCCATGCGGTAGAATCAGCAATGCCTCTTCGGTCCCTAGCTGCTGCTCTGCTGCATCAGTTCCTGCAGTCAGCTTCTTAGTAGCCATACGGGTACGTCCTGGCCTGGAGACGGGTGTCTCCCATCCCTTCATAACGACACCCTTCGGCTTCTTAGTCTTTTCCTGCTGCTGCTCTCCTCCCTCGGATCCAGCAGCTCCACTAGTGCTGCCGCCAGTTTCCACACCATTTTCTCCACCAGCAGGTGCCTCCTGTACCCTCGCTCCATCACCACCCCCTGCAGCTGCCTCCTCTCCATCCTCCCACACACTAGGAGTCAGGTCCAGCTGCATGGTGATCTGCTCCATTTGCTGGGACACCCTTGCCTCCGGCTGTTTCTCCCAGCTCCCATACATCATGCCCTCAATGAATTTCACATCCTTGCTGTCAAACAACACACCCTTGGATGGTTCCCACAGCAGCCATCCCTTGCTCTCAGCAGCCAGCCCCAAATGCACACACCAGATTGCACTTGCCCCCAACTTACTGCGGTAGGTCTTGGGGACGTGGGCGACTGCCATGCAGCCAAACACCCTCAGCATATCCACCGGCGGCTTCCTCCCAAGCCACCTCTCCAACGGCACCCACGAGTCATCCCCAACCTTGGTGAGCACCCTGTTCCTAGCGACGGTGGCGTGCCGGACAGCATGGGGCCACATCGAGTTGCTCAGCCCAGATTCTATGAGCAGCGCCCTAGCTGTCTCCAGAATTGTCCGGTTCGCCCGTTCTGCTACACCGTTCGACTGTGGGGTGTAAGCCGTGGTCAGCTCCCTCTGGATGCCCTGCTTCTTGAGCCAGGCCGTCATCTCAGCTCCAAGGAACTCACCACCCCGGTCTGTCCTAATTCGCTTCACCACACATTCCGCTTGCTTCTCCACGAACGGCAGCCAATCGTCCCGAATCGTGGAGGCGGCGTGATCTTTCTGCTTCAGCGGATACGCCCACATGAGTCTGCTCCAATCATCCACTATGGTCAGAAAGTACCGCTCCCCCTTGTGCCCCTGAACCGGCAGCGGCCCCACCAAGTCCATGTGGACCAGCTCCAAAGGCTTCTTGCTCCTGCCAGCCACACTATGGAAGGGAAAACGGGTAAACTTTGAGAGCAAACAGATTTCACAGTTATCATCGGGTGGCTGTCCGTTCAGCTTCAGACCCTTAACGGCTCCATCCTTCTCCAGCTGCTTCAGCAAGGGCATTGCCACATGCCCCAAGCGTCGATGTGCCGTTGCCCAATCTGTCTCCCCAGATCTGGCCGACACTTTCACACCTACCCCTCCAACGGCGTTGCACTCCCCCTGGGATGCAGACCCCTCTCCAGCCTGCCTCCCGCCGTGCCACGCCAACGCCGGCAGCTGCCACATAGATCTGTACACGTCTTTGCTCTCGTGCAGATCCCAAAGCACCCGGTTTCCTAGCTGCCCCTTGTACGTGCGTGCCCCATCCGTGCTAGTGCTCACCCTAGCCTTGGCAAGCTTACGGAGGGAGATGAGGTTGGCCTTGAGTTCAGGAACGAGAAGAACGTCGTGCAGCACCACCGGCTTGCCATCCGCTCCCTTGAACGCAGCTCGTCCCGCACCAGCCACCTTCAGCGCGTGTCCAGAGGCGGAGCACACCTCATTGATCGGTGCAGCGCGTACGTCGTCCAGCAGGTCCTTGCGCGGCGTCATCGTCCATGCAGCGCCCGTGTCCAACACCCAATAGTCCAGGGGGTGCAGCTCTGCTCCAACCTTGGCAGATGCGTCTCCTTGCTCCCCCTTGTCTCCCACATGGAAGAATTGGCCCGCGGTGCGCTCCTTCTTCTCCGCACCACCGTTGCCCTTCGGGTTGTTGTCGGACGAATCAGCGACCATGTTGGCGCCGTTTTTCTGGTTCCTCCGCGCGCCGCCATCCTGGTGACGATTCTGGGGGGTCCATCCATCGGGTTTCTTATAGCACAAAAACCAGGGGTGCCCTTCCTTCTCACAATACCAGCAACTCCTTTTCATTTTGCCACCAGCACCCGATTTGCCCCCACGTCCAGATTTCGCACCGCGACCCCAACCGGTACCTCCTTGTTGGTCGTTGGAGTCGTCGTCCTTCTTTGCACCGCGCCCAGCACCACCGAAGCCACGTCCTCTGCCACGTCGGTTCCCTTGCATTCCGTAGCCGCTGCTGCCGTCGTCCCCACCCCTCAGTTGGCGGCGACGAAAGTCCTCCTCCAGAATCTTTGTCCGCACCCACTCGAGTGTCCACGAGCTCTGGTTCTGTTGGTGTAAGGGCCTAATAAACTCAAGCTATTAGGACTTAATCAAACTTAAAACCTCTCTTCGGGGTCACCTCCAAGGGTCCCTGGGTGCCTGGTACAAGACCAGCCCCTATCCTCGGGTCCGAGTTTGTAGAGAGAGGGATCAAGAAGGACTTAGTCAAAACAGCAAGAGTACCTTGAACGTCGCGCAGCGTGCCGTGCAGACCGTCGGTCGGATTAAGCTGAGAATTCGCTATATCGAAGCTCGCTCCAAGAGCTTTAAAATGAGCCAAGTTGCCTCGCGAAAAGTTCTGCCATTACTAAGTTATGGCTCGGACAGCGTTTGCCTAGCGTTGGAGTGCTAGCATACTAGCGTTGACTCGGGTAGCATTCCGCCAACGAACCGCGTAGAAACGAAATTCCAGCGAGGAAGGAATTCGCATGAATCAATTGACTATATTCAGGTACAAACAGAGAAGGATTAAATAGTTCTAGCTAGCAAGGACCTTGGGAATCAACCTGGGAACAACCAGGGATGATCCCAAATAATTCCAAGCAACAGAACCAACCTGGCTGGACAAAATAGCAGGTGGTAGGTTGGTAAACAACCTCTGGTTCTGTTTTTCCAACCTGGGAAAACAACAACCAGGTTCAGGTTCTAATAACAGAACCTGTTTTGTCTTTGCCCAACCAGCCAAATGCTGGTTCCACTGGTTTCCCCTGGCCTTGTAGCATGCAGATACAGACAAACAACATCCAACCTTCACCTAAATTGTACCCCTATAGTGCCTTCCCTGCTACACTATAGTTAACCAAACAAAACAGTACAATTTCGAGTTGGATAGAACTGAATCTGCGCAATCAACTCAACCGAACTGCAAAGCTTCCATCTTGGGTTCCTTTGCGAGCTCGTCCTTTCTGCTTGCACTGTTCATAGCGCGTACAATGTTGTGCCGAAGCGCACATTGCGCGAGTACCTGCAAATGCATCAAGCGAAAAATGCGAAAGCAAACAAACACACGAACACACCATTCACACGCAAATGCATTCGCACACGCATACTCGTACAAACAGACGGCAGGATGTCGTGCAATGTGCATTTGCACCCAACACACTCCCCCTCAGCCTGCCGGCTGCATCCCCGTCATTCCATGCTAGTTCATGCTCATTCCACTCATGCGCACACAACGCCAATGAGGCTCATCCGCAAGCCTCTTGGTGAGAAAGTCTGCTGGCTGCTGGTGAGTCTTGATGTAGATTGGATTCACCGTCCCCCTCTTCACCTCCTTACGCAGCCAGTGCCACTTGATACGCATGTGCTTGTTCAGCCCATGAAGCACAGCGTTCCTGGCCATCCCAAGAGCCCCCTTGCTATCACAAAACAGCGGCGTAGCAACTTTCTACTCCTGGCCAATCTCCTCTAACAGCCTCCTCAGCCAAATCACCTCCTTCACCCCATGGAACATCGCCATGTACTCTGATTCTACGGAAGAGAGTGCTGTCTCCGTCTGCTTCTTGGACCTCCAACTAACAGGTCCTCCCCCAACTACGCAGATGTATCCTCCCACAGATGAGGAATCCTCCTTCTCAGAAGCCCACGTAGCATCGGTAAAGCAAGTGAGAAATAGCTTGCCTTCTCCAAGCCTCTCCCCCTTCTCTTTCAGCACCTCCACCCCTTTCTGCTTCACCTGTGCAGATGCGGAGTATTGAACTCCAATGCTTGGGTGAGAGTTCAGGTACTTCACCACACGCTCAGCTGCATCCACCTGCTCCTCTGATGGATTCTGCACCACCCTAGCCAGCTGCCCAACCGAGAAAGAGATGTCGGGCCTCGTGTGAACTGCTGCGTACAAGAGGCTGCCCACCAAGGACTGAAATTGCTGCTGCTCTTCAGCTTCAACCCCTTCATCCTCTGCAGCCTTCACAAGCTTGAATTCTGCTGGCAGGGGAGTTGCAACCTTGCGCTCATTCTCAATCCCATACTTCTCCCCCAGCTCCTTGATGAACTTCTCCTGGTGCAGCTTCAACCACCTGTGATCAGGATCCCTCTCCACGTGCATCCCGAGGTAGTACTTTACCTCCCCAAGGTTCTTGCACTTGAAGTTCTCCATCAGTTGCTGCTGCACTTTCTGGATCTCCTTCATGCTGCTGCTGAAGAGAAGAATGTCATCCACGTAGACCAGAAACAGCACCAGCTTCTCCCCCTCGCCCTTGAGAAAGAGGCTCTCATCACAGCTGCTGGTCCTGAATCCCATCTCCTCTAAAACAGCTGCCAACTTCTGGTACCAGCAGCGTGGCGCCTGCTTCAAGCCGTAGATGGACTTGTTGAGCTTGCACACCCTGCCCGTACCATCCTCATACCCAGGCGGCTGCGTCATGTACACATCCTCCTCTAAAATCCCATTCAGGAATGCCGTTGAAATATCCATCTGAATGATGAATTTCCCACTAACAGCTGCATCTGCCAACAAGACACGGAGGGTAGGGGGTTTGGCAGTGGGAGCAAAGATCTCGTTGAAGTCCTGCTTCTCCTTCTGCATAAACCCCTTCGCCACCAGCCTACTCTTGTAGATGGTGACCTGCCCCTTGTCATCGGTCTTGATCCTCAGCACCCACTTGCATTGTATCGCTTTCTTCCCATCAGGCAGCACCACCAGATCCCATGTCCTATTCTCCAGCAGACTCTGGTACTCAGCATCCCTAGAAGCCAGCCACTTGTCCCTATCTGGTCCAGCTAATGCCTCCTCCATGCTAGCTGGTTCCTCTGGTGCAGGGGCAAGAAAACAGTACGCAGGCTCATCCTCCTCATCCGGGTCATAGCCATGAGGTAGAATCAGCAATGCCTCTTCGGTCCCTAGCTGCTGCTCTGCTGCATCAGTTCCTGCAGTCAGCTTCTTAGTAGCCATACGGGTACGTCCTGGCCTGGAGACGGGTGTCTCCCATCCCTTCATAACGACACCCTTCGGCTTCTTAGTTTTCCCCTGCTGCTGCTCTCCTCCCTCGGATCCAGCAGCTCCACTAGTGCTGCCGCCAGTTTCCACACCATTTTCTCCACCAGCAGATGCCTCCTGTACCTTCTCTCCATCACCATTTCCAGCAGCTGCCTCCTCTCCCTCCTCCCACACACTAGGAGTCAGGTCCAGCTGCATGGTGATCTGCTCCATCTGCTGGGACACCCTTGCCTCCGGCTGTTTCTCCCAGCTCCCATACATCATGCCCTCAATGAATTTCACATCCCTGCTGTCAAACAACATACCCTTGGATGGTTCCCACAGCAGCCATCCCTTGCTCTCAGCAGCCAGCCCCAAATGCACACACCAGATTGCACTCGCCCCCAACTTACTGCGGTAGGTCTTGGGGACGTGGGCGACTGCCATGCAACCGAACACCCTCAGCATGTCCACCGGCGGCTTCCTCCCAAGCCACCTCTCCAACGGCACCCACGAGTCATCCCCAACCTTGGTGAGCACCCTGTTCCTAGCGACAGTGGCGTGCCGGACAGCATGAGGCCACATAGAATTGCTCAGCCCAGATTCTATGAGCAGCGCCCTAGCTGTCTCCAGAATGGTCCGGTTTGCCCGTTCTGCTACACCATTGGACTGTGGGGTATAAGCCGTGGTCAGCTCTCTCTGGATGCCCTGCTTCTTGAGCCAGGCCGTCATTTCAGCTCCAAGGAACTCACCACCCCGGTCTGTCCTAATCCGCTTCACTACACACTCCGCCTGCTTCTCCACGAATGGCAGCCAATCGTCCCGTATCGTGAAGGCGGCGTGGTCCTTCTGCTTCAGCGGATACGCCCACATCAGCCTGCTCCAGTCATCCACAATTGTAAGAAAATACCGCTCCCCCTTGTGCCCTTGCACCGGCAGCGGCCCCACCAAGTCCATGTGGACCAGCTCCAAAGGCTTCTTGCTCCTGCCAGCCACACTATGGAAAGGGAAACGGGTGAACTTTGAAAGCAAACAGATTTCACAGTTGTCATCGGGTGGCTGTCCGTTCAGCTTCAGACCCTTAACGGCTCCATCCTTCTCCAGCTGCTTCAGCAAAGGCATTGCCACATGCCCTAAGCGCCGGTGTGCCGTTGCCCAATCTGTCTCCCCAGATCTGGCCGACACTTTCACACCAACCCCTCCAACGGCATTGCACTCCCCCTGGGATGCAGACCCCTCTCCAGCCTGCCCCCCACCATGCCACGCCAGGGCCGGCAGCTGCCACATAGATCTGTACACGTCCTTGCTCTCGTGCAGATCCCAAAGCACCCGATTGCCCAGCTTCCCCTTATAAGTGCGTGCCCCATCCGTGTTGGTGTTCACCCCAGCCTTGCCAAGCTTACGGAGGGAGATAAGGTTGGCCTTCAGGTCGGGGACGAAGAGAACGTCGTGCAGCACCACCGGCTTGCCATCCGCTCCCTTAAACGCAGCTCGTCCCGCACCAGCCACCTTCAACATGTGTCCAGAGGCGGAGCACACTTCATTGATCGGTGCAGCTCGTACTTCGTCCAGCAGGTCCTTGCGCGGCGTCATCGTCCAAGCAGCGCCTGTGTCCAACACCCAATAGTCTAGGGGGTGCAGCTCTGCTCCAACTTTGGCAGAGGCGTCTCCTTGCTCCCCCTTGTCTCCTACATGGAAGAATTGGCCTGCGGTGCGCTCCTTCTTCTTCTCCGCACCGCCGTTGCCCTTCGGGTTGTTGTCGGACGAATCAGCGACCATGTTGGCGCCGTTTTTCTGGTTCCTCCGCGCGCCGCCATCCTGGTGACGATTCTGGGGGGTCCATCCATCAGGTTTCTTATAGCACAAAAACCAGGGGTGCCCTTCCTTCTCACAATACCAGCAACTCCCTTTCATTTTGCCACCAGCACCCGACTTGCCCCCACGTCCAGATTTCGCACCGCGACCCCAACCGGTACCTCCTTGTTGGTCGTTGGAGTCGTCGTCTTTCTTTGCACCGCGTCCAGCACCACCGAAGCCACGTCCTCTGCCACGTCGGCTCCCTTGCATCCCGTAGCCGCTGCTGCCGTCGTCTCCACCCCTCAGTTGGCGGCGACGGAAGTCCTCCTCCAGAATCTTCGTCCGCACCCACTCGAGCGTCCACAAGCTCTGGTTCTGCGGCAGGCTCAATCCGCTCGTAAATTGAAGCCACGATTCTGGCAGCAGCGAGAGCATCTTCAAGCACTTGGTCTGCTCCGGGTAGGTGATTCCCGCGGTCGCCAACTTCGCGTAGAGGTCGCGCATCTTGTCCAGGACAGGTTGCACCGGCTCTCCCTCGCTCAGGCGCAACGCGGACAGCTCCCTCTCCAGCATCAATGTTGCGACAACGGAGGTCGGGGCGTGCAGCTCCTTCAACACGGTCCACGCCTTCGGACCGCATTCAACCTCCGGCAGCAGATGCATGACGTGGTGACGCTGGTTCAGCTCCAAACTCTGCGACATCAAATAGTAGCCAGCCGAGGAGCGCTCGTCCCAATCTTCCTGCAGCGTGGGGTCACTTGGTCTAGGCTCCTCCCCAATCATTAGTTTCAGCAAACCGATCTGACGGAAATATAATTGCATTTTCCAGGCCCAATCATCATAGCCCTCACCATTGAACTTCTCGACGGTGAAATTCTTCAGCACCTCCTTGACAAGCGAGCCCTGGTTTGTTCGCGCTCCCCTTGGCGCTGAAAGATCAGAATCTTGGCTGCCGCTACGATCTTGGGCTGAAGATTCACCAGCTCCCGCCGAGGTGTTGCCCGCCATAGCTACCTATAACGAGGATCACTATAACGCAGCTCTGATACCAGCTTGTTGGTGTAAGGGCCTAATAAACTCAAGCTATTAGGACTTAATCAAACTTAAAACCTCTCCTCGGGGTCACCTCCAAGGGTCCCTGGGTGCCTGGTACAAGACCAGCCCATATCCTCGGGTCCGAGTTTGTAGAGAGAGGAGTTTAAGAATGACTTAGCCAAAATAACAAGAGTACCTTGAACGTCGCGCAGCGTGCCATGCAGACCGTCGGTCGGATTAAGCTGAGAATTCGATATATCGAAGCTCGCTCCAAGAGCTTTAAAATGAGCCAAGTTGCCTCGCGAAAAGTTCTGCCATTACTAAGTTATGGCTCGGACAGCGTTTGCCTAGCGTTGGAGTGCTAGCATACTAGCGTTGACTCGGGTAGCATTCCGCCAACGAACCGCGTAGAAACGAAATTCCAGCGAGGAAGGAATTCGCATGAATCAATTGACTATATTCAGGTACAAACAGAGAAGGATTAAATAGTTCTAGCTAGCAAGGACCTTGGGAATCAACCTGGGAACAACTAGGGATGATCCCAAATAATTCCAAGCAACAGAACCAACCTGGCTGGACAAAATAGCAGGTGGTAGGTTGGTAAACAACCTCTGGTTCTGTTTTTCCAACCTGGGAAAACAACAACCAGGTTCAGGTTCTAAAAACAGAACCTGTTTTGTCTTTGCCCAACCAGCCAAATGCTGGTTCCGCTGGTTTCCCCTGGCCTTGTAGCATGCAGATACAGACAAACAACATCCAACCTTCACCTAAATTGTACCCCTATAGTGCCTTCCCTGCTACACTATAGTTAACCAAACAAAACAGTACAATTTCGAGTTGGATAGAACTGAATCTGCGCAATCAACTCAACCGAACTGCAAAGCTTCCATCTTGGGTTCCTTTGCGAGCTCGTCCTTTCTGCTTGCACTGTTCATAGCGCGTACAATGTTGTGCCGAAGCGCACATTGCGCGAGTACCTGCAAATGCATCAAGCGAAAAATGCGAAAGCAAACAAACACACGAACACACCATTCACACGCAAATGCATTCGCACACGCATACTCGTACAAACAGACGGCAGGATGTCGTGCAATGTGCATTTGCACCCAACAGGTTCTGCGGCAGGCTCAATCCGCTCGTGAATTGAAGCCACGATTCAGGCAGCAGCGAGAGCATCTTCAGGCACTTGGTCTGCTCCGGGTAGGTGATTCCCGCGGTCGCCAACTTCGCGTACAGGTCGCGCATCTTGTCCAGGACAGGTTGCACCGGCTCTCCCTCGCTCAGGCGCAACGCGGACAGCTCCCTCTCCAGCATCAACGTTGCGACAACGGAGGTCGGGGCGTGCAGCTCCTTCAACACGGTCCACGCCTTCGGACCGCATTCAACCTCCGGCAGCAGATGCATGACGTGGTGACGCTGGTTCAGCTCCAAACTCTGCGACATCAGATAGTAGCCAGCCGAGGAGCGCTCGTCCCAATCTTCCTGAAGGGCGGGGTCACTCGGTCTAGGCTCCTCCCCAATCATTAGTTTCAGCAAACCGATCTGACGGAAATACAATTGCATTTTCCAGGCCCAGTCATCATAGCCCTCACCATTGAACTTCTCATGTGAAATTCTTCAGCACCTCCTTGATCAGCGAGCTCTGGTTGGTTCGCGCTCCCCTTGGCGCTGAAAGACCAGAATCTGTGCCGCTACGATCTTGGGCTGAAGATTCACCAGCTCCCGCCGAGGTGTTGCCCGCCATAGCTACCTATAACGAGGATCATTATAACGCAGCTCTGATACCAGCTTGTTGGTGTAAGGGCCTAATAAACTCAAGCTATTAGGACTTAATCAAACTTAAAACCTCTCCTCGGGGTCACCTCCAAGGGTCCCTGGGTGCCTGGTACAAGACCAGCCCCTATCCTCGGGTCCGAGTTTGTAGAGAGAGGGATCAAGAAGGACTTAGTCAAAACAGCAAGAGTACCTTGAACGTCGCGCAGCGTGCCGTGCAGACCGTCGATCGGATTAAGCTGAGAATTCGCTATATCGAAGCTCGCTCCAAGAGCTTTAAAATGAGCCAAGTTGCCTCGCGAAAAGTTCTGCCATTACTAAGTTATGGCTCGGACAGCGTTTGCCTAGCGTTGAAGTGCTAGCGTACTAGCGTTGACTCGGGTAGCATTCCGCCGTCGAATAGCGCAGAAACAAAATTCCAGCGAGGAAGGAATTCGCTTGAATCAATTGACTATATTCAGGTACAAACAGAGAAGGATTAAATAGTTCTAGCTAGCAAAGACCTTGGGAATCAACCTGGGAACAACCAGGGATGATCCCAAATAATTCCAAGCAACAGAACCAACCTGGCTGGACAAAATAGCAGGTGGTAGGTTGGTAAACAACCTCTGGTTCTGTTTTTCCAACCTGGGAAAACAACAACCAGGTTCAGGTTCTAAAAACAGAACCTGTTTTGTCTTTGCCCAACCAGCCAAATGCTGGTTCCGCTGGTTTCCCCTGGCCTTGTAGCATGCAGATACAGACAAACAACATCCAACCTTCACCTAAATTGTACCCCTATAGTGCCTTCCCTGCTACACTATAGTTAACCAAACAAAACAGTACAATTTCGAGTTGGATAGAACTGAATCTGCGCAATCAACTCAACCGAACTGCAAAGCTTCCATCTTGGGTTCCTTTGCGAGCTCGTCCTTTCTGCTTGCACTGTTCATAGCGCGTACAATGTTGTGCCGAAGCGCACATTGCGCAAGTACCTGCAAATGCTTCAAGCGAAAATTGCGAAAGCAAACAAACACACGAACACACCATTCACACGCAAATGCATTTGCACACGCATACTCGTACAAACAGACGGCAGGATGTCGTGCAATGTGAATTTGCACCCAACATATGGTTGGTACCAAAAGTAAGTGCGTTACTTACCCATATGGTTGGTACCAAAAGTAAGCGTCTTACTTACCCATATGGTTGGTAGTGCGTTACTTACCTATATGATTTGTACCAAGAGTAAGCCTGTTACTTACCCATATGATTGGTTGTGCGTTACTTACCCATATGGTTGGTACCAAGAGTAAGTGCGTTACTCACCCATATGGTTGGTACCAAGAGTAAGTGCGCTACTTACCCATATGGTTGGTACCAAGAGTAAGCGTGTTACTTACCCATCGTGAGGATCTGGTTCAGGAATGATAAATCTATTGAATGATCCACCTGGGTACAAGGCGAGGCTATATATAGGCTCGACACAAAGGCAGTAACCCTGGTGTTACTAGAAGGTTCCACGGGTCGCGAAGTGTCCCGAACGGGTCCTTCTCGAATTCGGTAGAAGGCAATTCGGTGGCAACCGAAAAGCCTAGAATTCGGTGCACTCAACCTAGTTCGGTGCCTAAAACTATAATAATATAGTAAAAGCAACGAACCTAGGAAATCTAGCAAAAGCAAGCAAAACAAAATAAATCTAAGCTAGATAATGCATAATAAAGCAGAATGAAGCTAGTAAATCACAGCAAAGTCGTCGTACTCTCACACGTCCCCCCCTCAAAGCTGGGTGGCGTGAGATACACCCTGCTTGACAAGATAATCCTTGAGAGCACGGCGTGCGTTGCCCATATCAGCTTCTGCAACCCAACTGTCCTCCGACGGGTCATATCCCTTCCAACGTATCAGGAACTCGAGCGTGTTGCCGCGTCTGCGTCGATGAGCGAGAACTCGTTCCACCTCGTACTCTGGTTCATCCTGTACAAGAACATGTGGTGATGGCGGTAGTTGTCGTCCCGTAAACTGCTGGTTGGGGTCCTTGTAGGGTTTCAGCAGCTGAACATGGAAAGCGTTATGAAGCTTCCAAGTAATAGGTAAGCGCAAGCGGAATGTAACTGGTGTCACCATCGCCTCAACGCGAAAAGGACCACAGAAGCGAGGCCGGAGCTTGGACGGAATGTGAGACAAGTCCAGGTTGCGTGTGTCGAGAAGCACTTGATCTCCGACTGCTACTGAGTAATCACGTTGCTGTCGATCAGCATACTGCTTCTGGGAGTTCTGCATCGTGGTGAGACGTCGTTGAGTCTTCTCCCATAGCTGCTGCATGGTGGTGACGAAGTCGTGTGCGGCTTGGACGTGTGCCGGTGTGGTTGGCTGCTGTGGTGTAAGTGGTTCCCGTCCATAGCACAAAAAGAATGGAGATTTCCCTGTGGCCGCATGCGACGCGTTGTTGTAAGCGAACTCAAGCGTCGGTAACTGTAGATCCCAGTGGCTGATGTCGTCTTTGCAAGTTGAACGCAGTAACTGTTCAACCACCTGATTGAGTCGCTCTGTCTGTCCGTCAGTCTGGGGGTGGTACGCTGAAGACATCGCAAGCTTTGTCCCCAACAAGCCCATGAGTTCCCTCCAGAACTTACTAGTAAATTTTGGGTCTCTGTCCGAGATAAGTGTAGCGGGGATGCCGTGGATGGTGATGATGTGGTCGAAGAAGAGGTAAGCAGTTGCTTCAGCAGTAGCCGTGGCGTTGGTCGGGATGAAGTGTCCCATTTTAGAGAACTTGTCGATCACCACGAGTATAGCGTCATGCCCTCGTGAGGTCGAAGAAAGCCCAGTAATGAAGTCTAGGCTGACAACCTGCCATGGCTGCTCCGGTACGGGTAGAGGCTGAAGTAACCCTGCTTTTTTCTGCTTGCTACTCTTCATCCGCTGGCACGTGTCACATGAGGTGACGAACTGCTGCACGTCTGCTGCCATCCCGGGCCAGTAGTAATACTTTGCTATTCCTGCTAACGTCTTGTTGCTCCCAAAATGTCCCGCGTATGCCACATCGTGAAACTCCTCCTGTACGATCTGTCGGAGCGGGGCATAGTTCGGTACCCAAATCTTTCCTGATCCCTTTCTTACAGCTAGGTCTTTGTCCCACTGTAACAGCTTCTGTTTCTCTGCTGTAGCGATCTCTGCGTCCACGGAGTATCCATGCTGGAATAGACCCTTGAGCAGAGGGTTCATCCCGTCGAGTTGGATGCCTGCTACATGACCGGGGCGGCTCAACCCGTCAGCTTTATTGTGTAGCCCGAGCTTGTAGACAATGTCGTAGTGGAAGTGGGTCTCCAAGAAGTCCACCCACCGCACCTGTCGTCGTGAGAGCGTTGGCTGTAACTTCAGGTATTTGAGGCTGCAATGGTCAATGTAAACTGTAGTCTTGGCTCCCTCTAGGTAATACCTCCACGCCTTGAAGTCTGTCACTATCGCTAAGGCTTCCTTGTCATGGATAGGGTAGTTCAGTTCTGCTCCGTATAGGTAGGCGATGGGCTGCAAACCGCGTCCGTGATCCTGCATCAGTACTGCTCCGACTGCTTGGTCACTAGCGTCTGCTTCCACCACGTAGTCTCTGTCTGGATCCGGTAGGATGAGTACTGGCGCTGTAGTCAGTGCTGTCTGTAGCTGCTCCATGGCTTGCTGTTGATGAGTATTCCATTTATAGGGCGTATCCTTTTTCAGTAGGTTGGTCAGTGGCGCTGCTATCTTAGCGTTCTGCGGCACGAACCAATTATAGAAGTTGGCGAAGCCTAGGAACTGCTGCAACTCCTTCACGTTCTCAGGAACTTTCCACTTCTTGACGGCTTCGATCTTCCGCGGGTCCACGTGTACGCCCTCCGCACTCACCATGTGCCCGAGAAACTGCACCTTCTTCAGGGCGAAGTCGCTCTTCGAAAGATTTACGTAGAACTTATTCTCCCGCAGGATCTCGTACACTTTCCGCAGATGCTCCACACGTTTCCCGTTGTTGTAGATACACGCCTTCCGGTTGACCCAGTCGATCTCGGGGTTGAACCGCTTCAGAAAATTGTTGGGTGCAATTGCACATTGCACGACATCCTGCGGTCTGTTTATACGAGTATGCGTGTGCGAATGCATTTGGGTGTGAATGGAATGTTCGTAAAGTTTGTTTGCTTTCGCAATTTTCGCTTGATGCATTTGCAGGTACTCGCGCAATGTGCGCTTCGGCACAACATTGTACGCGCTATGAACAGTGCAAGCAGAAAGGACGAGCTCGCAAAGGAACCCAAGATGGAAGCTTTGCGGTTCGGTTGAATTGATTGCGCAGATCCAGTTCTATCCAACTCGAAATTGTACTGTTTTGTTTGGTTGACTATAGTGTAGCAGGACAGGCACTATAGGGGTACAATTTAGGTGAAGGTTAGATGTTGTTTGTCTGTATTTGCATGCTACAAGGCCAGGGGAAACCAGCGGAACCAGCATTTGGCTGGTTGGGCAAAGACAAAACAGGTTCTGTTTTTAGAACCTGAACCTGGTTGTTGTTTTCCCAGGTTGGAAAAACAGAACCAGAGGTTGTTTATCAACCTACCACCTGCTATTTTGTCCAGCCAGGTTGGTTCTGTTGCTTGAAATTATTTGGGATCATCCCTGGCTGTTCCCAGGTTGATTCCCAAGGTCCTTGCTAGCTAGAACTATATATTCCTTCTCTGTTTGTACCTGAATATAGTCAATTGATTCAAGCGAATTCCTTCCTCGCTGGAGTTTCGTTTCTGCGCTATTCGACGGCGGAATGCTACCCGAGTCAACGCTAGTATGCTAGCACTCCAACACTAGGCAAACGCTGTCCGAGTCAGAACTTAGTAATGGCTTATTTTAAAGCTCTTGGAGCGAGCTTCGATATAGCACATTCTCAGCTTTATCCGATCGACGGTCTGCACGGCACGCTGCGCGACGTTCAAGGTACTCTTGTTATTTTGGCTAAGTCATTCTTAGCCCCTCTCTCTACAAACTCGGACCCGAGGATAGGGGCTGGTCTTGTACCAGGCACTTAGAGACCCTTGGAGGTGACCCCGAGGAGAGGTTTTAAGTTTGATTAAGTCTTTATAGCTTGAGTTTATTAGGCCCTTACACCAACAAAAATTACGCCCCAAGATGAAATCTAATCCCTTGATGTTCGTGATCGGCAACGTCGGCTTCCACCTCAACGCCCCTATCTGCAGCTGCAGTGTTGACTCGCCGTGGATGGGAAGCTTCGTACCATCCACCATCGTTGCTGTAAACTGGGTCTCCTCCGATGACTCTCCAATTTTCTCCAACATCCCACGGTCGCACACCGAGTGGGACGCACCACTGTCCACCAGTGCCTGGAGGCGTCGCCCGTTGCAGATCACCTCGAGTACTAGTGGCTGCTGCCGCTCCGAGTAGCTGTAGATGGTGTTGCTTACAGGATCATAAGGTAGATTGAATGTTTCGTCCCTTGGTCCTGCGCTCGAAGCTGCTGACTCCATATCAGTTTTCAACTTAGCATCGTTGGAAGGATTTATCCGAGGCCGATTCAGCTTCTCTGGGGCCTGGAACCTTCCCCTAAGCCTTTGCAGCTGTGTAGGCTTCATATGTGGGGAACAAGGAGCCTTTAAACAGAGCTGCTAGGAGAGAATATTAGACCCTTATTAGCGCTCCGGAGTAGGGTCCCCATATTACCCGGTACCGGTTTAATTTCTGACTCTCCCTTTATAAATGCTTGAAACCCACAACAAGTAATATTCTTACTTGTCGGGGTGTACGGCTGGAGTTTCCCGGTCGGTGCAGGGTCTTGTTTCGCGAATCATCTTTTAGTCTCGGCGATTTCCCCTGGTGCCGGCTGGTCGTGACGTTTTAAATTCGCGCCACCATGTTCTTCTTTTTTCGCCCTCTCCGAAGTAGCCACGTTGTCCGTTTTCTGCTCCTGGGGTGTTACACTGTTCTTGCCCTTCAGCTCCGCACGTGCTTTCTTCATTTTCCAACACGCCAAGATACGATGTCCTGTAGCGCCGCGAAACTCACACGTCTCATTTTTTGCTAGCCGCTGCGTCGCATCGTCCTTGTCGTTCTCCATCGGGTCGGCAGTCGTGGGTGGTGCCAATCGCTCCATGCCACTATTTGGCTTGTTGCGTCGTGTTCCGTAGTAGCTACTGTTCAACGCGTCGAACTGTTCGATCAGTACTGCCCAAAACTGCGCCCACGTCCCTTCGCCTTGTTCTATTCTGTAGTTGATCCACTCTAGAGCTGGGCTTCGTAACAGTGCTGGTGCGAGCCGTATGGCAATGCGTCTTGGGTAGGGGTCGTGCATCCAACGGCTTCGAAATAAAATTCGAGTTTCGCTACAAATTGACGAACGTCGCTCCTTTTGACTATAGGATTGAATGCATCTGGTTGTCCCGGCTTCGCTGCTTCGAGATTAACTGTAGCTGCTGCCGTTGTCGCAGGTACAATTGTCGGTGTCGCCGTCGTTGCTGCTGCTGCTGCGGCTACCGGCTGGTTCGCAAGGAGTTTTTCGAGTCGTGGGAGCGCCGCACGTATCTGCTTATGCTCAGCACGTAACTCCGCGATTTTCTGTACTAAATTTTCTCTATTTCCCTCCCTTTGCACGATTTACAGAAAGGAGCGCGACGCACATAATTAAATTTTGGGTGCTGGTCGACTTACTGCGAGTCGAATTGACTGTAAAATCGACAAGCGCGAATTCTGTACGTCGCGTAAATCTCTCTTATTCGAAATTCACATCCGATCTTGACCGTTGAGGAGAAACTCGATCTGATGGTCGAAATTCCAACCCTTTTGGGCAAAATTCTCTAGGCCGTTGAGATTCAAATCGATCTGACGGTCAAAATTCCAACTTTTTCACCAATAAATCTGAGGGATGTTCAAAAACCGAATCGAGGGGGACTTAGAAAAATTGCGCGGAACTGGTTTTACATACCCGTATCGGCGCCTTCGTCGTCGCCCCCGCGGTTTTTAAAGGCCGGAACTACGCGGTTGAAGACCTCGCGTGTAAACTCGCTCTGATTACCAAGTGTCAGAATCTTGTTCTGGAAAGATAAATCTATTGAATGATCCACCTGGGTACAAGGCGAGGCTATATATAGGCTCGACACAAAGGCAGTAATCCTAGTGTTACTAGAAGGTTCCGTGGGTCGCGAAGCGTCCCGAACGGGTCCTTCCCGAATTCGGTAGAAGGCAATTTGGTGGCAACCGAAAACCCTAGAATTCGGTGCACTCAACCAAGTTCGATGCCTAAAACTATAATAATATAGTAAAAGCAACGAACCTAGGAAATCTAGCAAAAGCAAGCAAAACAAAAACAAACTATGCTAGATAATGCATCATAAAGCAAAATCAAGTTAGTAAATCACAGCAAAGCCGTCGTACTCTTACACCCATATGGTTGGTACCAAGAGTAAGCGTGTTACTTACCCATATGGTTGGTACCAAAAGTAAGTGCGTTACTTACCCATATGGCTGGTACCAAGAGTAAGCGCGTTACTTACCCATATGGTTGGCACATAGAGTAAGCGTGTTACTTATCCATATGGTTGGTAGAAGGATTAGGTGCGTTACTTACGCATATGGTTGGTACCAAGAGTAAGCGTGTTACTTACCCATATGGTTGGTACCAATAGTAAGTGCGTTACTTACCCATATGGTTGGTATCATTATTAAGTCTGTTACTTACCCATATGGTTGGTACCAAGAGTAAGCGTGTTATTTACCGATATGGTTCGTACCAACAGTAACTGCGTTAATTACCCATATGGTTGGTTACAAAAGTAAGTGCGTTACTTACCCATATGGTTGGTACCAAGGGTAAGTGCGTTACTTACCCACATGAGTGGTACCAAGAGTAAGCGTGTTACTTACCCATATGGTTGGTACCAAGCGTAAGCATGTTACTTTCCCATACAGTCGGTACCAAGAGTAAGCGTGTTACTTACCCGTATGGTTGGTACCAGGAATATGTGCATTATTTACCCTTATGGTTGGTACCAGGAGTAAGCGTGTTAACTACCCATATGGTTGGTATCAAGAGTAAGTGCGTTACTTACCCATATGGTTGGTACCAAGGATAAATGCGTAATTTACCCGTATGGTTGGTACCAAGAGTAAGCGTGTTACTTACCCATATGGTTGGTACTAATAGTAATTGCGTAATTTACCCATATGGTTAATACCAAGAGTATGTGTGTTAAATTCCCATATGGTTGGTACCCAGAGTATGTGCATTACTTACCCATATAGTTGGTTCGAAGAGTAAGTGTGTTATTTACCCATATGGTTGGTACCAAGAGTAAGCGCGTTACTTACCCATATGGTGGTACCATAAGTAAGCGATTTATTTACCCATATGGTTGGTACTAAGAGTAAGTGCGTTACTTACCCATATGGTTGGTACTAAGAGTAAGTGAGTTACTTACCCATATGGTTGGTACCAAGAGTAAGGGTGTTACTTACCCATATGGTTCGTACCAAAGGTAAGTGCGTTACATACCCATAGAGTTTGTATCCTGAGAAAGTGCGTTTCTTGCTCATATGGTTGGTACCAAGAGTAAGTGTGTTACTTATCCATATGCTTGGTACTAAAACTATGCGTGTTACTTACCCATATGGTTGGTACCAAGAGTATGTGCGTTACTTACCCTTATGGTTGGTACCAAGAGTAAGCGCGTTACTTACCCTTATGGTTGGTACCAAGAGTAAGTGCGTTACATATCCAAATGGTTGGTACCAAAACTGAGCTAACTACTTATCCATATGCTTGGTACAAAAAGTAAGTGTGTTATTTACCCATATGGTTAGAACCGAGAGTGAGTGCGTAACTTGTGTTGGTATAAGGGCCTAATAAACTCAAGCTATTAAGTCCTAATCAAACTCAAAACCTCTTTTCGGGGTCACCTCCAAGGGTATTTGGGTGCCCGGTACAAGACCAGCCCCTATCGTTGGGTCCGAGTGTGTAGAGAGAGGAATCAAGAATGTCTTAGCCAAATTAGCAAGAGTACCTTGAACGTTGCGCAGCGTGCCATGCACATCGTCGATCGGATTAAGCTGAGAATTTGCTATATCGAAGCTCGCTCCAAGAGCTTTAAAATAAGCCAAGTTGCTTCGCGAAAAATTCTGCGATTACGAAGTTATAGCCTGGAAGGCGTTTGCCTAGCGTTGGAGTGCTAGCATACTAGCGCTGACTCGGGTAGCATTCCGCCGTCAAATCGCGTAGAAACAAAATTCCAGCAAGAAAGGAAATCGCTTGAATCGGTTTGATTACATTCAGATACAAATAGAGAAGGAATAATACGTTCTAGCTAGCAAGGACCTTGGGAATCAACTTGGGAACAATCAGATAATTCCAAATAATTCCAAGTAACAGAACCAACCTGGCTGGACAAAATAGCAGGTGGTGGGTTGGTAAACAACCTCTGGTTCTGTTTTTCCAACCTGGGAAAACAACAACCAGGTTAAGGTTCTACAAACAGAACCTGTTTAGTCTTTGCCCAACCAGCCAAATGGTGGTTCCGCTGGTTTCCCCTGTCCCTAGCATGCAGATACAGACAAACAACATCCAACCTTCACCTAAATTATACCCTTGTTGTGCCGAAGCGCACATCACGCGAGTATCTGCAAATGCTTCAAGCGAAGACTGAGAAAGCAAACAAACACACGAACACACCATTCACACGCAAATACATTCGCATAAGCATTCTCGTACAAACATACGGCAGAATGTACTGCAATGTGAATTTGCACCCAACAATCTCCCCCTCAGCCTGCCAACTGCATCTTCATCATTTGATGCTAGTTCATGCTCATTCCACTCATGCGCACACAACGCCAATAAGGCTCATCCGCAAGCCTCTTGGTGAGAAATTCTGCTGGCTGCTGGTGAGTCTTGATGTAGATTGGATTCACCGTTCCCCTTTGCACCTCCTTATGCAGCCAGTGCCATGAAGCACAGCGTTCCTGGCCATCCCAAGAGCCCCCTTGCTATCACAAAACAAAAGCATGGCAATTTTCTGCTCCTGGCCAATCGCCTCCTGTACCCCATAGAACATTGTCATGTACTCTGATTCAAAAAAGGAGAGTGCCATACGCACATACTCTGTTTACCAACCATATGGATAAGTAACGCACTTACTCGTGGAAACATCCATATGGGTAAATAACACAATTACTCTTGGTACCAACCATATGGGTTAGTAACGCAATTATTCTTGGTACCAACCATATGGGTAAGTAACGCACTTATTCTTGGTACCAACCATACGGGTAAGTTACGCAATTACTCTTGATACCAACCATATAAGTAAGTAATGCGCATACTATTGATACCATCCATATGGGTAAGTAACGCTCTTACTCTTGGTACCAACCATATGGGTAAGCAAGACAATTATTCTTGGTACCAACCATATGGGTAAGCATTTCAATTATTGGTGCCCACCATATGAGTAAGTAGCGCACTTATTTTGATACCAACCATATGGGTAAGTAACGCGCTTACTCTTGGTACTAAGCGTATGGTTAAGTAACTCAATTGTTATCGGTACCAACCATGTGGGTTAGAAGCGCAATTATTCTTGGTACTGACCATATGGGTAACTAACGCAATTTCTCTTGTTACGAACCAAAAGGATATAAAACGCAATTACTCTTGGTATCAGCCATATGAATAAGTAACGCACTTAATCTTGGTAAGTAACACAATTATTCGTGGTACCAACCATATGGGTTAACGCAAATTATTCGTAGTACCGACGATATGGGAAAGTAATGCACTTATTCTTGGTACCAACCATATGGGTAAGTAAAGCACTTACTCTTGGTACCAAACATATAGAAAAGTTACGCACTTACTCTTGGTACCAACCATATTGGTAAGTAACACCCTTACTCTTGGTACCAACCATATGGGTAAGTAATGCAATTATTCTGGTACCAACTATATGGGTAAGTAACGCACTTTATACTGGTACCAACCATATGGATATAATTAAGCACTTGCCATTCGTACCAACCATACAGGTGAGTAGCACTCTTATTCTTAGTATCAACCATATGGGTAAGTAACGCGCTTACTCTTGGTACCAACCGTATAGGTAAGAAACACAATTACTCTTGGTACCAACCATATGGGTTAGTAACGCAATTACTCTTGGTACTGACCATATGGGTAACTCATGCACTTACTCTTGGTACCAACCATATATGTAAGAAATGCACGTTACTCTTGGTACGAACCATATAGACAAGTAACACAACAATTCTTGGCACCAACCACATCGGATAGTAACACAATTATATGTCAAACCGACCATATGGATAAGCAACGCACTTACTCTTGGTACCAACCATATGGGTATGTATCGCGCGTACTCTTGGTACTAACCGTATAGGTACGAAACACAATTATTCTTGGTACCAACTATATGGGTTAGAAAGCTAATTATTCATGATACCGACAATATAGATAACTAATGCACTTACTCTTGGTACCAACCATAAGGGTAGTAACGTACTTATTCTTAGTACCAACTATATGGATAAGAAACGCAATTATTCTTGGTACCAACCATATGGGTAAGTAACATAATTGTTTTTGGTATCAACCATATGGGTTAGTAAAGCAATTATTCGTGGTACCGACCATATGGGTAAGTAATGCACTTACTCTTGGTACCAACCATATGGGTAATAATGCACTTCCAACCATATGGATAAGTAACACGCTTACTCTTGGTACCTACCATATGCGTAAGTAACGCACTACCAACCATATGGGTAAGTAACGCACTTATTTTTGGTACCAACTATTTGGATAAGTAACGCACTTACTCTTCGTACCAACCATATGGGTAGGTAACGCCCTTACTCTTGGTACCAACCATATGTGTAAGTAACGCACTTACTTTTGGTACCAACCATATGGGTAAGTAATGCACTTACTCTTGGTACTAACCATATGGGTAATAACGCACTTCCAACCATATGGATAAGTAACACGCTTACTCTTGGTACCAACCATATGGGTAAGTAACGCACTACCAACCTTATGGGTAAGTAACGCACTAATTTTTGGTACCAACCATATGGATAAGTAGCACTGTTAGACTTGGTACCAACTATTTGGATAAGTAACGCACTTACTCTTCGTACCAACCATATGGGTAAGTAACGCGCTTACTTTTGGTACCAACCATATGGGTAAGTTACGCACTTACTCTTGGTACCAACCAAGAGTAATAACCATATGGGTAAGTAATACTCTTACTCTTGGTACTAACTATGTGTGTAAGTAACGCACTTACTCTTGGTACCAACCATAAGGGCAAGTTAGCACATACTCTTGGTACCAACCATATGGGTAAGTAACGCGCTTAGTCTTGGTACCAACCATATGGGTAAATAACGCACTTACTCTTGGTACCAACCATATGGATAAGTAACACACTATCTTACTCTTGGTACCAACCATATGGGTAAGAAACCCACTTTCTCTTGATACCAACCATATGGGTAAGTAACGCACTTAGTCTTGGTACCAACCATATGGGTAAGTTACGCACTTAGTTTTGGTACCAACCATATAGGTAAGTAACACACTAACTCTTGGTACCAACCATATGGGTAAGTAACACGCTTACTCTGGGTACCAACCATATGGGTAAGTAACGCACTAACTCTTGGTACCAACCATATTAGTAAATATTACGCTTACTCTTTGTACCAACCATATGGGTAAGTAACACGCTTACTCTTGGTACCAATCATATGGGTAAGTAACGCACTTACTCTTGGTACCAACCATATGGGTAAGTAACGCACATTTTTGTGGTACCAACCATATGGGTAACTAACGCACTATTTCATGATACCAACCATATGGGTAAGTAACGCACCTACTCTTGGTACCAACCACATGGGTAAGAAACAAGCTTAGTCTTGGTACCACCCATATGGTTAATTAACACAATAATTCTTAGTACCAACCATATGGGTCAGTAAGACTGCTATTCTTCGTACTGACTGTTATTCTTGGTACTCTTGATACGAACCATATGGGTAAGAAATACAATTATTCTTGGTACCAACCATACCAGATAAGCAATGCAATTACTCCTGGTACCAACCATATGGGTAAGTAACGCGCTTACTCCAAATACCAACCATATGGGTAAGAAACACGCTTATTCTTCGTACCAACCATATGGGTAAGTAACGCACTTACTGTTAGTACCAACCATATGGGTAAGTAACGCACCTACTCTTAGTACCAACCATATGGCTAGGTAACACGCTTATTTTTTGTACCAACCATATGAGTAAGTTATACGCTTCCTCTTTGTACCAACCATATGGGTAAGTAACACGCTTACTCTTGGTACCAACCATATGGGTAAGTAACACGCTTACTCTTGGTACTAGTCATATGGGTAAGTTACGCATTTACCTTTGGTACCAACCATATGGGTAAGTAACGCAATTACTCTTGGTACCAACCATATGGGTAAGTAACACACTTACTCTTGGTACCAACCATATCAGTAAGTAACGCACTTACTCCTGGTACCAACCATATGGGTAAGTAACACGCTTACTCGACATACCAACCACATGGGTAAGAAACACGCTTACTCTTGGTACTAACCATATGGGTAAGTAACGCGCTTACTGTTGGTACCAACCATATGGGTAATTAACGCACTTACTCTTGGTACCAACCATATGGGTAAGTAGCACGCTTATTCTTGGTACCAACAATCTGAGTAAGTAACACACTTACTCTTGGTACCACCATATGAGTAAGTCATTCGCCTACTCTTAGTACCAACCATACGGGTAAGAAACAACGCTTACTCTTGGTACCAACCATATGGGTAAGTAACGCAAAATATTCTTAGCACGAACCGTATAGGTAGGTAACATACTTACTCTTGGTACCAACCATATCGGTAAGTAACGCACTTACTCTTGGTACCAATCATATGGGTAAGTTACGCCCTTACTCTTTGTACTAACCTAATGGATAAGTAATGCGCTTACTCTTGGTACCAACCATATGGATAAGAAACGCAATTATTCTTAGTACCAACCATATGGGTAAGTAACACACTTACTATTGGTACCAACCATATGGGTAACTAACGCACTTACTCTTGGTACCAACCATATGGACATGTAACGTGCTTACCCTTGGTACCAACTATTTGGTAAGTTACGCACTTACTCTTGGTACCAACCATATGGGTAAGTAACACGCTTACTCTTTTTACCAACCATATGGGTAAGTCACGCACTTACTCCTGGTACCAATCATTAGGGTAAGTAACGCCCTTACTTTTATTACCAAGCATATGGGTAAGTAACAAAAATATTATTGGTACCAATTACACGGATAAAAAGTGCACATACACTTGGTACCAAGCATATGGGTAAATAACTCACTCTTTTAACCAACCATATGGGTAAGTAACGCGCTTTCTCTTGGTACCAACCATATGGGTAAGTAACACGCTTACTCTTGGTACCAACCATATAAATAAGTAACGCACGTTTTCGTGGTACCAACCATATGGGTAACTAACGCACTATTTCATGATACCAACCATATGGGTAAGTAACGCATTTACTCTTGGTACCAACCACATGGGTAAGTAACGAGCTTAGTTTTGGTACCACCCATATGGTTAAATAACACAATAATTCTTAGTACCAACCATATGGGTTAGTAAGACTGCTATTCTTGGTACTGACTGTTATTCTTGGTACTCTTGATACGAACCATGTGGGTAAGAAATACAATTATTCTTGGTACCAACCATACCAGATAAGCAATGCAATTACTCCTGGTACCAACCATATGGGTAAGTAACGCGCTTACTCCAAGTACAAACCATATGGGTAAGAAACGCGCTTATTCTTCGTACCAACCATATGGGTAAGTAACGCACTTACTGTTGGTACCAACCATATGGGTAAGTAACGCACTTACTTTTGGTACCAACCATATGGCTAGGTAACACGCTTATTTTTTGTACCAACCATATGAGTAAGTTATACGCTTACTCTTTGTACCAACCATATGGGTAAGTAATACGCTTACTCTTGGTACCAAACTTACGGGTAACTAAAACGCTTACTCTTTGTACCAACCGTACGGATAAGTAACGCTCTTACTCTTGGTACCAACCATATGGGTAAGTAACGAAATTATTCTTAGCACCAACCATATAGGTAAGTAACGCGCTTACTCTTGGTACCAACCATATCGTTAAATCACGCATTTACTCTTGGTACCAACCATATAGATAAGTAACGCACTTACTCTTGGTAGCGAGCATATGGGTGAGTGACTCACCTACTCTTGGTACCGACCATATGGGTAAGTTACACAAATATTATTGGTACCAACCATATGGGTAAATAACGCACTTCCTCTTGGTAGCAACAATAGGGGTTAGTAACGCATTTACTCTTGGTACCAACCATATGGGTAAATAACGCACTTACTCTTGGTACCAACCGTATGGGAAAGTAACACACTTTCTTTTGGTACCAACAAGACGGATAAGTAACGCACTTACTCTTAGTACCAACCATATGGGTAAGTAACGCAATTATTCTTAGCACCAACCATATAGCTAAGTAACGTGCTTACTCTTGGTACCAACCATATAGGTAAGTAACGCGCTTACTCTTGGTACCAACCATATGGGTAAGTAACACAAATATTAGTGGTACCAACCATATCGGTAAATAATGCACTTCTTCTTGGTAGCAACAATAGGGGTAAGTAACGTGCTTACTGTTTACCACCGGTATGGGTATTTAACTCACTTACACTTGGTTCCAGCCATATGGATAAGTAATGCACCTTCTGTTGGGTACCAAGTGTACGGATAAGTAACGCGCTTACTCATGGTACCAACCATATGGAAAAGTATCACGCATACTCTTAGTACCAACCATATGGGTAAGTAACACCCTTACTGTTGGTACCAAAAGATATGTAAGTAGCGCAATCACCCTTGGTACCAACCATAACAATAAGTAACGCACTTACTCTTGGTACCAACCATATAGGTAAGTAACGCGCTTATTCTTGGTACCAACCATATGGGTAAATAATGCACTTACAGTTGGTACCGACCATATAGGTAAGTAACGAACATTATTCCAATACAATCCACATGGGTAAGTTACGCATTTACACATGGTACCAACCATATGGGAAAGGAACATGCCTACTCTTGTTACCAACCATATGGGTAAGTAACACACTTACTCTTGGTAACAACCGTCTGGGTAAGTAAGACACTTACTCTTGGTATCAAAAATTTTTGAAGACGAACACAGTTTGTCTAAATTTCTCAACATATTCCTAAAAAGTGAAATGAAGCTTGAGACAATACTGGGTATTCATTACATAAAATTAATGTGAGTTACGCACTTACTCTTGGTACCAATCATTAGAGTAAATAACGCACTTACTCTTAGTAGCAACTTTTTGGGTAAGAAACACAAATATTATTGGTACCAACCATATGGGTAAGTAACGCACATACTCTTGGTACCAAGCATATGGGTAAGTAATTCATTTACTCTTGGTACCGACTATACAGGTGAGTAACACAAATTTTCTTGGTACCAACCATATGGGTAAGTAATGCACTTTCACTTGGTACCAACCATACAGAGAAATAACACAGTTACTCTTCGTACCAGCCAAATTGTAACTAACCCACTTACACATGGTACCAGCCATATAGGTAAGTAATGCACTTTCTGTTGGGAACCAAGTGTACGGATAAGAAACGCACATACTTTTGGTAAGTATATGGGTACCAACCATATGGGTAAGTAACTCACTTACTCTTGGTACCAACCATATCGGTAAGTAACGCACTTACTTTTGGTACCAACCATATGGGTAAGTAACACGCTTATTCTTGGTACCAACCATATGGGTAAGTTACGCACTTACTGTTGGTACCAACCATATGGGTAAGTAACGCACTTACTCTTGGTACCAACCATATGGGTAATTCACACGCTTATTCCTGGTACCAACCATATGGGTAAGTAACACACTTACTCTTAGTACCAACCATATGGGAAAGTAACACGCTTACTCTTCGTACCAACCATATAGGTAAATAATGCACTTACTCTTGGTACCAACCATATGGGTAGGTAACGCACTTACTCTTGGTACCAACCATATGGGTAAGTAACATACTTACTCTTGGTACCAACGATATGGGTAATTTACACACTTAATCTAGGTACCTACCATATGGGAAAGTAACACCCTTTCTCATGGTACCAACCATTTAGGTAAGAAACGCACTTACTCTTGGTACCAACCATATAGGTAAGTAACGCAATTTTCTTTGGTACCAACCATATGTTGGTGTAAGGGCCTAATAAACTCAAGCTATTAGGACTTAATCAAACTTAAAACCTCTCCTCGGGGTCACCTCCAAGGGTCCCTGGGTGCCTGGTACAAGACCAGCCCCTATCCTCGGGTCCGAGTTTGTAGAGAGAGGGATCAAGAAGGACTTAGTCAAAACAGCAAGAGCACCTTGAACGTCGCGCAGCGTGCCGTGCAGACCGTCGATCGGATTAAGCTGAGAATTCGCTATATCGAAGCTCGCTCCAAGAGCTTTAAAATGAGCCAAGTTGCCTCGCGAAAAGTTCTGCCATTACAAAGTTATGGCTCAGACGGTGTTTGCCTAGCATTAGAGTGCTAGCGTACTAGCGTTGACTCGGGTAGCATTCCGCCAACGAACCGCGTAGAAACGAAATTCCAGCGAGGAAGGAATTCGCATGAATCAATTGACTATATTCAGGTACAAACAGAGAAGGATTAAATAGTTCTAGCTAGCAAGGACCTTGGGAATCAACCTGGGAACAACCAGGGATGATCCCAAATAATTCCAAGCAACAGAACCAACCTGGCTGGACAAAATAGCAGGTGGTAGGTTGGTAAACAACCTCTGGTTCTGTTTTTCCAACCTGGGAAAACAACAACCAGGTTCAGGTTCTAAAAACAGAACCTGTTTTGTCTTTGCCCAACCAGCCAAATGCTGGTTCCGCTGGTTTCCCCTGGCCTTGTAGCATGCAGATACAGACAAACAACATCCAACCTTCACCTAAATTGTACCCCTATAGTGCCTTCCCTGCTACACTATAGTTAACCAAACAAAACAGTACAATTTCGAGTTGGATAGAACTGAATCTGCGCAATCAACTCAACCGAACTGCAAAGCTTCCATCTTGGGTTCCTTTGCGAGCTCATCCTTTCTGCTTGCACTGTTCATAGCGCGTACAATGTTGTGCGGAAGCGCACATTGCGCGAGTACCTGCAAATGCATCAAGCGAAAAATGCGAAAGCAAACAAACACACGAACACACCATTCACACGCAAATGCATTCGCACACGCATACTCGTACAAACAGACGGCAGGATGTCGTGCAATATGCATTTGCACCCAACACACTCCCCCTCAGCCTGCCGGCTGCATCCGCGTCATTCCATGCTAGTTCATGCTCATTCCACTCATGCGCACACAACGCCAATGAGGCTCATCCGCAAGCCTCTTGGTGAGAAAGTCTGCTGGCTGCTGGTGAGTCTTGATGTAGATCGGATGCACCGTCCCCCTCTTCACCTCCTTACGCAGCCAGTGCCACTTGATACGCATGTGCTTGTTCAGCCCATGAAGCACAGCGTTTCTGGCCATCCCAAGAGCCCCCTTGCTATCACAAAACAGCGGCGTAGCAACTTTCTGCTCCTGGCCAATCTCCTCTAACAGCCTCCTCAGCCAAATCACCTCCTTCACCCCATGGAACATCGCCATGTACTCTGATTCTACGGAAGAGAGTGCCGTCTCCGTCTGCTTCTTGGACCTCCAACTAACAGGTCCTCCCCCAACTACGCAGATGTATCCTCCCACAGATGAGGAATCCTCCTTCTCAGAAGCCCACGTAGCATCGGTAAAGCAAGTGAGAAATAGCTTGCCTTCTCCAAGCCTCTCCCCCTTCTCTTTCAGCACCTCCACCCCTTTCTGCTTCACCTGTGCAGATGCGGAGTATTGAACTCCAATGCTTGGGTGAGAGTTCAGGTACTTCACCACACGCTCAGCTGCATCCACCTGCTCCTCTGATGGATTCTGCACCACCCTAGCCAGCTGCCCAACCGAGAAAGAGATATCGGGCCTCGTGTGAACTGCTGCGTACAAGAGGCTGCCCACCAAGGACTGAAATTGCTGCTGCTCCTCGGCTTCAACCCCTTCATCCTCTGCAGCCTTCACAAGCTTGAATTCTGCTGGCAGGGGAGTTGCAACCTTGCGCTCATTCTCAATCCCATACTTCTCCCCCAGCTCCTTGATGAACTTCTCCTGGTGCAGCTTCAACCACCTGTGATCAGGATCCCTCTCCACGTGCATCCCGAGGTAGTACTTTACCTCCCCAAGGTTCTTGCACTTGAAGTTCTCCATCAGTTGCTGCTGCACTTTCTGGATCTCCTTCATGCTGCTGCTGAAGAGAAGAATGTCGTCCACATAGACCAGAAACAGCACCAGCTTCTCCCCCTCGCCCTTGAGAAAGAGGCTCTCATCACAGCTGCTGGTCCTGAATCCCATCTCCTCTAAAACAGCTGCCAACTTCTGGTACCAGCAGCGTGGCGCCTGCTTCAAGCCGTAGATGGACTTGTTGAGCTTGCACACCCTGCCCGTACCATCCTCATACCCAGGCGGCTGCGTCATGTACACATCCTCCTCTAAAATCCCATTCAGGAATGCCGTTGAAATATCCATCTGAATGATGAATTTCCCACTAACAGCTGCATCTGCCAACAAGACACGGAGGGTAGGGGGTTTGGCAGTGGGAGCAAAGATCTCGTTGAAGTCCTGCTTCTCCTTCTGCATAAACCCCTTCGCCACCAGCCTACTCTTGTAGATGGTGACCTGCCCCTTGTCATCGGTCTTGATCCTCAGCACCCACTTGCATTGTATCGCTTTCTTCCCATCAGGCAGCACCACCAGATCCCATGTCCTATTCTCCAGCAGACTCTGGTACTCAGCATCCCTAGAAGCCAGCCACTTGTCCCTATCTGGTCCAGCTAATGCCTCCTCCATGCTAGCTGGTTCCTCTGGTGCAGGGGCAAGAAAACAGTACGCAGGCTCATCCTCCTCATCCGGGTCATAGCCATGAGGTAGAATCAGCAATGCCTCTTCGGTCCCTAGCTGCTGCTCTGCTGCATCAGTTCCTGCAGTCAGCTTCTTAGTAGCCATACGGGTACGTCCTGGCCTGGAGACGGGTGTCTCCCATCCCTTCATAACGACACCCTTCGGCTTCTTAGTTTTTCCCTGCTGCTTCTCTCCTCCCTCGGGTCCAGCAGCTCCACTAGTGCTGCCGCCAGTTTCCACACCATTTTCTCCACCAGCAGATGCCTCCTGTACCTTCTCTCCATCACCATTTCCAGCAGCTGCCTCCTCTCCCTCCTCCCACACACTAGGAGTCAGGTCCAGCTGCATGGTGATCTGCTCCATCTGCTGGGACACCCTTGCCTCCGGCTGTTTCTCCCAGCTCCCATACATCATGCCCTCAATGAATTTCACATCCCTGCTGTCAAACAACACACCCTTGGATGGTTCCCACAGCAGCCATCCCTTGCTCTCAGCAGCCAGCCCCAAATGCACACACCAGATTGCACTCGCCCCCAACTTACTGCGGTAGGTCTTGGGGACGTGGGCGACTGCCATGCAACCGAACACCCTCAGCATGTCCACCGGCGGCTTCCTCCCAAGCCACCTCTCCAAAGGCACCCACGAGTCATCCCCAACCTTGGTGAGCACCCTGTTCCTAGCGACGGTGGCGTGCCGGACAGCATGAGGCCACATAGAGTTGCTCAGCCCAGATTCTATGAGCAGCGCCCTAGCTGTCTCCAGAATGGTCCGGTTTGCCCGTTCTGCTACACCATTGGACTGTGGGGTATAAGCCGTGGTCAGCTCTCTCTGGATGCCCTGCTTCTTGAGCCAGGCCGTCATTTCAGCTCCAAGGAACTCACCACCCCGGTCTGTCCTAATCCGCTTCACTACACACTCCGCCTGCTTCTCCACGAATGGCAGCCAATCGTCCCGTATCGTGGAGGCGGCGTGGTCCTTCTGCTTCAGCGGATACGCCCACATCAGCCTGCTCCAGTCATCCACAATTGTAAGAAAATACCGCTCCCCCTTGTGCCCTTGCACCGGCAGCGGCCCCACCAAGTCCATGTGGACCAGCTCCAAAGGCTTCTTGCTCCTGCCAGCCACACTATGGAAAGGGAAACGGGTGAACTTTGAAAGCAAACAGATTTCACAGTTGTCATCGGGTGGCTGTCCGTTCAGCTTCAGACCCTTAACGGCTCCATCCTTCTCCAGCTGCTTCAGCAAAGGCATTGCCACATGCCCTAAGCGCCGGTGTGCCGTTGCCCAATCTGTCTCCCCAGATCTGGCCGACACTTTCACACCAACCCCTCCAACGGCATTGCACTCCCCCTGGGATGCAGACCCCTCTCCATGCCACGCCAGGGCCGGCAGCTGCCACATAGATCTGTACACGTCCTTGCTCTCGTGCAGATCCCAAAGCACCCGATTGCCCAGCTTCCCCTTATAAGTGCGTGCCCCATCCGTGTTGGTGTTCACCCCAGCCTTGCCAAGCTTACGGAGGGAGATAAGGTTGGCCTTCAGGTCGGGGACGAAGAGAACGTCGTGCAGCACCACCGGCTTGCCATCCGCTCCCTTAAACGCAGCTCGTCCCGCACCAGCCACCTTCAACATGTGTCCAGAGGCGGAGCACACTTCATTGATCGGTGCAGCTCGTACTTCGTCCAGCAGGTCCTTGCGCGGCGTCATCGTCCAAGCAGCGCCTGTGTCCAACACCCAATAGTCTAGGGGGTGCAGCTCTGCTCCAACTTTGGCAGAGGCGTCTCCTTGCTCCCCCTTGTCTCCCACATGGAAGAATTGGCCCGCGGTGCGCTCCTTCTTCTTCTCCGCACCGCCGATGCCCTTCGGGTTGTTGTCGGACGAATCAGCGACCATGTTGGCGCCGTTTTTCTGGTTCCTCCGCGCGCCGCCATCCTGGTGACGATTCTGGGGGGTCCATCCATCGGGTTTCTTATAGCACAAAAACCAGGGGTGCCCTTCCTTCTCACAATACCAGCAACTCCCTTTCATTTTGCCACCAGCACCCGACTTGCCCCCACGTCCAGATTTCGCACCGCGACCCCAACCGGTACCTCCTTGTTGGTCGTTGGAGTCGTCGTCTTTCTTTGCACCGCGTCCAGCACCACCGAAGCCACGTCCTCTGCCACGTCGGCTCCCTTGCATCCCGTAGCCGCTGCTGCCGTCGTCTCCACCCCTCAGTTGGCGGCGACGGAAGTCCTCCTCCAGAATCTTCGTCCGCACCCACTCGAGCGTCCACAAGCTCTGGTTCTGCGGCAGGCTCAATCCGCTCGTAAATTGAAGCCACGATTCCGGCAGCAGCGAGAGCATCTTCAAGCACTTGGTCTGCTCCGGGTAGGTGATTCCCGCGGTCGCCAACTTCGCGTAGAGGTCGCGCATCTTGTCCAGGACTGGTTGCACCGGCTCTCCCTCGCTCAGGCGCAACGCGGACAGCTCCCTCTCCAGCATCAACGTTGCGACAACGGAGGTCGGGGCGTGCAGCTCCTTCAACACGGTCCACGCCTTCGGACCGCATTCAACCTCCGGCAGCAGGTGCATGACGTGGTGACGCTGGTTCAGCTCCAAACTCTGCGACATCAAATAGTAGCCAGCCGAGGAGCGCTCGTCCCAATCTTCCTGCAGCGTGGGGTCACTCGGTCTAGGCTCCTCCCCAATCATTAGTTTCAGCAAACCGATCTGACGGAAATATAATTGCATTTTCCAGGCCCAATCATCATAGCCCTCACCATTGAACTTCTCGACGGTGAAATTCTTCAGCACCTCCTTGACAAGCGAGCCCTGGTTTGTTCGCGCTCCCCTTGGCGCTGAAAGACCAGAATCTTGGCTGCCGCTACGATCTTGGGCTGAAGATTCACCAGCTCCCGCCGAGGTGTTGCCCGCCATAGCTACCTATAACGAGGATCACTATAACGCAGCTCTGATACCAGCTTGTTGGTGTAAGGGCCTAATAAACTCAAGCTATTAGGACTTAATCAAACTTAAAACCTCTCCTCGGGGTCACCTCCAAGGGTCCCTGGGTGCCTGGTACAAGACCAGCCCCTATCCTCGGGTCCGAGTTTGTAGAGAGAGGGATCAAGAAGGACTTAGTCAAAACAGCAAGAGCACCTTGAACGTCGCGCAGCGTGCCGTGCAGACCGTCGGTCGGATTAAGCTGAGAATTCGCTATATCGAAGCTCGCTCCAAGAGCTTTAAAATAAGCCAAGTTGCCTCGCGAAAAGTTCTGCCATTACTAAGTTATGGCTCGGACAGCGTTTGCCTAGCGTTGGAGTGCTAGCATACTAGCGTTGACTCGGGTAGCATTCCGCCGTCGAATAGCGCAGAAACGAAATTCCAGTGAGGAAGGAATTCGCTTGAATCAATTTGACTATGTTCAGGTACAAACAGAGAAGGATTAAATAGTTCTAGCTAGCAAGGACCTTGGGAATCAACCTGGGAACAACCAGGGATGATCCCAAATAATTCCAAGCAACAGAACCAACCTGGCTGGACAAAATAGCAGGTGGTAGGTTGGTAAACAACCTCTGGTTCTGTTTTTCCAACCTGGGAAAACAACAACCAGGTTCAGGTTCTAAAAACAGAACCTGTTTTGTCTTTGCCCAACCAGCCAAATGCTGGTTCCGCTGGTTTCCCCTGGCCTTGTAGCATGCAGATACAGACAAACAACATCCAACCTTCACCTAAATTGTACCCCTATAGTGCCTTCCCTGCTACACTATAGTTAACCAAACAAAACAGTACAATTTCGAGTTGGATAGAACTGAATCTGCGCAATCAACTCAACCGAAATGCAAAGCTTCCATCTTGGGTTCCTTTGCGAGCTCGTCCTTTCTGCTTGCACTGTTTATAGCGCGTACAATGTTGTGCCGAAGCGCACATTGCGCGAGTACCTGCAAATGCATCAAGCGAAAAATGCGAAAGCAAACAAACACACGAACACACCATTCACACGCAAATGCATTCGCACACGCATACTCGTACAAACAGACGGCAGGATGTCGTGCAATATGCATTTGCACCCAATACCATATGGGTAAGTAACGCGCTTACTCTTTGTACCAACCATATGGGTAAGTAACGCACTTACTCTTGGTACCAGCCATATGGGTAAGTAACGTAGTTATTGTTGGCACTAACCATATAGGTAAATAACGCACTTATTCGTGGTATCAACCATATGGGTTAGTAACATCCGTATGGGTAAGTAACGCACTTACTCTTGGTACCAACTATATGGGTATATGGGAAGCGCTCAGATCTTTGAAAGTACATGGAATCAAACGGAAGGTAGAAACTATCTTAATCTAGTGTACTAGAAGGATTTGAAAGGTATCTAACGCACGTGTAAAGAGAAAATGGTGCATCGGCAAGTCTGGCCGGCATGCGCATTTATAGGGAAAGTAGGTCCAGGGAGAAAGGAAACGCTCAAATCTCACAAAGCACAGGGAATCTGGCGGTCTCACTCAATCAAAAGGTGGAAAATATGTTAATATTGTGAACTAGCAAGTTTCTAACATACATGTATAGAGAAAATGGTGCGTTGGCCAGGCAGGTCGGTATGAGAACTTAGAGTGCAAGTATCAGGGAGAAGGGAAGCACAATGATCTCGCAAAGTACATGGAATCTAGCGGTCTTACTCAAACAGACGGTAGAAAATAAAGTAATCTAGTAAACTACAAGGGTTTGAAATGTATCTAACGCACATGTACACAGAAAATAGTTCATCGGCCAGTCTGGCTGGCATGCGCATTTATAGTGCTAGTATGGCCAGCAAAAACGGAAACGCTCATATTTCACCAAGTACAAAGAATCTAGCGGTCTTACTGGATCTGAAGGTGGGAAATATAATTAATTTAGTGAACTTACAAGGCTTGAAATGTATCTAACACATATGTATAGATAAAATGGTGCATTGGCTAGGCAGGTTGGTATGGGAATTTAGAGTGCAAGTGCCAAGGAGAACGGAAACGCTCAATTTTTGCAAAGTATAGGGAATATAGCAGTCTCACTCTATTAGTGAACTAATCAGGTTTGAAAGGTATCTAACGAACATGTATAGAGAAAATGGTGCATTGACCAGGCAGGTCGGTATAGGAACTTGGAGTGCAAGTGCCAAGGAGAATGAAAACACTCAAATCTCACAAAGTACTGGGAACCTAGCGGTCTCACTCGATCAAAAAGTAGGAAATATATTAATCTATTGAACTAGAAGGGTTTGAAAGGTATCTAACACACATGTTTAGAGAAAATGGCGCATTGGCCATGCAGATCGGTATGGGAACTAGGAGTGCAAGTGTCAGGGAGAACGGAAGCGCTCAGATCTCGCAAAATATAGGGAATCTAGCGGTCTTACTCAAACAGACGGTAGGAAAGCTATTGATCTAGTGAACTAGAAGGCTTTGATAGGTATCTAATACACAAGTGTAAAGAAAATGGTGCATCGGCCAGTCTGGTCGGCATGCGCACTTATAGTGCAAGTGGGTCCAGGGAGAACGGAAACGCTCAAATCTTACAAATTACAGGGAATATAGCAGTTGCACTCAATCATAAGGTGGGAAATATATTAATCTTGTGAACTAGAAGGTTTTAAAAGTATCAAACGCACATGTATATAGAAAATCGTGCTGTTGGTTTGAGGGCCTAATAAACCCAAGCTATTAGGACTTAATCAAACTTAAAACTTCTCCTCGGGGTCACCTCCAAGGGTCCTTGGGTGCCTGGTACAAGACCAGCCCCTATCCTCGGGTCCAAGTTTGTAGAAAGAGGGGTCAATAATGACTTGTAAGCCAAGAATAACAAGAGTAGCTTGTACATCGCGCAGCATGCCGTGCAGACCGTCGATCGGATTAAGCTGAGAATTCGCTATATCGAAGCTCGCTCCAAGCGCTTTAAAATTAGCCAAGTTGCTAAGTTATGCCATTATAAAGTTATGGCTTGGACAGCGTTTGCCTAGCGCTGGGTTGCTAGCGTACTAGCGTTGACTCGGATAGCATTCCGCCGTCGAACCGCGTAGAAACGAAATTCCAGCGAGGAAGAAATTCGCTTGAATCAATTTGACTATCCAAAATAGAAACAGAGAAGGAATACGTAGCTAGAGCTAGCAAGGACCTTGGGAATCAACTAAGGAACAACCAGGGATGAACCCAAAAAAATCCAAGTAACAGAACCAACCTGGCTGGACAAAGTAGCAGGTGGTAGGTTGGTAAACAACCTCTGGTTCTATTTTTCTAACCTGGGGAAACAACAACCAGGTTCAGGTTCTAAAAACAGAACATGTTTTGTCTTTGCCCAACCAGCCAAATGCTGGTTCCGCTAGTTTCCCTGGCCTTGTAGCATGCAGATACAGACAAACAACATTCTACCTTCTCCTAAATTGTACCTCTATAGTGCATGCCCTGCTACACTATAGTCAACCAAACAAAACAGTACAATTTCGAGTTGGATATAACTGAATCTGCGCAACAATTTAAACCGAACCGCAAAGCTTCCATCTTGGGTTCCTTTGCGAGCTTGTCCTTTCCGCTTACGATGTTGTGCCGAAGCGCACATTGCGCGAGTACCTGCAAATGCTTCAAGCAAAAATTGCGATAGCGAACAAACACACGAACATTCCATTCACACGCAAATGCATTCGCACACGCATACTCGTACAAACAGACGGCAGGATGTCGTGCAATGTGAATTTGCACCCAACACACTCCCCCTCAGCCTGCCGGCTGCATCCCCATCATTTCATTCTAGATCATGCTCATTCCACTCACGTGCACACAACACGAATGAGGCTCATAAGCAAGTTTCTTGATGAGAAAGTCTGCTGGCTGCTGATGAGTCTTGATGTACAGTATATCGGATTCACCGTCCCCCTCTTCACCTCCTTACGCAGCCAGTGCCACTTGATTCGCATGTGCTTGTTCAGCTCCGTGAAGCTCAGTGTTCCTAGTTATACCAAAAGCCCCCTTGCTATCACAAAAAAGCGGCGTAGCGACCTTCTATTCCTGGCCAATCTCCTCTAACAGCCTCCTCAGCCAAATCACCTCCTTCACCCCATGGAACATCGCCATGTACTCTGATTCCACGGAAGAGAGTGCCGTCTCCGTCTGCTTCTTGGACCTCCAACTAACAGGTCATCCCTGAACCAGGCAAATGTATCCTGCCACAAAAGAGGAATCCTCCTTCTCAGAAGCCCACGTAGCATTGGTAAAGCAAGTGAGAAAGAGCTTGCCTTCTCCAAGCCTCTCCCCCTTCTCTTTCAGCACCTCAACCTCTCTCTGTGTCACCTGTGCAGATGCGGAGTATTGAACTCCAATGGTTGGGTGAGAGTTCAGGTACTTGACCACACGTTTAGCAGCATCCACCTGCTCCTCAGATGGATTCTGCACCACCCTAGCTAGCTGCCCAACCGAGAAAGAGATGTCGGGACTCGTATGAACCGCTGCATACAGGAGGCTGCCCACCAAGGACTGAAATTGCTGCTGCTCCTCAGCTTCAACCCCTTCATCCTCTGCAGCCTTCACAAGCTTGAAATCAACTGGCAGGGGAGTTGCAACCTTGCGCTCATTCTCAATCCCATACTTCTCCCCCAGCTTCTTGATGAACTTCTCCTGGTGCAGCTTCAACCACCTGTGATCTGGATCCCTCTCCACGTGCATCTCGAGGTAGGACTTTCCCTCCCCAAGGTTCTTGCACTTGAAGTTTTCCATCAGTTGCTGCTGCACTTTCTGGATCTCCTTTATGCTGCTGCTGAAGAGAAGAATGTCGTCCACGTAGACCAGAAACAGCACCAGCTCCTCTCCCTCCTCCTTGAGAAAGAGGCTCTCATCACAGCTGCTGGTCCTGAATCCCATCTCCTTTAAAACAGCTGCCAACTTCTGGTACCAGCAAAATGGCGCCTGCTTCAAGCCGTAGATGGACTTGTTGAGCTTGCACACCCTGCCTGTACCATCCTCATACCCACGCGGCTGCGTCATGTAAACCTCTTTTTTTTTGTAGGGGGTTTGGTAGTGGGAGCAAAGATCTCGTTTAAGTCTTGCTTCTCCTTCTGCTGAAACCCCTTAGCCACCAACCTACTCTTGTAGATGGTGACCTGCCCCTTGTGATCGGTCTTTATCTTCAGCACCCACTTGAACTGTACTGCTTTCTTTCCCTCCGGCAGCACCAGCAGATTCCATGTCCCATTTTCTAGCTGGCTCTGGTACTCAGCATCCCTAGAAGCTAGCCACTTGTCCCTAGAAGCCAGCCACTTGTCCCTATCTGGTCCAGCTAGTGCCTCCTCCATGCTAGCTGGTTCCTCTGGTGCAGGGGCAAGAAAACAGTATGCAGGCTCGTCCTCGTCATCTGGGTCATAGCCTTGTGGCAAAATCAGCAACGCCTCTTGATTCCCAAGCTGCTGCTCTGCTACATCAGCTCCTGCAGTCAGCTTCATTGTTGCCATGCGGGTGCGTCCTAGCCTAGAGATGGGTGTCTCCCATCCCTTCATAACGACACATTTCGGCTTCCTCCTTTGTGGTAGCTTAGGCACCTTAGTTTTGCCCTGGTGCTGCTCTCCTCCTTGAGATCCAGCAGCTCTACCACTAGCCTAAACACCATCTCCTCCTCCAGCAGGTGCCTCCTGCACCTTGTCTCCATCAACATCCCCTGCAGCTGTCTCCTCTCTGTCCTCCCACACACTTGGAGTCAGGTCCAGCTGCATGGTGATCTGCTCCATCTGCTTCGAAACCTTTGCCTCCAGCTGTTTCTCCCAGCTCTCATACATCATGCCCTCAATGAATTTTACATCCCTGCTGTCAAACATGACACCCTTGGATGGTTCCCACAACAGCCATCCCTTGCTCTCAGCAGCCAGCCCCAAATGCACACACCAGATTGCACTCGCCCCCAACTTACTTCGGTAGGTTTTGGGGACGTAGGCGACTGCGATACAACCAAACACCCTTAGCTTGTCCACCGGCGGCTTCCTTCCAAACCACCTCTCCAACGGCACGCTCGAGTCATCACCAACCTTGGTGAGTACCCTGTTCCTAGCCACGGTAGCATGCCGGACAGCATGGGGCCACATGGCGTTACCCAAACCAGATTCTATAAGCAGCGCCCTAGCTGTCTCTAGAATGGTCCGGTTCGCCCGTTCAGCTACACTGTTGGACTGTAGGGTTTAAGCCGTGGTCAGCTCCCTCTGAATGTCATGCTTCTTGAGCCAGGTCGTCATCTCAACTGCAAGAAAGTCACCACTCGGTCTGTCCTAATCCGCTTCACTACACACTCCGCTTGCTTCTCCACGAATGGCAGCCAATCGTCCCGTATCGTGGAGGCGGCGTGGTCCTTCTGCTTCTGAGGATGCGCCCACATCGGCGTGCTCTAGTCATCTACTATAGTTAGGAAATACTGCTCCCCTTTGTGCCCTCGCACCGGAAGCGCCCCCACTAAGTCCATGTGGACCAGCTCCAAAGGCTTCTTGCTCCTGCCAGCGACACTATGGAAGGGGAAACGGGTAAACATTGAGAGCAAACAGATTTTACAGTTGTCATCGGATGGCTTTCCATTCAGCTTCAAGCCCTTAATGGCTCTATCCTTCTCCGGCAGCTTCAATAAAGGCATTGCTACATGCCACAACCGTCGGTGTGCCGTTGCCCAATCTGTCTCCCAACATCTGGCCGACACTTTCACACCAACCCTTCCATCTGCGTTGCACTCCCCCTGGGATGCAGACCCCTCTCTAGCCTGCCCCCCACCGTGCCACGCCAGGGCCGGCAGCTGCCACATGGATCTATAGACATCCTTGCTCTCGTGTATATCCCAAGTGCTCACCCCACCCTTGGCAAGCTTACGGAGAGAAATCAGATTTGCCTTGAGGTCAAGGACGAGGAGAACATCGTGCAACACCCTCGGCTTGCCATCCTCATTGATCGGTGCAGTGCGTACGTCGTCCAGCAGGTCCTGGTGCGGCGTCATCGTCCAAGCAGCGCCCGTGTCCAACACCCAAAAGTCCAGGGGGTGCGGCTCCGCTCCAACCTTTGCAATGCTGTCTCATTCCTCCTCCTGCTCTCCAATATGGAAGAACTGGCCCGCAGCGCACTCCTCCTTCTCCTCAACACCGCCGTTGCCCGTCGGACGAATCAGCGACCATGTTCGCACCGTTTTTCTGGTTCCTTCGCGCGCCGCCATCTTAGTGACGATTCGGGGGGGGTCCATCCATCGGGTTTCTTATAGCACAAAAACCAGGGGTGCCCCTCCTTCTCACAATACCAGCAACTCCCTTTCATTTTGCCACCAGCACCTGACTTGCCCGCACGTCCAGATTTCGCACCTCAACCCCAACTGGTACCTCCTTGTTGGTCGTTGGAGTCGTTGTCCTTCTTTGCACCACGTCCAGCACCACCGAAGCCACGTCCTCTGCCACGTCGGCTCCCTTGCATCCCATAGCCGCTGCTGCCGTCGTCTCCACCCCTCAATTGGCGGCGACGGAAGTCCTCCTCTAGAATCTTCGTCCGCACCCACTCGAGCGTCTACAAGCTTTAGTTGTGCGGCAGGCTCAATACAAGAACAGGCGTAAATAATAAGGCCCTCAATCCAAGAATAATAAGGCCCTCAAGCATAAATAAGAACAGCCTTTTCCTGATAGGCGTCTACATGATCGTAAATAGAAGCCACGATTCCGGCAGCAACAACAGCATTTTCAAACACTTCGTCTGCTCTGGATAGGTGGTGATTCCCGCAATCGCCAGCTTCTCGTAGAGATCGCCTATCTTGTCCAGAACAGGTTGCACCGGCTCTCCCTCGCTCAAGCGCAACGCGGACAGCTCCCTCTCCATCATTAGTGACGCCGCGATGGAGGTAGGGGCGTGCAGCTCCTTCAACACGGTCCACGCCTTCGGACCGCAATCAACCTTCGGCAGCAGGTGCATGATGTGGTGACGCTGGTTCAGCTCCAAACTCTGCGACATCAAGTAGTAGCCAGCCGAGGCGCGCTCGTCCTAATCGTCCTGCAGCGCGGGGTCACTCGGTCTAGGCTCCTCCCCAGTCATTAGTTTCAGCAAACCGATCTGACGGAAATAAAGTTGCATTTTCCAGGCCCAATCATCATAGCCCTCACCATTGAACTTCTCGACGGTGAAGTTCTTCAGCACCTCCTTGATCAGCGAGCCCTGGTTGTTTCGCGCTCCCCTTGGTGCCAAAAGACCAGAATCTTGTCTGCCGCTACGATCTTGGGCCAAAGATTCACCAGCTCCCGCCGATGTATTGCCCACCATAGCTACCTATAACGAGGATCACTATAACGCAGCTCTCATACCAGCATGTTGGTGTAAGGGCCTAATAAACCCAAGCTATCAAACTTTAAACCGCTCCTCGAGGTCACCTCCAAGGGTCCTTGGGTGCCTGGTACAAGACTAGCCCCTATCCTTGCATTCGAGTTTGTAAAGAGAGGGATCAAGAATGACTTACCAAAAATGACAAAAGTACCTTGTACATCGCGCAGCGTGCCATGCAGACCGTCGATCGGATTAAGCTGAGAAATTTCTATATCAAAGCTCGCTCCAAGCTCTTTAAAATGAGCCAATTTGCCTCACGATAAGTTCAGCCTTTATGAAGTTATGGCTCGAACAGCAACGTTTGCCTAGCGTTGGAGTGCTAGTGTACTAGCGTTGACTGAGGTAGCATTCCATCGTCGAACCGCGTAGAATGAAATTCCAACGAGGAAGGAATTCGCTTGAATCAATTTAACGATATCCAAAATACAAGCAGAGAAGGAATAAATAGCTATAGCTAGCAAAGTTTGAAAGGTATCAAACGCACATGTTTAGAGAAGATCGTGCATTGGCCAGGCAGGTCGGTATAGGAACTTAGAGTGCAAGTGTCAAGGAGAACGGAAACACTCATATCTTGCAATGTAGGTGGAATATAGCGGTCTCACTCGATCAAAAGGTGGGTAAACATATAAATCTAGTGAAATAGAAAGGGTTTTCAAGGTATCTAACGCACATGTATGTATAAAATGGTGCATCGGCCTGGCAGGTTGGAATGAGAACTTAGAGTGCAAGTGTCAGGGAGAATGGAAGCGCTTAGATCTTGCAAAGTACAGATATTTTGCAGTCTCACTCAATCAGAAGGTGGGAATTTTACTCATCTAGTGAACTAACAAGGTTTGAAAGGTATTAAACGCACATGTATAGAGAAAATGGTGCATCGGCCAGTCTGGCCGGCATGCGCACTTATAGTGCAAGTGGGGCTAGGGAAAACAGAAACGCTCAAATCTCACAAAGTACAGGGAATCTAGCAGTCTCACTCGATCAGAAGGTGTGAAATATATTAATCTAGTGAACTAACAAGCTTTGAAAGGTATCTAACGCACATTTATAGAGAAAATGGTGCATTGGCCAGGCAGGTCATGGGAAATTAGAGTGTAAGTGCCAAGGAGAACGGAAACGCTCAGATGTCACAAAATAAAGGGGATCTAGCGGTCCCACTCAATCAGACGGTAGCAAATATAATAATCTAGTGAACTAACAAGGTTTGAAAGGTATCTAACGCAAATGTATAGAGAAAATGGTGCATTGCTCAGGCAAGTCGGTATTTGAACTTAGAGTGCAAGGGTCAGGGAGAACAGAAACGATCATTTTTCGCAAAGTACAAGAGATCTAGCGGACTCACTCAAATAGAAGGTAGGAAATATAAAAATATAGTGAAATGGAAGGGTTTGAAAGGTATCTAACACACATGTACAGAGAAAATGGTGCATCAGCTAGTCTCGCCGGCATGCGCACTTATAGTGCAAGTGGGGCCACGGAGTACGGAAACGCTCAAATCTCGCAAAGTACAGGGAATCTAGCGGTCTCACTCGATCAAAAGGTGGGAAATATATCAATAGAGTGGACTAACAAGGTTTGAAAAGTATCTAACGCAGATGTATTTCAAGGTTTGAAATTGGTGTATTGGTCAAGCAGGTCGGTATGGGAACTTGGAGTGCAAGTGCTAAGGAGAACGGAAACGCTCATATCTCGCAAAGTACAGGGAATCTAGCGGTGTCACTCATCTCAAGGTAAGAAATGTATTAATCTAGTGATAAAACAAGGATTGAAAGGTATCTAATGCACATGTATAGAGAAACTGATGCATTGGCCACGCAAGTCGGCATGGGAATTTAGAGTACAAGTGCCAAGGAGAACGGAAATGCTCAAATCTCGCAAAGTACAGAGAATCTAGCGGTCTCACTTGATCATAAGTTAGGAGATATATTAATCTAGTGAAATAAGAAGTTTTGGAAGGTCTCTAATGCACATGTATAGAGACAATGGTGCATTGTCCAGGAAAGTTGGTTTGGGAACTTAGAGTGCAAGTGTCAGGGAGAACAGAAGAGCTCAGATCTTGCAAAGTACAGGGAATCTAGCGGTCTCACTCAAACAAAAGGTATGAAACATATTAATCTAGTAAAATAGAAGGATTTGAAAGATATATATTTCACATGTATACAGAAAATTGTGCATTGGCCAGTCTGGCCGGCATGCGCACTTATAATGCGAGTGGGGCCAGAGAAAACGGTGCATGAATCTCAAAAAGTGCAGGGAATCTAGCAGCCTCACTTGTTCAAACGGTGGGAAATATATTAATCTAGTGAACGAACAAGGCTTTAAAGGTATATAACGCACATGTATAGAGAAAATGGTGCATCTGCTAGGCATGTCGGTATGGAAACTTAGAGTGCAAGTGCCAAGGAGAATAGAAACGCTCATGTCTCGCAAAGTACAAGGAATCTAGCGGTCTCACTCGATCAGAATGTATGAAATATATTAATCCAGTGAACTAGCAATGTTTTAAAGGTATCTAACGCACATGTATAGAGAAAATGGTGCATTGGCCAGGCAAGTCGGTATGGGAACTTAGAGTGCAAATGTCAGGGAGAACGAAAGTGCTCAGATCTTGCAAAGTACAGGGAATCTAGCGGTCTTATTCAGACAAAAAGGTATAAAATATACTAGTCTAGTGAACTAGAAGGGTTTGAAAGGTATCTACTGCATATATATAGAGAAAACGGTGCATCGGCCAGTCTGGCTGGCATACGCACTTATAGTGCAAGTGGGGCCAAGGAGAACAGAAACGCTCAAATCTCACAAAGTACAGAAAACCTAGCGGTCTCACTCGGTCAGAAGGTGAGCCTTATATTATTCTAGTGAACTAAGAATGTTTGAAACGTATCTAATGCACATGTAAAGAGAAAATGGTGCATTGGCCAGGCAGGTCGGTATGGGAACGTAGAGTGCAAGTGCCAAGGAGAATAAAAACGCTCAAATCTTGCAAAGTACAAGAAATCTAGCGGTCTCACTCAATCAGAAGGTAGGAAATATATTAATCTAGTGAAATAACAAGGTTTGAAAGGTATCTAACGTACATGTATAGAGAAAATGGTGCATTGGCCAGGCAGGTCGGTATGGGAACTTAAAGTGCAAGTGTCAAATAAAATAAAAGCGCTCAGATCTCGCAAAGTACAGGGAATCTAGCGGTCTCATTCAAACAGAAGGTAAGGGAAAAAAAATCTAGTAAACTAGAAAGGTTTGAAAGGTATCTAACGCATATGTATAGAGAAAATGGTGCATTGGCTAGTCTTGACGGCATAGACACTTATAGTGCAAGTGGGGCCAGGGAGAACGGAAACGCTCAAGTCTCATAAAGTACAGGAAATCTAGCGGTCTCACTCGATCAGAAGGTAAGACTTATATTAATCTAGTGAACTAACAATGTTTGAAATGTATCTAACGCACATGTATAGAGAAGTGGTGCATTGGCCAGGCACGTCGGTATGGGAACTTAGAGTGCAAGTGCCAAGGAGCATGGAAACGCTCAAATATTGCAAAGTACTGGGAATCTAGTGGTCTCACTCGATAAAAAAATAGGAAATATGTTAATCTAGTGACCTACAAGGTTTGAAAGGTAGCTAACATACATGTATAGAGAAAATGGTGCATTGGCCAGGCAGGTCGGTACAGGAACTTAGAGTGCAAGTGCCAGGGAGAATGGAAGCGCTCAGATCTCTCAAAGTACAGGAAATCTAGTGGTCTCACTCAAACAGAAGGTAAGAAATATAAAAATCTAGTGAACTAGAAGGTTTTGAAAGGTATCTAACGCACATGTATAGAGAAAATGGTGCATCGGCCAGTATGGCCTGCATGCGCACTTATAGTGCAAATGGGGCCAGGGAGAATGGAAAATCTAGTGAACTAGAAGGTTTTGAAAGGTATCTAACGCACATATATAGAGAAAATGGTGCATCGGCCAGTATGGCCTGCATGCGCACTTATAGTGCAAATGGGGCCAGGGAGAATGGAAACGCTCAGATCTCGCAAAGTACAAAGAATCTAGCGGAATCACTCAATCAGTAGGTGAAAATTTTGTAAATCTAGTGAACTAAAAATGTTTGAAAGGTATCTAACGCACATGTATAGAGAAATTGGTGCATTGGCCATGCAGGTCAGTATGGGAACTTAGAGTGCAAGTGTCACGGAGAACGGAAGCGCTCAGATCTTGCAAAGTACATGGAATCTAATAGTATCACTCAAACAGAAGGTAGGAAATATATCAATATAGAAAACTATAAGGGCTTGAATGGTATCTAACGCACATGTATAGAGAAAATGGTGCATCGGCCAATCTCGCTGGCATGCGCACTTATAGTGCAAGTGGGGCCACAGAGAATGGAAATGCCTAAATCTCATCAATTATAGGGAATCTATCGGTCTCACTCTATCAGAAGGTGGATAAAATATCAATCTAGTGAACTAATAAGGATGGAAAAGTATCTAACGCACATGTATAGAGAAAATGGTGCATTGGCTAGGCAGGTCGGTATGGGAACTTAGAGTGCAAGTACCAAGGAGAACGGAAATGCTCAGATCTCAAAAAGTTCAGGGAATCTACCGGCCTCACTCGATCAGAAGGTAGGAAATATATTAACCTAATGAACTAACACGGTTTGAAAGGCATCTAACGCACATGTATAGAGAAAATGGTGCACTGGCCAGGAAGTTCAGCATGGAAACTTAGAGTGCAAGTGTCAGGGAGAACAGAAGAGCCCTGATCTCGTAAGTACATCGAACGCAGGTGTATAGAGAAGTGCATCGGCCAGTCTCGCCAGCATGCGCACTTATAGTGCAAGTGGGGCCAAGGATAACGGAAACGCTCAAATCTCACAAAGTACAAGGAATCTAGTGGTCTCACTCAATCCAACGGCAGAACTCCACGGAGAAGAGCTTGTCGTCGCCAGCGTGCACACAACACACAGCACGCCAGTCACCGCACCAGCCGTGCAGAAGGCACGGCGCCTACTGCTGCACGTCGTCATCACCGCCGCCGACGTCGGCCAGGCGCACTTGGCTGATTGCGACGGAGCACCGGTTGAAGGCCGGATAGTGTAGCGCCTTTGTCAGGAAGTCTGTCGACTGCTCAGAGGTCGGGATGTACTTAAACACAAAATTCCCGCGCTTCACCATGCGCTGCAGCCAGGCATATCGCCGCTCCATGTGCTTGAGGTTACCCTGCAACCCCAAGCCCTTTGCGACTGTGATGGCCGACTTGTTGTCCACCCGCAAGACGGTCGGCTTCCCAGCGTCCAGCAGCTGGAACTCTGCAAGGAGGAAGCGAAGTTGGCGTCCCTCCTTGCCGGCCTCAGTGGCCACCACGTACTCCGACTCGGTCGACGACAATGTCGCGCACTTGATGCGCTGGCTCGACCAGGAGACGGCAGCCCCTCCAAAGACGAACATGTAGCCACCTATTCTCATCCGGTTCTGCTTGTCGCCGGCGTCGTCGGCGTCTACGTAGCCGACCAACTTCAGCGACTTCGGTCCACGGCCAAACTCCAAGGCGGTGTGTCAGGTGTCAGCGAGGTAGGCAAGGCAGCGGTCGACCTCGCGCCAGTGTTGGTCGCTCCTCACTGTGAGGCCGCTCCCCAGCTTGCTGAAGGCGATGTCCGGCCTCGTCGTCGTCGCCGCAAACTGCAACGATCCGAACTTCTGCCGATACTCCTCATGGCTCTCCAGAGCCTCCTCGTTGTCGAACGTCAGCTCGAAGTGGGCGTCGATGGAGACCGGCGTCTTTGGGATGCGCCCGGTCTGCTCCTCATCGATGAAGCGCCTACGCAGCTTGTCGGCGTAGCCTTGCTGGTGCAGCCACAGCTTCCTCGCCGGCCTGTCGCGCACGATCTCCAGCCTGAGGTACTTTACGACCGGGGAAATCTCGAAGGCGGCCTCCAGCAGCTCCTTCAGCATTGTGGTGCTGCTGCTCACGGCGAGCAGGTCGTCGACGTAGACCAGCACCCAGCAGGCCACTCCGTCGTCGCCGACCTTGAAGTACAACGCCTCGTCGACCTGGCTCTTCTTCCAGCCAGCGTCCACCAGCACGGCGTCGAGTGCCCGGTACCACAGCAGCGGCGACTGCTTCAGCCCATACAGGCTCTTCAGCAGCTTGCACACCCGGCCGGTCCCGTCGTTGTAGTAGTCCGGCTGGTACATGTACAGCACCCAGTCAATGCAGCTTGCTCTGCAGGAAGGCGTTCTTCATGTCGAGTTGCATCAAGTTGAGGTGAAGGATGGCGACAATGCTGAGGAAGATCCTCAGCGTGACGTAGCTGCTCACCGGCGCGTACGTCTTGTCGTAGTCAGCGCCATACACCTACGTGAAGCCCTTCACGACCAGCCTCGCCTTCTCGTGCTCGACGGTGTCGTCGATGTGGTACATCGTCATTAGCACCCTCCGGTTCTTCATGTTGTTCACCCCGAGGGGGCGCTCAACCAGCACGCACGTGTTGTTGGCCACCGGCGACTCGCTAGACGTAACGCCGGCCACCGGTGATGCTACCAATCGGTGCCTCAGGCGACGTCCCACTGCTCCCCTCATCGCCGGAGGCCGGCATCGGCGCCAGCTCATGCAGGTCGGCTACGAGGGGTGGGGTTGTAGGGGTAGGGGAGGGGGAAGGACTTCCTCGACGTCCTCATCAGCAAGCTCACCATCCTCGGCAGGCAATTGGAGTGGCGCCGTGGAGGTGTCCGACGGCGGGTTAGCCTTCGTCCACCCCGACGCTGGCCCGTACTCTGACTTCCACACCTCCATCAACATTCTCTCGTAGAACACCACGTCCGATGTGGTGACCATCTTGTTGTCAGTGAGGTCCAGGATCTCCCAACCCTTGTTCTCCTCCGACACACCGAGATGAAGGCCCCACCTGGCCTTGGGCTTCAGTTTTCCGCTGCGCTGCTGCTCGGGGACTAGGAACTGCACCATGCTGCCCCAAACACAAGCAAGCATCAAGTCCGGCTTCTTGCCAGTCAGTAGCTGGTATGGCGTCGTCCCTGACGGCAGCGACGACCTCTCTAGGAAGTTGCGCACCCATACAGTCTGCCGCAGAGTGAGGTGCCACCAGTGGTGCTGCACGCCCATGTGCAGCAGCATCGTCCGCACCGACTCCACCACCGTCCTCATCTCCTGCTCCGCCATGCCGTTCTGCTGCGGGGTGTACGGGCAGGTGAGGTCGTGGAGGATGCCCTTGCTGTCCACAAAGTCAGTGAACTGCTTCTCGAGGAACTCCCCACCGCGGTCAGAGCGCAGCATGAACACCGACTCCTTCGTCTGCCGCTCCACCAGCAGTAGCCACTTCTCGAACTCCCTCAACACGTCTGACTTCTTGGCGACCGGCCTCACCCACACGTAGCGGGTCTTGCGGTCCTTCAGCAGCAAGAAGTAGAAGCTGTAATCCTTGGCGGCCACCTGGAACGGCCCGCACAGGTCGATGTGCACGACGGCCAGGGCTTCGTCGGCGTCCGAGCCCTTGTCGGGGAACGTGTGCCGCGACAGCTTCCCGCAGACGCAGGAGACACACGGAGAGTTTGTGCTGGCTGAGCTGCGAATCATGTCGACGCGAACGTGCGCAAGCCTCGCGTGCCACCGGTTCGGCGTCGACTTCGTCGCCGAGCCACCACCGCAGTCGGCGCCGGCACCGACTTCATCGAGCTCGCCGAGCACAGACGAAGGTCAGTGCAAAGAACCGGGCCGGTGTACCCCGCCTTTCTGAGAACGTCCCCTCCTGCCCGTAACGAGCAGCATCTTGTCTTGTCAGCCTGCAGCTTTATACCGCTTTCCTGCAGCTGGCCAGCTGACAACAGGTTCGCATGCACGCCCGGGACGTACAGCACGTCGGGGATGAGTACCTGCTTCCCGGCCTCCCCCTGCAGAGCAACGATGCCACGGCCTTCGACGGTCTGCAGAGCCCCGTTGAAGCCACGCACGTGCTTGGCGTCGCCGCTAGACCCCAAGTCGACGAAGGTCTCCTTCATCTCCATCAGGTGGTGCGAGCAGCTTTTGTCGAGCAAGACCACCGCCAGGTTCGCCAGCACGGTTGCCGCCACCGCCTAAAAGTCTTCGCCGGCCTCCGGCGCCAGCGAGACGGTCGGCTCTACGACGCCGACCAGCGAGCACGATGCCTCCCCGTCGCCTCACCCCTTGCCACCAGAAGGGGAGTAGACGTCCTTCGCCGACATCAACTTGGTCGACTGCTTCTCCTTGCGCGGCTTGCTCTCCCGACGTGGGCGAAGACCAGCCGACCTCCCGCAGCCTCCCTTGGTGTCGTCACATTGGAGTCGTCACAGTCGGGGCTTTCGAAGGAGAGGTGGTTGTGTTCGCCGCACAGCCAACACTCCTGGGGTCGACCTCCTCCTCCACGACCGCTACCCTTGGCCGACTTCCCCTTATCGGCGTCATTGGCCTGCTTGCCACCTCCGCCATCACCGCCGCCATGCTTGTCACGCTGCCCCGGCCAACCTCCTTGCTTCGACGGGGCGACGTAGTTCGCCTGCGGTAGGAACTCCGTGGACCTCTCGGCCTCTTGCATCGCCTCGTCCCTGAGAATGTTCAAGGTCAGCGAGTCCACGTTGAGCAACTCCCGCATGCCCAGCACTACTAGCAATCGGCGCATCAGGTTGTAGCCGCTCGGGAGCCCCTTTACGACGTGCGTTATGTACGACGCCGTGGAGTACTGGACGCCGGCCAAACGCATGCTGGCAAGAAGTCGCCGAGCCTGGTTGCAGTAGTCGTTCGCTGTCTCCTGCTCGCCCATCCGCAGGTGCGTCATCTGCTCCTCCAGCTGGCCGATGTACAGGTCGTCGGTGACCTGGTACGTCGACGTGATGAACTGCCACGCCCGGTGGCCGGCGTCTAGGTGACTCCGGCACGACTTCAGGGCGATCTGCACCACAGGCGAGCAGCATCGCAAGACCCGCTACCAAAATCCCTCTTCACCACTGGTTCTCCTCCTCCTCCAACCCACCTAGCATCGTCCGTGCCTCCACCTCCTTGTCAGCCGTTGTCTGCGCCGTTGGTTCCTCCCACTCACCCCTGGCCTGGTCAAAAATCATGCCTGGTCTGGCCACTCCCCTCAGCTCCATAAATCCTCTCGCCTGTTCGTAGGACACCAAGGTCGGTCATGCTTGCCTTGGTTCCCCCACCTTGTTACACGAGTACTGCGTGGGATGATTAGATGGGTCACCAGTGCCGCCAACCTTCCTGGTTCCAGTATATCCGCCACTAGCCTGGCCTTTGGCCTCTCCATCTGCAATAGCTGGTAAAGTAACGCTGCTTCCGGCACCATGTTCTGCCAGTAACGCCTGGACCAGTGTGACCTGCTTCTGTTCTGCCTCCCATGCAGTGCCTGTCCCCAGCTCTACTTAAATTTCTTCGTTTGCTGCTTGTGCTGCCAGTTGGGCATCATCCCCCATGTCCAAGTTCTCGATGATGTACATAACTTCCCCTTGCCTCCTTTTGATAATCTGCAGCACCCGCACCAACTCTCGAAATTGTCCACTCCATGCATCCTCCATTCCTCGCCCTCTTCCAGCCTTGGAGTAGTCCCGAGCACCAAATCGATCCTTCCCTATTCGGCTAACAGCCCGTCATCAGTCTTCTCCACTCGTCGACACAACCATTCCGCCCCTCGCTCCGCTGCCCCCACCATCATTTGCTCGGGGTATCGGTCCTTTGGCAACTTGATGTGATGCCATGCCATCAGATTCGCCTTGACATCGTTGTCCATGTAGAGGTAGGTACTGACGAAGTGCCCCGTCTTTAGTAAAGCCGCCAGTCCAGTAGCAATTCCCCCGTACAACTCTACTGTCACTACTGGCTTCAGAAAAGCCCTTAGATTCAACTGTGGCTTCTATAAGTTGTCGCTCATGCCCCAAATCTCCTCGTACTGCCTCCTGGCAGCTAGCGTTTGATCCATTTCCTTCAACCTCAGCACTCCCACCTCCTTCTCTAAGAGTCGTTCCACCGCCTGATAGGCTTCCTTCGGCTCCTGTTGAATGAATTTCACGGGTAGTTGAGCCAGGGGTCTGACATGCTCCCAATACGTCACCCGATACAGCAGCTTCTCCCATATGCAGAAAGTCATACCAATGGCGAACAGGTATTCCACTCCCAGTGCATCCTCACTATGCTCTCCTCCTTTTGCTCTTGTTGAATGACAATCTACATCATACCATGCGTCCTATGCATCCATTTCGCAGCACCTCCATCCGCCGTCATGAGCAGATCACCTTCCTGCATCACCCGTTCTTCCAGGTCCAATCCCAGTAGCCTCGTCATGGGAGCCCCGTGCGCCACTGTCCAGTATGGCTTACTTGACCTTCACTTCTCACACAGTCATGACATCCCTTTGCTACCACCAAAACAGACGGTTGGCACGCCATCCTCTCCAATGGATGCCAGCAAGGTTCTCTGTCCCCCGTCTCCCTCCGCTACTCTCGCCTGGCCCCCTTCTACCGTTAAATCCTGCTCCCTCGGGAAGTAGCGCTGCCTGGCCCGCAACCCCAGCTCGTCTCTCTCCTGCGCCAGTCGTGCCATCGGTGCAAAACTGCCCGTTTCTTCCTCTTCATCCAGTTTGGACAACATTGCTGTCCCTTTCGCAACTGCTCCTTCCATTTCTTGCAATTGGCGCTGCAGATGCGCAATCTGAGCCCGCAGTTCTTCTGGATCTCGTCGTTGCCTTCCTTCCTGATCCGCGACATAGCATTCCTTTTCCGCATGCCCTTTTCGTCCGCACCTCTCGCATGTTGGGAAGTCTGGGCAGTCCCGTCGTAGGAGCAGTTCACTACTACAGAATGAACATGCTGGTGGGTTGCAGCGCACGTGACGCAGGTGCCCCGTACGTCTACAATTTTGACACTGCTTTTCCTCCCCCATTCGGCGCGGGGGTCGTTCTCGGTCAGCCGGAGTCGCCGCCCATGCTAGCCAACAGCGATTACCACTCCGCTCAAACGTCCTGTCGATTTCGTATATGCGGCTACCTTCTCCACACGCTTCACTACCTCGTATGCTTCCTTTAGGGAGGCATGTGCTCCCATGTCAAACAAGCGGACTTGTACATCCCTCTACAGTTCGTAATGGAGCTCGTTGAGAAACTTGCTGACAACCCTGCTCTCGTCTTGGCATACCATATCCTCCGCCAACTCCCTAAGCGACCATAGTACGCCAGCAATGATTCCCCCGTTTGCCGCTTAAAATTGCGAAACTCCGCCACTCTTTTCGGCATATATGCTAGGGATTATTCCTCCGACATGCCCAAGAAGCGCGTCGTCGGATCTCTCTCCCCCGGTGCTGCCCTGGTAGTCCATTTGAGCAGTTTGCATCGACTGTTGCGATAGTACGTCTCCACTTCTCTCGTCAAAGTATTTGCCAGGCCCCTGAAAAACTCTTTTGGGTCAAGCTGGTCCCGCTTCCATCTGGCTCGAAGGTTTTCCAGTTGCATCATGTAATTTTTTATTGAGGGACCCTGTCACATGTCGCCCAAGAAGTGTTCTGGCACCTCAATCTTTGGCACAAGAGTGTACTTCCATCGCTGCGCCGGCAGTTCTTCATATCTTCAACCTTGTATTCAGCTCTCGATCAGGTATGCATTGTGTAGCATCTTGATTGTTTGTATGTGATAAGCACGTATCAGCTTATCCACATCTCTGCATTACCTACTAGCTATGGCAATCACTTGCTTGTACTGGCGTAGGTCTCACGTCTGCACTGAGTGATGCAATTTCGTGACATTAACATAGAAGATACAAACTGTGCATAATCAATTGTCCATAACCCCTATAACATCCTAGCTATCCTCCACCTATTGCTACTCCCCAAGCCTTGATTGGGAACGAAGGACACTTTGCAACAGTGTAGGGTCAATCTTCCCTCATCCTCCCACCGCCACTTAGCCACCCTTCTTCCAGCCTCCAGCTCGTACCTGTAACTCCAACTGGGTCGTGCAATCAATCTCCCAAACAGAAAACATGCTCACACATGCGCACTTACACGAAGCAACAGCAGGGACATCTAGGTGTTCTTCCCGCCTCTCCCACCCTCCCTTCCCCATTGCCAGCTCAGCTGCCCTTTAGGCTGCCTTGTCCCTTGCCCTCAATCCCTTCTCCTTGGTAAATGCTTCCTTCTGCTATATCAAGATATACAACATGTACACTTCCTTAACTCTACCTTCGTCATGCGACATAACGCACTTACACTTAGTACATACCGTGTGTGTAAGTAACGCACTTACTCTTACGGGTATAAAATGCATTTAACAATTAGTATCAACCATACAGTTAAGTAACAAACTTACACTTCCATACAAGTAAGTAACACACTTGCCCATAGTACCAACCATACATGTAAGTAACGCAATTACACTTAGTACCAACTATTTGGGTAAGTAACACAATTACTCTTAGTACCAACCGTAAGGGTAAGTAACGCACTTCTACTTAGTACTAACCATACGGGTAAGTAACACACTTTCTTTTAGTACCAGCCATACTGCTAAGTAACGCACTTACTCTTAGTACCGAACATAAAAGTAAGTAACGCAACTACACTTCCATGCAGATAGGTAAGTAACACACTTACTCTTAGTACCAACCATAAGGGTAAGTAACGCACGTACACTTAGTACCAACCATAAGAGTAAGTAATGCACATACTCTTAGTACCAACCAAAAGGGTAAGTAATGCACTTACACTTAGTACCAAGCATACGTGTAAGTGACACGCTTACTCTTAGCACCCACCTGTTATGGTAGTAACGCACTTAGTCTTCTTAGTACCAACGATAAGGGCAAGTAACGCACGTATACTTAGTACCAACCATACAGGTAAGTAATGCACTTATTCTTAGAACCATGTAACGCACTTATCCTTAATACCAACCGCAAAGATAAGTAACTCACACTAAATACAAACCATGCGGGTAAGTATCACATTTTCTCTTGGTACCAACCACAAGAGTAAGTAACACACTTACACTTTCATTCGGGTAAGTAACACACACTCTCTTAGTACCAACCATAAGGGTAAGTAATGTACTTACTCTTAGTACCAACCTTATGTCTAAGCAACGCACTTACTCTTAGATTCCACCTGTTAGAATTGTTTATTCTTATATAACAGCATGCATAACTGCTACTGTAGTACCATCTAGGTTCTATTGTTGTTGGTGTAGCCCCCTTCCCACCTTCTATAACATGTACCCTTGCTTGTTAGTGAACCCCTAGCTATGACTCCTTGCCTTAGCTCCTTTTTCAACATGTTATCAAGAATAGGTTCCGTCCTAGCCTAAAAACGTGCCTCGTGATGCGCCCCGTAACCTGCCCCATAACAATCTATAGTACAATTAGGGTAACACTCACCGACCTACTTCGGAAAGGCGTAGAGTACGTTTGGGGTCCAGCGCAGCAGCAGGCGTTCGAGCAGATGAAGCAGTCGCTCACGTCTTCACCGACACTGTCGTACCCCGATCCCACTCGCCCGTACGTTGTAGTGACCGATGCATCAGATCAGGCCGTTGGAGCAGTGCTTCTTCAGGACCAAGGACGCGGGTTCCACCCGATCGCGTACGAGTCGCGTAAGCTGAGGGGAGCGGAGTTGAACTATCCCATACACGACAAGGAGGCGCTCGCGATCATCCATGCGTATTGTTGGGTGCAAATGCACATTGCACGACATCCTGCCGTCTGTTTTGTACGAGTATGTGTGTGCGAATGCATTTGGGTGTGAATGGAATGTTCGTGTGTTTGTTTGCTTTCGCAATTTTCGCTTGATGCATTTGCAGGTACTCGCGCAATGTGCGCTTCGGCACAACATTGTACGCGCTATGAACAGTGCAAGCAGAAAGGACGAGCTCGCAAAGGAACCCAGGATGGAAGCTTTGCAGTTCGGTTGAGTTGATTGCGCAGATTCAGTTCTATCCAACTCAAAATTGTACTGTTTTGTTTGGTTGACTGTAGTGTAGCAGGGAAGGCACTATAGGGGTACAATTTAGGTGAAGGTTGGATGTTGTTTGTCTGTATCTGCATGCTACAAGGCCAGGGGAAACCAGCAGAACCAGCATTTGGCTGGTTGGGCAAAGACAAAACAGGTTCTGTTATTAGAACCTGAACCTGGTTGTTGTTTTCCCAGGTTGGAAAAACAGAACCAGAGGTTGTTTACCAACCTACCACCTGCTATTTTGTCCAGCCAGGTTGGTTCTGTTGCTTGGAATTATTTGGGATCATCCCTGGTTGTTCCCAGGTTGATTCCCAAGGTCCTTGCTAGCTAGAACTATTTAATCCTTCTCTGTTTGTACCTGAATATAGTCAAATTGATTCAAGCGAATTCCTTCCTCGCTGGAATTTCGTTTCTGCGCTATTCGACGGCGGAATGCTACCCGAGTCAACGCTAGTATGCTAGCACTCCAACGCTAGGCAAACGCTGTCCGAGCCATAACTTAGTAATGGCAGAACTTTTCGCGAGGCAACTTGGCTCATTTTAAAGCTCTTGGAGCGAGCTTCGATATAGCGAATTCTCAGCTTAATCCGACCGACGGTCTGCACGGCACGCTGCGCGACGTTCAAGGTACTCTTGCTGTTTTGACTAAGTCCTTCTTGATCCCTCTCTCTACAAACTCGGACCCGAGGATAGGGGCTGGTCTTGTACCAGGCACCCAGGGACCCTTGGAGGTGACCCCGAGGAGAGGTTTTAAGTTTGGTTAAGTCCTAATAGCTTGAGTTTATTAGGCCCTTACACCAACAAGCTGGTATCAGAGCTGCGTTATAGTGATCCTCGTTATAGGTAGCTATGGCGGGCAACACCTCGGCGGGAGCTGGTGAATCTTCAGCCCAAGATCGTAGCGGCAGCCAAGATTCTGGTCTTTCAGCGCCAAGGGGAGCGCGAACAAACCAGGGCTCGCTTGTCAAGGAGGTGCTGAAGAATTTCACCGTCGAGAAGTTCAATGGTGAGGGCTATGATGATTGGGCCTGGAAAATGCAATTATATTTCCGTCAGATCGGTTTGCTGAAACTAATGATTGGGGAGGAGCCTAGACCGAGTGACCCCACGCTGCAGGAAGATTGGGACGAGCGCTCCTCGGCTGGCTACTATTTGATGTCGCAGAGTTTGGAGCTGAACCAGCGTCACCACGTCATGCACCTGCTGCCGGAGGTTGAATGCGGTCCGAAGGCGTGGACCGTGTTGAAGGAGCTGCACGCCCCGACCTCCATTGTCGCAACGTTGATGCTGGAGAGGGAGCTGTCCGCGTTGCGCCTGAGCGAGGGAGAGCCGGTGCAACCAGTCCTGGACAAGATGCGCGACCTCTACGCGAAGTTGGCGACCGCGGGAATCACCTACCCGGAGCAGACCAAGTGCTTGAAGATGCTCTCGCTGCTGCCAGAATCGTGGCTTCAATTTACGAGCGGATTGAGCCTGCCGCAGAACCAGAGCTTGTGGACGCTCGAGTGGGTGCGGACGAAGATTCTGGAGGAGGACTTCCGTCGCCGCCAACTGAGGGGTGGAGACGACGGCAGCAGCGGCTACGGGATGCAAGGGAGCCGACGTGGCAGAGGACGTGGCTTCGGTGGTGCTGGACGCGGTGCAAAGAAAGACGACGACTCCAACGACCAACAAGGAGGTACCGGTTGGGGTCGCGGTGCGAAATCTGGACGTGGGGGCAAGTCGGGTGCTGGTGGCAAAATGAAAGGGAGTTGCTGGTATTGTGAGAAGGAAGGGCACCCCTGGTTTTTGTGCTATAAGAAACCCGATGGATGGACCCCCCAGAATCGTCACCAGGATGGCGGCGCGCGGAGGAACCAGAAAAACGGCGCCAACATGGTCGCTGATTCGTCCGACAACAACCCGAAGGGCATCGGCGGTGCGGAGAAGAAGAAGGAGCGCACCGCGGGCCAATTCTTCCATGTGGGAGACAAGGGGGAGCAAGGAGACGCCTCTGCCAAAGTTGGAGCAGAGCTGCACCCCCTAGACTATTGGGTGTTGGACACAGGCGCTGCTTGGACGATGACGCCGCGCAAGGACCTGCTGGACGAAGTACGAGCTGCACCGATCAATGAAGTGTGCTCCGCCTCTGGACACATGTTGAAGGTGGCTGGTGCGGGACGAGCTGCGTTTAAGGGAGCGGATGGCAAGCCGGTGGTGCTGCACGACGTTCTCTTCGTCCCCGACCTGAAGGCCAACCTTATCTCCCTCCGTAAGCTTGGCAAGGCTGGGGTGAACACCAACACGGATGGGGCACGCACTTATAAGGGGAAGCTGGGCAATCGGGTGCTTTGGGATCTGCACGAGAGCAAGGACGTGTACAGATCTATGTGGCAGCTGCCGGCCCTGGCGTGGCATGGAGAGGGGTCTGCATCCCAGGGGGAGTGCAATGCCGTTGGAGGGGTTGGTGTGAAAGTGTCGGCCAGATCTGGGGAGACAGATTGGGCAACGGCACACCGGCGCTTAGGGCATGTGGCAATGCCTTTGCTGAAGCAGCTGGAGAAGGATGGAGCCGTTAAGGGTCTGAAGCTGAACGGACAGCCACCCGATGACAACTGTGAAATCTGTTTGCTTTCAAAGTTCACCCGTTTCCCTTTCCATAGTGTGGCTGGCAGGAGCAAGAAGCCTTTGGAGCTGGTCCACATGGACTTGGTGGGGCCGCTGCCGGTGCAAGGGCACAAGGGGGAGCGGTATTTTCTTACAATTGTGGATGACTGGAGCAGGCTGATGTGGGCGTATCCGCTGAAGCAGAAGGACCACGCCGCCTCCACGATACGGGACGATTGGCTGCCATTCGTGGAGAAGCAGGCGGAGTGTGTAGTGAAGCGGATTAGGACAGACCGGGGTGGTGAGTTCCTTGGAGCTGAAATGACGGCCTGGCTCAAGAAGCAGGGCATCCAGAGAGAGCTGACCACGGCTTATACCCCACAGTCCAATGGTGTAGCAGAACGGGCAAACCGGACCATTCTGGAGACAGCTAGGGCGCTGCTCATAGAATCTGGGCTGAGCAATTCTATGTGGCCTCATGCTGTCCGGCACGCCACTGTCGCTAGGAACAGGGTGCTCACCAAGGTTGGGGATGACTCGTGGGTGCCATTGGAGAGGTGGCTTGGGAGGAAGCCGCCGGTGGATATGCTGAGGGTGTTTGGCTGCATGGCAGTCGCCCACGTCCCCAAGACCTACCGCAGTAAGTTGGGGGCGAGTGCAATCTGGTGTGTGCATTTGGGGCTGGCTGCTGAGAGCAAGGGATGGCTGCTGTGGGAACCATCCAAGGGTGTGTTGTTTGACAGCAGGGATGTGAAATTCATTGAGGGCATGATGTATGGGAGCTGGGAGAAACAGCCGGAGGCAAGGGTGTCCCAGCAGATGGAGCAGATCACCATGCAGCTGGACCTGACTCCTAGTGTGTGGGAGGAGGGAGAGGAGGCAGCTGCTGGAAATGGTGATGGAGAGAAGGTACAGGAGGCATCTGCTGGTGGAGAAAATGGTGCAGAATCCATCAGAGGAGCAGGTGGATGCAGCTGAGCGTGTGGTGAAGTACCTGAACTCTCACCCAAGCATTGGAGTTCAATACTCCGCATCTGCACAGGTGAAGCAGAAAGGGGTGGAGGTGCTGAAAGAGAAGGGGGAGAGGCTTGGAGAAGGCAAGCTATTTCTCACTTGCTTTACCGATGCTACATGGGCTTCTGAGAAGGAGGATTCCTCATCTGTGGGAGGATACATCTGCGTAGTTGGGGGAGGACCTGTTAGTTGGAGGTCCAAGAAGCAGACGGAGACGGCACTCTCTTCCGTAGAATCAGAGTACATGGCGATGTTCCATGGGGTGAAGGAGGTGATTTGGCTGAGAAGGCTGTTAGAGGAGATTGGCCAGGAGCAGAAAGTTGCTACGCCGCTGTTTTGTGATAGCAAGGGGGCTCTTGGGATGGCCAGGAACGCTGTGCTTCATGGCCTGAACAAGCACATGCGTATCAAGTGGCACTGGCTGCGTAAGGAGGTGAAGAGGGGGACGGTGAATCCAATCTACATCAAGACTCACCAGCAGCCAGCAGACTTTCTCACCAAGAGGCTTGCGGATGAGCCTCATTGGCGTTGTGTGCGCATGAGTGGAATGAGCATGAACTAGCATGGAATGACGGGGATGCAGCCGGCAGGCTGAGGGGGAGTGTGTTGGGTGCAAATGCACATTGCACGACATCCTGCCGTCTGTTTTGTACGAGTATGTGTGTGCGAATGCATTTGGGTGTGAATGGAATGTTCGTGTGTTTGTTTGCTTTCGCAATTTTCGCTTGATGCATTTGCAGGTACTCGCGCAATGTGCGCTTCGGCACAACATTGTACGCGCTATGAACAGTGCAAGCAGAAAGGACGAGCTCGCAAAGGAACCCAGGATGGAAGCTTTGCAGTTCGGTTGAGTTAATTGCGCAGATTCAGTTCTATCCAACTCAAAATTGTACTGTTTTGTTTGGTTGACTGTAGTGTAGCAGGGAAGGCACTATAGGGGTACAATTTAGGTGAAGGTTGGATGTTGTTTGTCTGTATCTGCATGCTACAAGGCCAGGGGAAACCAGCAGAACCAGCATTTGGCTGGTTGGGCAAAGACAAAACAGGTTCTGTTATTAGAACCTGAACCTGGTTGTTGTTTTCCCAGGTTGGAAAAACAGAACCAGAGGTTGTTTACCAACCTACCACCTGCTATTTTGTCCAGCCAGGTTGGTTCTGTTGCTTGGAATTATTTGGGATCATCCCTGGTTGTTCCCAGGTTGATTCCCAAGGTCCTTGCTAGCTAGAAGTATTTAATCCTTCTCTGTTTGTACCTGAATATAGTAAAATTGATTCAAGCGAATTCCTTCCTCGCTGGAATTTCGTTTCTGCGCTATTCGACGGCGGAATGCTACCCGAGTCAACGCTAGTATGCTAGCACTCCAACGCTAGGCAAACGCTGTCCGAGCCATAACTTAGTAATGGCAGAACTTTTCGCGAAGCAACTTGGCTCATTTTAAAGCTCTTGGAGCGAGCTTCGATATAGCGAATTCTCAGCTTAATCCGACCGACGGTCTGCACGGCACGCTGCGCGACGTTCAAGGTACTCTTGCTGTTTTGACTAAGTCCTTCTTGATCCCTCTCTCTACAAACTCGGACCCGAGGATAGGGGCTGGTCTTGTACCAGGCACCCAGGGACCCTTGGAGGTGACCCCGAGGAGAGGTTTTAAGTTTGGTTAAGTCCTAATAGCTTGAGTTTATTAGGCCCTTACACCAACAGGGAGCGGAGTTGAACTATCCCATACACGACAAGGAGGCGCTCGCGATCATCCATGCGTATAAGGTATGGAGGTGCTATCTAGAGGGGGCAAACAGTGTTATACGCACGGACCATTGCTCGCTTCGCTTTCTCAAGTCGCAACCGCAGCTGAGTCGTCGCCAGGCTAGATGGATGGAGTTCATGGAGGGGAGTCTCTATTACATGATAGAGTACAAGCCAGGCGTGTGCAACCCAGCAGATCCGCTCACTCGCCCTAGTTGTCAGCTCGCTAGTCTCACAGTCACTGCCGGCCATCCACTTCTCACAGCACTCTTCGAGCACGGTTACACAGTAGATCCCGACTTCACACCGCAGCCGCCCGCAGGAGCAGAGGTGCAGGGTAGTGTTTACATACGGAAGGGCACCACATGGATTCGGATTTGGGTTTACCACACGATGTAGTTAGTGCAGGTCACTTCGGAGCAGATAAGACGGCTAAGACGCTTAGTCGCACGTACTACTGGCCAGGGCTTGCAGCAGACGTAGAGGATTACATTCGCTCGTGCGACACGTGTCAGCGTACGAAGTCCTCTCGCCAGCGCAAAGCAGGACTTTTGCAACCGATTCCACCGCCCGACCACCCTTGGCAGGTAGTTACGATAGACTTCATCATGGCATTACCACGCACAGTTAGGGGTTACGATGCCATCTTCGTGGTAGTGGATAAGTTTTCTCGAGCAGCGCACTTCATCCCCACGCACGGCCAGGTCACAGCAGAGGAAGCCGCGACGCTGTTCGTAGATAACGTAGTCCGACTGCACGAGGTTCCAGAATCCATCATCTCAGACCGCGACTCTAGGTTCACCTCGAAGTTCTGGAAGCAGCTTTTCGCACTGTTTGGGACTCGCTTAGCCATGTCGTCTGCATACCATCCAGAGACAGACGGACAGACTGAGCGCGTGAACCAGACCTTGGAGCAGATTCTTCGTAGCATCACGATGCACGACGCAGCCGCATGGGACAAGAAGCTGAGCATGGCTGAGTTCGCCTACAACAACACGCACCACTCCGCCACAGGCATGTCACCGTTCTTCGCACTGTACGGTCAGCACCCCAAAATCCCCACTCGTGTCGATCTGACACCCACTCGTGCGGACAACTTCCACCAGCATCTCACTTTCATTCATGATCACGTGAGGAAGCACCTTGAGCTCGCAAATGCACGCATGGCACGCACCACCAACCGCAGTCGTCGTGAGGTGTCGTTCGCAGTCGGTGACCGTGTCCTTCTCGATAGCCGCAACCTCCGACTGCCACAGGACAGCAAGCTTCGCCCACGCTTCATTGGTCCATTTGTCATTGAGCGCGCACTTGGTCCAGTCGCATACCGCCTCCGCCTTCCCGCTCATTTCCGCATGCACCCGTCATTCCACGTGTCTCTCCTTCGGCCTTACATCGATCCCAACACCACCTTCTCGGGCCGTGATCGCACTCCACTGCCGGTAGCTGTTGACACCGACGAGCCCGACTACCAGATCCAGCGCATCCTTAGGCACCGTCGCCGTCTCCGTGGGGGTGTCTCTTTCATCGACTTCTTGGTTCGTTGGCGTGGTTACGATGCAGCCGACGACAGCTGGGTTCCTTCGTCCTCGCTGTCTCCTGACAACGCTTGCCTCCGAGCGTACCTTCAGTCTGCAGGCGCCGCGGACGTCGCCTCCTTGGGAGGATTTACTGTTCACTTTGAACAGTACTTTCCAGCTCACCCTTATCCCTATCTTCTTCAATTTCTTAGTGCCACGTGGCACTCTACTTTGTTTGCCTTCCAATTCCTAGTCCCACATTCTACTATCCAACTTTCCTTCTTGCATGCTATATAAACCTTGCTTGTATTCCCTCATATCAACCAATTCTCATTCAACTCTTCTTCAATTACTCAGTAACTCCTTCGCCTATTTCGCTAGTAGTTCTTTCGCCAAAGTCTTCCGCCGCGCTTCATCCTCGACTTAGTCGACCCCGCTAATTCCTTAGCGGACTTAGGCCAGCGGGCCTAACAGAAATACCCTAGATAAAAGACCTGGGGGTATTATAAAAATCACACCCCTAAAATGGGGGGTAAGTGGGGGGGTTGGGGGGGGGGGGGGGGGGGGGGGGGGGGGGGGGGGGGTCTACAAAGGGTTGGCAGTGTTCTATAAGACCCGGGACTTACGAGTTCTTCGGTGAAGGAACAGAACTTCCTGAACCTACCGAGGAGGCGCCGCCGCCAGAACAAGGGCCGCAGCAGATCGAGGTCATCGGTGACGAATACAGTTATCACCGCAACCCTATGAAAGGACTCCCAGCTTCCAAGTGGCTGGAGGCAGCATCCTTTCCACAGCTGCTCGTCACAGGCGATCCCGTTCACGCCGGAGACACGGACGACATCATCGGACTTCCGGACGTGGCCCTGAAACACATCTCCGTTCGAGCCTTCGCAACAGACGCCGATGCTGTCAGCGACAAGGGACCTGGAAAGGAGCAGAACGACGCAGCCGAAAGAAACAAAACTATCAGAGGACCATTGGTTATCGCGCAGAGCCGGATATATGGCATCAACGACTTGGCCACCCTTCACACGTTACACTCAAAAACTCACTCAAGGCCGGAGTCTTCGACGAAGGCGCACTGCTTCTCCCTCGCGGAGGATGTCTCACAGCGGACTCAGCAGATCCGTCGTGTACCGTGTGCCCCGCCGCATCACTTGCCCACAAGCCCTTCCCTGACCTACCCCCTGGCCACGAACGCTACAATCCACTCGATAAAGTCTATAGCGACTTCACGGTTCTCAGTCAAGAAGGGCTCGACGGCAAGTACTACACGCTCACCTTCATCGACGCATGCACACGCTACGTCTAGGCCGTAAACACTGGTTGCCGCTCCCTCGCCTTCGAGTGCTTCGTGGCATGGATGAAGCGGGCCGAACGTCAATCTAGACTGAAGCTGAAAAGCTACCAGACCGACGGTGGCTTGGAGTTTTTCTCATCTAAGTTCAAGGAACTCTTCAAGCACACGGGGATTGAGCACCTGGTGTCCCTGCCCTACGCTCACGAGCAGCAAGGAGTAGCAGAACGGACAAACAGGAGCGTCGCTACCACGATGAGGGCCCTGATGAAGCAGTCGGCCATCCCAACCAAATATTGGCCGTTTGCGATGAACCACGCTGTTCGGCTGCACAACTTGTTGTCCTCCCGAATTCTCGAGAACAACACCTCTCCTTACAAGGCCTGGACAGGCAAGAAAGCTGACACGCATTTGCTTCGAGAGTTCGGCTGCATGGTACGGTACAGGCCATACACAGCAAGGACGGGAAAATTTGCTGACCGGGCACGATGGGGCATCCACCTCGGAATCGAAAGGGAATACAATGCATGGATCGTGCTGGACTACGCGACACACGAAGTGACAAAATCACGTGACTGCATCTTCTACGAGAAGCTGACACTGCCACTATTCAAGGAACACCGCGAAACTGACAAGGCACTAGAAAGGGTTTTTGAAGGCCACCGCAGCTTCGCCACCTCACACGACGAGGTTGACTTGGCGGAAGACACTAACGCAGCAAATGTCACGCAAGTTGACACCGCCCCCAACATCCCCCTTACACGACCACTCAATACTCCAACTTCATGCCTGTCTCCCAATTCGATCCTGATGATACAACTCGAGAAGCCCACAACTACAATAGTGAAGCGCGCCGATCTCCGGATGCCGAGTTACCAGCTCCAAACGCCTCGCAAGACACCATTCGTAGCGGCCACGACAGCGACGACGACGTCGTCGAGGTTACCAGCTTCCACGATTACGATCGTCTCCACTACGAAAAGACCAACGAAACTGGTCTCCACATCCTTGGGCTCGCTGTCGTAGTTTGCCACGCCTCCCCCAAGGAATCTACCACTGTTCGCCAAGCCCTGTCTGGCCCCGATAGTGAGAAATGGAAAGCAGCCATGGCTGCTGAAGTCGCGGCGCTGAAGAAACGCGGAACATGGAAGCTGGTTTCACAATCATCAGCGAAGGGGAGAGAAATTCTCAGCGGCAAGTGGGTTTTTCGCATTAAAACTCTCGCGGATGGCTCCATTGACTAGCACAAGGCAAGATGGGTCGTCCGCGGCTTCGAACAAACTCACCTGGTGGAATTCGACCTGACTTACGCGTCTGTCGAACGACACACCTCGGTGCGCATCCTCATCTGCATCGCAGCCGTTTAGCAGCGACCACTCTGTCAAATCGATGTCGGCAGTGCATTCCTGTACGCTCCCGTCGACGCCATCATCTTCGTCGAGCAGCCACACGCCTTCGAAGAGGCCGACGGCGGCGTCTGCCTCCTCCAGGAATCCCTCTATGGGATCAAACAAGCACCCCGACTGTGGCAGCAGTACTCACGGAACTCGGATTTAAGCAAGTGCCACATGACCTCGGAATGTACAGTAAGGAGTCGCGCGGCAAATTCATTCTCCTCGTCGCCTATGTCGACGATCTATTCTACACCGGCGACGACACAGAGCTGCTGGATCGGTTCGAGGCAGATATTAAGGAGAAGCTCGAAGTGACAGTTAATCACAATGTCACGCAGTTTCTGGGCCTCAACATCACCCTGTCCGCCACCTCCATCCACCTCCCCGCCGCCAAGTATGCGGAAACACTTGCGAAGAAGTTCATCATCGCGCCAATCAACCTCACCACCCCCTTCCGCACTCCTCCCCCTAACCATGAACCCGATACCACACCGCTCTCCATCGAAAATCATCGGCTCTATCAGCAGCAGCTGGGCTGCCTCCTGTTCGCCGCCGTCACGTGCCGGCCGGATCTCTCCTACGTCGCAAGCCAGCTCGCACAGTACCTGAAGCGACCTGAAGGGGAGAACCTACTGGACGTACGCCGAGCACTTCAATACTTCGTCTCTACCCCTGACGTCGGACTCACCTATGAAGCTAACCTCACCGCTACCTTACAGCTTTATGGCTACGTAGACGCAAACCACGCTGGAGACACTGACAACAGATGCTCCCGCACAGGATTCATCTTTCAGCTTCAACCTGCCGGACTCATCTCTTGGAATTCCCAGAAGCAGGAACTCATCGCCCTTTCGTCAGCCGAAGCTGAGTTCATCGCCGCCAGCGCAGCTGTTCGCGAAGGACTGTACCTGATGGAGCTCCTGCAAGAAGCGAAGGTGACGATGAACGGGCACTTCACGTTACTCTGCGACAATCAGAGCGCGATCAAGATCGCGAACAAGCCAGGGTTCGTGAACCGCACGAAGCACATCGCACTCCGTTACTTCTTCGTCAAGGACGAGATCGACAAGGGGAGGGTAAAACTCACGTACTGCCCAACCGGTGACATGGCAGCCAATTTTCTGACGAAGAAACTGCCACATCAAAAGTTCCAGCACTGCATCGACCTCTGCGTGATCTCAAAGAAATCCCACGTGGCTCATCTTCATGAATGAAGGGGACTGTTGGAATAACCGAAAGGTACAGCATTCCCGAAGGATCTCTCCTAGCGCACTAGCTCATAACGAAGCAGTGCTGCTGTATCAGTATCGCTACATGCACGCACAGAGTACTCGGTAGCTTGAGAGACACCCGAAGGTCAACAGTCACCGAAAGTCAACAGTCGTGACTGTTGACCAACCGACAACCGCATCAGAGGTTACGCAATGCAACCAAGTAACTGTCGAAGAATGGCAATAGTCACAGTTAATTAACAATTAACAAGGCTTAATGAACAATTTGTGGGATTTGCTGTGAAAAGCCGTAGGAAAACTAACATAAATTCATTCCTTGGCTATAAAATAACCTCTTCTCTAAAGGGGGGGGGGGGGGGTCTATAATGTTAGCCCTCATTTAGGGGGGTATAACAAAAAACGACCTATTCAGCGTATCCCCTTCCGTATCATAGACCCGGGGTTCTACAACTGGGGGAAGGGTTTTATATCCAGGGTATTACGGTACCAATCATACGGGTAAGTAACACAATTACTCTTAGGGTACATTCCGCTCTGGACATGTACCCTTAGAAAGTGTCCGAATCACTTTTTGCCCGAGTCGCGTTCAATTCTCTCGGAACCTCATGTCCCAATCGAGCAATGTACTGCGACCCTGAACGACTGAGCGACAATTATACGTGCTCGAATCTGATTGGTTATCTTTGTGAGTGGCCCACACATCTTGCTCGATCTTGTGAGTGACTGTAGGATGATGACCAGATACATGCAGCCTTGATTGACATTTGGCACCGCGTGCGAGGGCTGGTGTGTGTCGCGCTGGCCAGCAATTAGCCCGCGATTGTTCCGTCTTTCACGTCACTCAATGATAAATACGGTTTGCGACATTCACGTGCGGTCCGACATTCGGACACATGGCACCATATGATGTAAGTACGCGTCACAATCGATTCGGACACTTTCTAAGAGTACATGTCCAGAGCGGAATGTACCCTTAGTACAAACCATATGGGTAAGTAACGCATATATGAGGCTAAGAAGTTCGTGGCTACTTTGCTGCCTCCTTGACTTATATCAGGTTACAAGTGTACCAGTTGCCTATCAGCATTATCAGGTATTAAGACAACGAACCGGTAACAGGACCAGGACTGTTGACGGGGCAGTGCTATTGGTCAGGCACTTGTGTAAGAAAGTTCTTCTTCACCTGCAGCCATGCGATCGAGCAGTGGAGAGAGCGATTGTGGCACATGGCAAGCAGCAAGCATGCACGGACTCACAGCCGTCCGGGGCACAGGAGGGGGGCCGGGGCACAGGAGGGGGGCAGCTACGAGCACAGAACAGATGGGTGCAGAACGTGGGTGGACTGAACGCAGAGTGCACGCAAGTAAGGAGTTCCGAGTGCATGTGAGTAGAGTGCGCGTGGGCAGTGTGAGCTGGAGGGCATGAATGTGCGGTGCATGGCAAGGAGAGCAGCGCGTGGAGGTGGGGGCAGAGGCACCTGCTCGAGGGTGAGGAACATGATGACATTCCACGAGCCCAGGCGGCCGAAGTTGGGGATGAAACCCTTGTAGAACGCCAGCACGCCCTGGGGGGGTGGAGGGGGCGAGGGGGAGAGGGGGTGGCAAGACGGAACACATGCAGCATACCGTTGGCATTGGAGAGGTGCTGCACATGCCACAGCCTACACGTGTTACATGCCACTCGCACATGGTTGCATGAGAGCCATGATTGCATGAGAGTCTGCATGGACTTGTGCGGTGGAGACAGCAGGCACGACACCACGCAGACGCACAGACACGGAAGAGCAAGCAGCTTCTGGGCTGAGAGGGGCTCTCGCAGCCACTGCTCACCTGAGCCGGTGGACGCGCTGTCATCCATGTGGGCCTCTGTTTTCACCACTCTGGTGCCTCTCAGCCTGCATCTACTCCTGAGTGGCACTAAAGCACGCTCACCTGGTGGCCCTGCAGCACGCTCACCTGGTGGCCCTGCAGCACGCTCACCTGGTGGCCCTGCAGCACGCTCACCTGGTGGCCCTGCAGCACGCTCACCTGGTGGCCCTGCAGCACGCTCACCTGGTGCGCGCTTGCACTCACGCTTCATTCGCACATGGAAGGAGCACTTGAAAGAGGACGGGGGAGAGCGTGCGCAAATCGGGCTAGCAGCAGCAGCAGCAGCAGCAGCAGCAGCAGCAGCAGCAGCAGCAGCAGCAGCAGCAGCAGCAGCAGCAGCAGCAGCAGCAGCAGCAGCAGCAGCAGCAGCAGCAGCAGCAGCAGCAGCAGCAGCAGCAGCAGCAGCAGCAGCAGCAGCAGCAGCAGCAGCAGCAGCAGCAGCAGCAGCAGAAGCAGCAGCAGCAGCAGCAGCAGCAGCAGCAGCAGCAGCAGCAGCAGCAGCAGCAGCAGCAGCAGCAGCAGCAGCAGCAGCAGCAGCAGCAGCAGCAGCAGCAGCAGCAGCAGCAGCAGCAGCAGCAGCAGCAGCAGCAGCAGCAGCAGCAGCAGCAGCAGCAGCAGCAGCAGCAGCAGCAGCAGCAGCAGCAGCAGCAGCAGCAGCAGCAGCAGCAGCAGCAGCAGCAGCAGCAGCAGCAGCAGCAGCAGCAGCAGCAGCAGCAGCAGCAGCAGCAGCAGCAGCAGCAGCAGCAGCAGCAGCAGCAGCAGCAGCAGCAGCAGCAGCAGCAGCAGCAGCAGCAGCAGCAGCAGCAGCAGCAGCAGCAGCAGCAGCAGCAGCAGCAGCAGCAGCAGCAGCAGCAGCAGCAGCAGCAGCAGCAGCAGCAGCAGCAGCAGCAGCAGCAGAAGCAGCAGCAGCAGCAGCAGCAGCAGCAGCAGCAGCAGCAGCAGCAGCAGCAGCAGCAGCAGCAGCAGCAGCAGCAGCAGCAGCAGCAGCAGCAGCAGCAGCAGCAGCAGCAGCAGCAGCAGCAGCAGCAGCAGCAGCAGCAGCAGCAGCAGCAGCAGCAGCAGCAGCAGCAGCAGCAGCAGCAGCAGCAGCAGCAGCAGCAGCAGCAGCAGCAGCAGCAGCAGCAGCAGCAGCAGCAGCAGCAGCAGCAGCAGCAGCAGCAGCAGCAGCAGCAGCAGCAGCAGCAGCAGCAGCAGCAGCAGCAGCAGCAGCAGCAGCAGCAGCAGCAGCAGCAGCAGCAGCAGCAGCAGCAGCAGCAGCAGCAGCAGCAGCAGCAGCAGCAGCAGCAGCAGCAGCAGCAGCAGCAGCAGCAGCAGCAGCAGCAGCAGCAGCAGCAGCAGCAGCAGCAGCAGCAGCAGCAGCAGCAGCAGCAGCAGCAGCAGCAGCAGCAGCAGCAGCAGCAGCAGCAGCAGCAGCAGCAGCAGCAGCAGCAGCAGCAGCAGCAGCAGCAGCAGCAGCAGCAGCAGCAGCAGCAGCAGCAGCAGCAGCAGCAGCAGCAGCAGCAGCAGCAGCAGCAGCAGCAGCAGCAGCAGCAGCAGCAGCAGCAGCAGCAGCAGCAGCAGCAGCAGCAGCAGCAGCAGCAGCAGCAGCAGCAGCAGCAGCAGCAGCAGCAGCAGCAGCAGCAGCAGCAGCAGCAGCAGCAGCAGCAGCAGCAGCAGCAGCAGCAGCAGCAGCAGCAGCAGCAGCAGCAGCAGCAGCAGCAGCAGCAGCAGCAGCAGCAGCAGCAGAAGCAGCAGCAGCAGCAGCAGGGGTGGCAGGGGCAGCAGGGGCGGTGGCACGCACGTCGTTGCGGAAAGTCTTGACGAAGCAGTCGAGCGTGCCCTTGTACTGCCCGCTGCTGTCGCCCATCACCCGCGACTTCACCTGCCCGCCCACGCCAGTGGGGAGGTGGTGGGGAGGCAGGGGGGGAGCGAAGGGCAAAGGGATTAGGTACAAGAGAAGAGAGTGATATGAGCAGACGAGAAGAGCAGCGGACCCTGGCACTGCCACGTGCACTCACCTGGTGGGCCGACGGCAGCCGAGGAGACAGCACGAGGAGGGCGCCGAGTAGAATAGAGGGCAAGTTTGGGCAATCAGATGAATGGAGAAATTTGAGATGATTGGGCCAGCAGCAGTGCGACAACGCAGCAGGACTCGAGAGAGGAATACGGGGAAGGGTGAGAGGAATACGGGGAAGGGTGAGAGGAATATGGGGAAGGGTGAGAGGAATATGGGGAAGGGTGAGAGGAATATGGGGAAGGGTGAGAGGAATATGGGGAAGGGTGAGAGGAATATGGGGAAGGGTGAGAGGAATATGGGGAAGGGTGAGAGGAATATGGGGAAGGGTGAGAGGAATATGGGGAAGGGTGAGAGGAATATGGGGAAGGGTGAGAGGAATATGGGGAAGGGTGAGAGGAATATGGGGAAGGGTGAGAGGAATATGGGGAAGGGTGAGAGGAGTGTGGGAAGTGGGGGGGAGTGGGTATGGGAGATGGGAGGGGGAGTATGGGGAGGAGCGGAGGAAGGGATGGATGTTTAAAACGAGAGAGCACTGAGAGAGGCGTGCGGTGAGAGGGCACGAGTGAGAGGGCACGAGTGAGAGGGCACGAGTGAGAGGGCACGAGTGAGAGGGCACGAGTGAGAGGGCACGAGTGAGAGGGCACGAGTGAGAGGGCACGAGTGAGAGGGCACGAGTGAGAGGGCACGAGTGAGAGGGCACGAGTGAGAGGGCACAAGTGAGAGGGCACGAGTGAGAGGGCACGAGTGAGCAGCAAGAGATGTGCAGCAGGAAGTATGAGTGGCAGGCGGGGTGAGCGGCAGGTGGGGCGGCAGGCGGGGCGGCAGGTAGGGCGGCAGGTGGGGCGGCACGGACCACATCGACGGGCGAGCCGATGCAGACAGCGAAGAAACCGGCGCCCAGCCCAGCGATGAGGTGCGTCACCACGTTGTCGCCGAAGCCCGGTACCTTGAGCAGCGTCTGGTGGGGGAGGAGAGAGGCAGGTGAGGGCACGGCAGGGAGGAGAGAGGCAGGTGAGGGCACGGCAGGGAGGAGAGAGGCAGGTGAGGGCACGGCAGGGAGGAGAGAGGCAGGTGAGGGCACGGCAGGGAGGAGAGAGGCAGGTGAGGGCACGGCAGGGAGGAGAGAGGCAGGTGAGGGCACGGCAGGGAGGAGAGAGGCAGGTGAGGGCACGGCAGGGAGGAGAGAGGCAGGTGAGGGCACGGCAGGGAGGAGAGAGGCAGGTGAGGGCACGGCAGGGAGGAGAGAGGCAGGTGAGGGCACGGCAGGGAGGAGAGAGGCAGGTGAGGGCACGGCAGGGAGGAGAGAGGCAGGTGAGGGCACGGCAGGGAGGAGAGAGGCAGGTGAGGGCACGGCAGGGAGGAGAGAGGCAGGTGAGGGCACGGCAGGGAGGAGAGAGGCAGGTGAGGGCACGGCAGGGAGGAGAGAGGCAGGTGAGGGCACGGCAGGGAGGAGAGAGGCAGGTGAGGGCACGGCAGGGAGGAGAGAGGCAGGTGAGGGCACGGCAGGGAGGAGAGAGGCAGGTGAGGGCACGGCAGGGAGGAGAGAGGCAGGTGAGGGCACGGCAGGGAGGAGAGAGGCAGGTGAGGGCACGGCAGGGAGGAGAGAGGCAGGTGAGGGCACGGCAGGGAGGAGAGAGGCAGGTGAGGGCACGGCAGGGAGGAGAGAGGCAGGTGAGGGCACAGCAGGGAGGAGAGAGGCAGGTGAGGGCACGGCAGGGAGGAGAGAGGCAGGTGAGGGCACGGCAGGGAGGAGAGAGGCAGGTGAGGGCACGGCAGGGAGGAGAGAGGCAGGTGAGGGCACGGCAGGGAGGAGAGAGGCAGGTGAGGGCACGGCAGGGAGGAGAGAGGCAGGTGAGGGCACGGCAGGGAGGAGAGAGGCAGGTGAGGGCACGGCAGGGAGGAGAGAGGCAGGTGAGGGCACGGCAGGGAGGAGAGAGGCAGGTGAGGGCACGGCAGGGAGGAGAGAGGCAGGTGAGGGCACGGCAGGGAGGAGAGAGGCAGGTGAGGGCACGGCAGGGAGGAGAGAGGCAGGTGAGGGCACGGCAGGGAGGAGAGAGGCAGGTGAGGGCACGGCAGGGAGGAGAGAGGCAGGTGAGGGCACGGCAGGGAGGAGAGAGGCAGGTGAGGGCACGGCAGGGAGGAGAGAGGCAGGTGAGGGCACGGCAGGGAGGAGAGAGGCAGGTGAGGGCACGGCAGGGAGGAGAGAGGCAGGTGAGGGCACGGCAGGGAGGAGAGAGGCAGGTGAGGGCACGGCAGGGAGGAGAGAGGCAGGTGAGGGCACGGCAGGGAGGAGAGAGGCAGGTGAGGGCACGGCAGGGAGGAGAGAGGCAGGTGAGGGCACGGCAGGGAGGAGAGAGGCAGGTGAGGGCACAGCAGGGAGGAGAGAGGCAGGTGAGGGCACGGCAGGGAGGAGAGAGGCAGGTGAGGGCACGGCAGGGAGGAGAGAGGCAGGTGAGGGCACGGCAGGGAGGAGAGAGGCAGGTGAGGGCACGGCAGGGAGGAGAGAGGCAGGTGAGGGCACGGCAGGGAGGAGAGAGGCAGGTGAGGGCACGGCAGGGAGGAGAGAGGCAGGTGAGGGCACGGCAGGGAGGAGAGAGGCAGGTGAGGGCACGGCAGGGAGGAGAGAGGCAGGTGAGGGCACGGCAGGGAGGAGAGAGGCAGGTGAGGGCACGGCAGGGAGGAGAGAGGCAGGTGAGGGCACGGCAGGGAGGAGAGAGGCAGGTGAGGGCACGGCAGGGAGGAGAGAGGCAGGTGAGGGCACGGCAGGGAGGAGAGAGGCAGGTGAGGGCACGGCAGGGAGGAGAGAGGCAGGTGAGGGCACGGCAGGGAGGAGAGAGGCAGGTGAGGGCACGGCAGGGAGGAGAGAGGCAGGTGAGGGCACGGCAGGGAGGAGAGAGGCAGGTGAGGGCACGGCAGGGAGGAGAGAGGCAGGTGAGGGCATGGCAGGGAGGAGAGAGGCAGGTGAGGGCACGGCAGGGAGGAGAGAGGCAGGTGAGGGCACGGCAGGGAGGAGAGAGGCAGGTGAGGGCACGGCAGGGAGGAGAGAGGCAGGTGAGGGCACGGCAGGGAGGAGAGAGGCAGGTGAGGGCACGGCAGGGAGGAGAGAGGCAGGTGAGGGCACGGCAGGGAGAGGGGGGGGCAGCGTGAGATAGAGATGAGAGAGATGTCGAAGTGCAGCACACATGCTTCATCTGCATCTGCTCACACCGCCTACCTGCTTGATCTGGTCGTAGCTGGCGAGCTCAGCGGCGTTGATGATGGCGTTGCGCGCGATGTTGGGCCCCACACCCGTCCACAGCGCTGCCACACCCTCCTGCCATGCAGCACCGTGCCATGCCGCACCGTGCCATGCCACACCGTGCCATGCCGCACCGTGCCATGCCACACCATGCCATGCCACACCATGCCATGCCGTGCCATGCCATGCCATGCCATGCCACGCCACGCCAAGCCAGCAGCGGTGGCAGTCAAAAGGAACAAGACTGATTATTGATTTCCTGCTTTGAATCTTTCTGTGCCCTGAAACGTGATCATTCAGATTTCAGCTCTTAAGACTGGGGAAGAGTTTGAGGGACGTGCATGCGAGGGAGGACAATGGTGGACGCAGAATGAGAGATGAAGGAGACGAGGCTGAGAACCACACCACACACACAGCAAGCCCCTTGCTGCTCCCTCCTACACGCCACGCCACCTCTCCCATCTCCCCCACACTCCACCTGCCATCCCTGCTAGGCGTCGTGGCATGGCATCTGACCTGGCGGGCGATGGTGGCATCTGACCTGGCGGGCGTGGTGGCATCTGACCTGGCGGGCGATGGTGGCATCTGACCTGGCGGGCGATGGTGGCATCTGACCTGGCGGGCGATGGTGGCATCTGACCTGGCGGGCGATGGTGGCATCTGACCTGGCGGGCGATGGTGGCATCTGACCTGGCGGGCGTGGTGGCATCTGACCTGGCGGGCGATGGTGGCGTAGGCGTTGAGAGCGCCCGAGTAGCGCTTGGGTGTGCCGGGCGGCAGGCGCCCCTCCGACTGCAGACGCACCTTCACCAGATCCGTGGGGTTGGCGATCGCTATTCCCACCGCGCCTGGTGCGTGGTGCATGCCGTACGCATGGTGCATGGTGGTGGTGCATGGTGCATGGTGGTGGTGCATGGTGCGTGGTGCATGGTGCATGGTGCATGGTGCGTGGTGCATGGTGCATGGTGCATGGTGGATGGTGGATGGTGGATGGTGGATGGTGGATGGTGGATGGTGGATGGTGGATGGTGGATGGTGGATGGTGGATGGTGGATGGTGAAGAGATATTGAAAGCACTTGAAAGGAGGTCGTTGTTGGGTTGAGGCGTTCAAAGAAACGAGCTTAACATGTGAGCACAGGCAATGGACGAGCACAGTGTAGCAGGAGTGGGAAGAGTGCAGCAGGAATAGTGGGAGGCGGGGAGCAGGGAGGCGGGGAGCAGGGAGGCGGGGAGCAGGGAGGCGGGGAGCAGGGAGGCAGGGAGCAGGGAGGCGGGGAGCAGGGAGGCGGGGAGCAGGGAGGCAGGGAGCAGGGAGGCGGGGAGCAGGGAGGCGGGGCACCTGTGGTGAGGGCGGCGGCGATCTTCATGGTGAGCGGCACGTCGCCCCTGTGGTCCTTGCCCACGAACAGTGCCTTCACCTGCCCGCCCCACGGAAGGGGGCACGTGGCAGAGGGAAAGGGACACGGGGCCGAGGGCACGGGACGGGAGCAGCAAGGAGCGCAGAGAGTTGAGCGTTGAGTGCAAGGCGGCATTCAACACATGACATCACAGCGCACCTTGCTGTCATGCGCCATGCTGACAGCTCGCCATGTGCTGCTGGCATCGACAGGCACTAGAGTCGGCAGCACACCCGCGGGTCACCGGGTGGCAGAGAGCGCGTGGAAGCTCACGGGGTGGCAGAGGGCGCATGGAGACGCACCGGGTCGTAGAGGCCCACTCACCGGGTCGTAGAGGCCCACTCACCGGGTCGTAGAGGCCCACTCACCGGGTCGTAGAGGCCCACTCACCGGGTCGTAGAGGCCCACTCACCGGATCGTAGAGGCCCACTCACAGGGTCGTAGAGGCCGATGCGCAGGCCGCCATAGACGCACTGGCGGTGCAGCCCCGGCACGAGCCCCTTCCACAACGCCGACAGCCCCTCCTCGCGCGCGATCGTCCCCATTGTCCCCACCATCCCGCGGTACTTCACCACGCCCCCCGCCCCGCCCGCCCCGCCCGCCGCCTTGCCCTGCAGCTGCAGGCGCACCTTGGCCGTGTCGATGGGCAGCGTGCAGAACTGCGCGGGAGGGGGGGGGGGGGGGGGGGAGCGTGGTGGGGAGCGTGGTGGGGAGCGTGGTGGGGAGGGGAAGGGGAGATTGGAGAAATGGGCTCACGAGGCTGCTGGCTACTCGACACGCGGCTGCTGGCTACTCGACACGCGGCTGCTGGCTACTCGACACGCGGCTGCTGGCTACTCGACACGCGGCTGCTGGCTACTCGACACGCGCTTCACCCCAACGCCGCCAACGGAAGGGAGGGCGACGCGGGGTGACGGAAATCGAAATGAGCAAATGGTGAGCTTGCGGGCCGAGCGCGCGATGCGAGCGGGCGGAGGGAGGCAGAGCGGCGAGGGGCGCCGCGGATCTCACCTCGGCGAAGCACGCGGATATGGCGCTGCTAGCGAGAATGCCATAAACGGGTACGTACATCCGCTTCCCGTCCACCACCACCTCCCCGCTGCCGCCGCCTCCCCCCATTCCGCGCGATCGCGATCCGCACGGCCGCCTGATGCCGGTCGGTAGGGAAACAGCTGATCGCACGCGAGGTGGGCACGCGTGGGGGGAGAGCGAATGTGGGATCGAGACGGCGCGAGCACGCGGGCAGCACGGCGCGAACTCCGATGGAACTCGTCGCAGCGTGCGGTGCGGATGCGCGTTGCGGACGGCGACCAATTGATAAGAAAAGGCGCGGCGAGCTCGCCGTGCTGTCCGCAGCAGCTGAGCGACAGAGGCCTAGGAATTCTCGCGAGGCCTAGGTTCTGCAGATTCGGGGCGAGCGAGGAAGGCTGGCGCACGGCGATGAGATATGGTGGTGGCGGCGGGGAGCGGCACGGAATGGAGTGGACAGGCAAACGCGTGTGCGTGGTTGGTGTGGCAGGACCAAGGCTAGGCTTGGAGCAGAGACTCACACGCTGGTGGGCATGGGGGGACGTAGGTAGGGAGCGAGGCGTGGGAAGGCGGAATATCGAAGGGAGGTGTGGAATATCGAGGTACGCATGGCGAGGCAAGAGCAGCTCTCGATTGTGTCACCTTGGGCGCACTCTGAATTGCCAGGTTGGCTAAAGCATGCCCTCCCGCCCAGGGAGGCTGTTAGGCCCGCTGGCCTAAATCCGCTAAAGAATTAGCGGGGTCGACTAAGTCGAGGATGAAGCGCGGCGGAAGACTTTGGCGAAAGAACTACTAGCGAAATAGGCGAAGGAGTTACTGAGTAATTGAAGAAGAGTTGAATGAGAATTGGTTGATAATGCCAAGTACAAGCAAGGTTTATAAAGCATGCAAGAAACAAGGTTGGAAAGTGGATTGTGGGACCAAGAATTGTAGTGCAAGAAAAGTAGAGTGCCACGTGGCACTAGAGAATCTGAGAAGATAAGGATAAGGGTGACTTGGAAAGTACTGTTCGGAATGAACAGTAAATCCCCCTTAACAGAGGCCGTTGTTGATTGGTGGCGGCGTACGAGGAATAGGAATAGAAATATATTATGATCTTAATCATTTACAAAATAACCACAGAGGAGCTAAGAATATGGCTGCACCGGCCAACAACTGTTTGGCGTACGTGTTGAACACGTTATTCCCCTATTTTAGCGGACAGCCACCAGCGTCGCTGGGGAGCACTCTGTGGGGAGCCTAGAGCAGGTTAAGGGTGACGAAATGGATTTCCAAGGAGCCAGGAGATGCGGAGGTCGGGATGTATGGAAGGGGAGCCGTCTGTCAAATGTTCTAGCCGTTAGTGGGTTGTGCAGTAGGGGGTACAAACAGTTAGGGTTAGGAATATGTACCCCAATCCACTCAATGCAACTCATTCCGCTGTTTTCAGTTCATGAGATGGTATCAGCAGTAGGTTCGCCGTTCCTAGGCCACACCCAGTCTCCGCCGTTCCTAGACTTAGGTCGTCTCTAGCCTTGGCGTGCCCCCCCCTGACAGAATCACTAGCCAAGAATGACGAAAGAGAGGTTTCACTAGCAGCAGTTGGGGTACATATAGCAAACCCTAACTGGGTTGTACTCGTTATAGAGCACCCCACTACAGGCTAGATAATAACATTCTGACACACCCCCATAGCCAAAGTGGGGTGTAATCAGCACAATGAGCAGACATAGTAATAGTTCACAATTATAAGCAAAGCTAGAGGCGATCACCGAGGGCAAGTGAGGAGGAGGAGGAATTGTGAAGGGAGGGAAGATGGGAGACGACGGCTGAAGCTGCAGACACACGGGCAACAGGAGGACTGGCACAGTGGCTACCGAGCGCACGAGGGCACCGGACTACGGGAGTATCTGGCTCCGCGGCTACGACGAGCGGCAGGAGCAACGGACCCACAGGCGACTGGCACAGCAAGGCTCTCTGGGCTACCGAGAGCACGACGGCTCCGGACTACAGGCGCTGCACACGACACGACGGCGGCCTCCTCTCAGCCTCCCCAAACAGTCCCACCTCCTTTCCACACACCCCCTGCTGCACCCCTAGCTCCACTCCCACGTCACCCCCCTTAAACCCTAAACCCTCGGCTCCCACACACCCACCCCCCTCAGCGGCAGCTGCAGCAGTGGGAGACGGAGGAGGAGGAGGAGCTGCAGGTTACCCACACCGGTCACCCCCATGCCCGCCACCCCCAAACCCTAACGCAGGCAGGAGCGCGGGAAACAGCAGGGGCGGCTGGGTGTCTCCTGGGCGCCACGAAGAAGCAGGGCGCGGGCCCCCCGAGGGCGCCACGGCGGGTGACGGGAGGGGGGCCGCGCACGGGCCCCCGAGGGCGGCTCGACCGGCGACAGGAGGGCCGCGCGCGGGCCCCCAAGGCGCCGCGACGAGGCGACGGGAGGGGGCGGCGCGCGGGCCCCCAAGGTGCCGCGACGAGGCGACGGGAGGGGGCGGCGCGCGGGCCCCCAAGGTGCCGCGACGAGGCGACGGGAGGGGGGGGACGCGCGGGCCCCCAAGGCGCCGAGATGAGGCAACAGGAGGGGCCGGCGCGCGGGCCCCCAGGGCGCCGCGACGAGGCGACGGGAGGAGGACGACGGGGGGCAGCGCGCAGGTCCCCGGGGGCGCCACGACGGGCAGGAAACCGCCGCGCGCCTCGGGGCGCACGGCGGGCAGAAAACCGCCGTACGCCCCGAGCGCACGGCGGGATGAAGAAGACGGCGCGCGCCCGAGGCGCGCGAGAAGCAGAACAGCAGCGGAAGCAGTTAGGTGGCGGGCCCACCCACAGGATCGACCCAAGGGGGTCGACCTGCTCTGATAGCATGTCAGAATCACTAGCTAAGAATGACGAAAGAGAGGTTTCACTAGCAGCAGTTGGGGTACATATAGCAAACCCTAACTGGGTTGTACTCGTTATAGAGCACCCCACTACAGGCTAGATAATAACATTCTGACACCCCCCCCCCCCCTCTCTCCTCCCCGTCTGCCCTAAGCATGCTAGCCAGCAGGCCCGCCAGCGCCCTAGCCAGCAGGCCCGCCAGCGTGTACGCCAGCGCCCTAGCCAGCGCGCACGCCAGCGCGCACACCAGCGCGCCACGCCAGTGCACCCGCCAGCGCGCACGCCAGCGCGCCACGCCAGCGCACACGCCTGCGCGCAGGCCAGCCAGCGCGCACGCCAGCGCGCCACGCCAGCGCGCACGCCAGCGCGCCCGCCAGCGCGCGCGACATCGCGCCCGCCAGCGCGCACGCCAGCGCGCACGCCAGCGCGCCACGCCAGCGCGCACGCCAGCGCGCCACGCCAGCGCGCCACGCCAGCGCGCCCGCCAGCGCGCCACGCCAGCGCGCACGCCAGCGCGCACGCCAGCGCGCCACGCCAGCGCGCCCGCCAGCGCGCCACGCCAGCACGCACACCAGCGCGCCACGCCAGCGCGCCACGCCAGCGCACACGCCTGCGCGCACGCCAGCGCGCACGCCAGCGCGCCACGCCAGCGCGCACGCCAGCGCGCCCGCCAGCGCGCACGCCAACGCGCATGCCAACGCGCACGCCAGCGCGCCACGCCAGCGCGCACGCCAGCATGCCACGCCAGCGCGCCACGCCAGCGCGCCGCCAGCGCGCCACGCCAGCGCGCACGCCAGCGCGCACGCCAGCGCGCCACGCCAGCGCGCCCGCCAGCGCGCCACGCCAGCACGCACGCCAGCGTGCCATGCCAGCGCGCCACGGACGGCCCACCCGCCAGCGTACCCTGCCGCGCCACCCGCCGGCCAGCGCGCCGCGTCGCCCGCGAGTCAGCGCGCCGCGCCGCCCACCTGTCTGCATGCCGCGCCGCCTGCCCGCCTGCGCGCCTGCCCTCACACCACTGACTGTCTCACCCTCCCGCGGCTGGCAGCCGCGTTCTCTCACTTTCGCCCCCTATGGCGACCTCCCGAGTACTTCGCTTTGACCCTGAGGGGAGACCGATTGACTTTAGTACGTGGCTTACGCAGGCGCAGCGCCACCTTAAGAGCCAGCGGCAGGATGGCGTGCACCTGTTCGCACACGCGTCCGGCACTCAGACCGCCCCTCCGCAGCCTAAACCGCTGCTTATTACCCCTACCCCACCGCCTACTCCTGAGCAGGAGGCCGAGTACCAGCGTCGGTTCTTAGCTCGGGACGTGTGGGAGTCTCGTGACGCCGCTGCCTGCCTCGCCCTGACCGACCTTCTCCCGCCGACAGAGGCGGTCCACTTCACTTAGGTCGAGTCCGCCGCCGATCTGTATAAGGCCATTGTTGCTCGCTACTCCACTCCCTCCTCTGCCTCCCTCAGCCGCCTTCTCGTCCCCTTTATCTACCCTGACCTCGCCTCCTTTGAGACTGTTTCCGACCTCGCTACCCACCTTCGCTCCCTTGACGCTCGCTTTCGCGCTGCTTGCACTGAGGACCAGCTTGCCCTTGCCCCGCCCCCTATGTGGCTCACTATTCACTGGCTAGTCACTCGCCTCCCTGACCGCCTAGCCACCGCCCGCGACGCACTTCTTCTGTAGCACCCCACTGAGCTTACTATCGATCTTCTTGAGACTGCTCTCTCGAAGATCGAGAGTAACCTCCTCACTGTTGCCTCTGCCTCTTCCGCGCCTCCTCCTCGTCTCTTTGAGGGGTGTGCGGTGCCGCAGCTTCCCACCTTCACTGCCTCACTTGCC